>CM020032.1:38575836-39094385 GCA_009769605.1 Bucorvus abyssinicus
ATCAGAAAGGTACAGAACGAGAGGAAATGGCCTCAAGTTGTGCAAGGGAAAATTTACATTGGATATTAGGAAGAACATCTTTACAGAGAGGGTTGTGAAGCATTGAAACAAGCTGCCCAGGGAAGTGGTGGAGTTCCCATCTCTGGAAGTGTTTAAAAGCCGTGTAGATGTGGCACTGAGGGACGTGGTTTAGGGATTCCGGCAGTGCAGGGTGAACGGTTGGACTCGATCTTAAAGGTCTCTTCCAACCAGATGATGCTGTGATTCTGTAATGTAGGCTTGACTCATCGTACAGGGTGGTATGAACTCAGACAGAGGGCTTTGGGACATTTGCTTTTAGCCTCACTGGACTATTTTTCTTTCCCTACCCATTTCTCTGTAAAGTGCCATCCAGCCCCTTCTTAAGGGTTCATCAAATTTAGTGGAGAATTAATATCTTCGATTAGATCAAGTCATACGGGGCAGGGGGAACGGGATTTGGGGCTCGGCCTCCCTCGCTGACCTCTTTTATTTTCCTTATATCCTTAGACCGTGCTGCTGTCATGAACACGTAACACTGACTGCAGGAGGAGATTTTCTAAATCAGATACTTTCTGCCCGTACAAGCTACGTTATCGAATCAGGAGATAAAACCAGGCTTCAGGAAATAGGTGAACCGCTACACAGACTCAAACAGATTTTTTCTTTCACTCTGCCTTTCTGAGAATGTGATACAAACTCTGGACCCCAGAGTTTACACCACATGTCACCAAACAAGACGCCCTTAAAACAATCACGAAAAATCAGCCGCCTTCATATGCAATATTGAACGTTGCCAGTGTCAGTATGTGTTTGGGTAATGAGAAGTAGATTAGCAGCCCAGTCTAGAAATGACTACAAAGCTTTGTCAATTATTAAATATTATTTGGAATATGAGAACTGCAGGGGGGGGGGGCGCGGGGGGCAGAAAAAAGAGAGAGAAATCCCATACTTGTGTGATGATAACCACCACTTGAGACGTTTGACAACAAATCATCTATTTACTGCATCTTTCAGGTCTAATAACTATAAAGAGCTTCCTTGGTAAAATACAAATGTGCTTTCACAAATATCAAAGGAAAATGCCTGTATGTTTGTCTAAAATAGGCTGGTTTAGTTGCAGATACCAACTAGGACTTAACTGAGTGTCTTGCCTTTCAGAAGCAGGTTCCAGCCTTAGGGCACCTGGGCTCTACCAGCTGGTTTTATTCTTCTGGGTCTGCCTCCAGTCACCACGTTGGAAAGCACACTCTTTTTTGCTGCTCGCTGCAGAAAAACCGCGGCACGTTTCTGCCAGAAATCAAGGGTGTAGCTTTTTCTCCTTGGGTTCAGAGTGTAATTCATAGAGTTTTAAGATGTCTTCTCTCCAGACAGAAGCAATGAATGTACGAGATTGTTTCATTTCCAGACACACACCTAAGGTTTGCGATCCTTCTCTCTCTTTCTCCTCTATTTCTCCACTGCTCGTGTCACCCAAGAAACAAAGACGTATGCCAGGCAGACGTTATAACTATCTTTGCTAACATCTGTTACAGGCCAATTTCAATGCTATTGCTACTGCCTTTCTCATTCTGTATGTATGAGCTGGTATTAATATCTCCAAGGAAAGTAAATGCATGAATCAATGTGTCTGAATTAAATAGGGCTGAACAGATGCAGCATATGTATGAAAGAGCGCGTGTTGTGTTTGTACATTCAGGTGCTGTGCTGAGCGTCACCGGTGGCATGGGACACGGTGTGAAGGCCACGTCCAGCTTGACCGAGAAAGGCAGACCGGCCAAGGGAAGTCTTGGCGAGACCCTCTGTGCGAGATGTCAAAGCCTTTCTTGAACGTAAGGTGTGGAGAGGGGCAGACTCTGGGGCCGTGACGCTCCTCTGCTCTGCTGCCACACGGGTCTCAGAGGAACCCCCTGGCAAACAGCTGCCCCATCAAGCCAGGGGCTACACGAGCGAAGTGGACGGAGGGAGGACAGAGTATCGGAGGACGTCAGGAGCTGAGCGCTAAAGACCTGAAGATGTGGTGGCTGTGAAGTTAGTGCCCAGGGTAAGGAGCTGCTCCCCATCCACGATGTCTCTGGAAAACGCAGCGTGTCCGTCCTGGGAAGAGAACTGAGGGGAAGGGGTAGGTACTTTCAGATGCCGTTTCTGAAGAGTGCTGCTGAACAGACGTTGTACGTGTTGCAGCTGCCTTTCTAGCTGTTCACCTTTGTCTTGCAAGCAGCCCTTGCAGAAGCCCGTGTGGAAGTGATGTTTGTTCCAGCAGAGCCGGGAGCGGGTGGGCAGTTGCCTGCTGGCTGGCGTGCGGTCAGCTTGCTTGGAGCAGCTGCCAGCCCCGCGTTTGCTCGAGCACACGGGCACCCGCTGAGGGGACAGTGCTGTTACTCTCTAGCCTCCCCAGCCCAGTCCATCCCCTTCTCAATAAGGCAGCCCGCTGCGACTCAGCGAGTAACGGCCACAGCAGGCAGCATCGCCACTGCCCCAGCCCCAGCGGCTCTCCCTCCTCTGCCCGTCCATCGCCCCTGTAGGGCAAGTGAGATGTCTCGCAGCCAGCCACCGCCAGCTGGCCCCTCCTAGCAAGCACAGTCTGTCAGGAGACTTTTAGCAGAAGAGACGGGAACCAGCAGCTGTCTCATGCGGGAGCGGGGCGGTTTGGCTGGAATGTGCGTGGGTGACAAATACCTTTTTGTGCCGTCCAGATGTGCACCTTGCACTGCAGAGTGCAGCGGCAGCTTGAGGCCTCTGCCCATTCGCTCTTCCATGCCCCGTGGCTCTGCTGTCCTGTGCCGAGTGTGCACAGCATACGGCCCAGGAGCCGAGTCTCCCCCTCGCTATGTAATGTTCCGAAGACTGGCGTCACCGCTGTTGTGCTTCATGTGAGAGCAGTAGGCATTTTGGCAAGAGCCAGACACGCACAGGAAGCTCTCCAAGGTCAATATAACAGTGTAAATAGCCAGATGCTATTTCCCTGTGATTTACAAGACTGAGCAGCCAAACATCTCTTAGTCATGTAAATTACGAAAATTCTGAGAACTGCAGTGCAGACCAGAAATCTGCGGCTGCTGAATCATCTTCTCTGGTTCAAAAATGACCATATCTTATCCCTTTGTTCCAGACTTTATTTGCATTGAATGATTGTGTTTCTTCCTGTCAGATATAGGATGGAGCTCGCATCTTTGCTTTAGGATATTGTTCTTTTATGATAAAAAAAGGCATTCAGCAGACTTGCAGAGGTTCTTTTCAAGAAGTGGGAAAAATAATACGGAACCAGTATTGAGCTATTTCTCTTAAGCTATCTGCAGTTAAAGTGATTATTAAACCCCAGGACAGGTTTAAGGGTAATCCAGATGAATATTGTTTTCATCAAAGCAATAGTGAAGTCATCGGCTTCTTCCCTGTTGCCTTAGGACCGACTTTAGAGAAGGCATCATACCATCAAGTGAAATTGGAATTATATTGCTCCAAATCCTTTAGAGTTCAGTTTTTATCAGTTACTGCTTGTAGTTATCGGATGTAAGGAAAACTACTTGCTTTCTGAATAGTGCCGCTGGTAGGTGAAAAAAAGCCACCACGAGGTGAAAATTCACTCCTTGTTCTAGTGCAATGAATAAGGGCCGTGCACAAAACCAGAGGGGCTGGTTTGAAGGATGGGTGACCAAACCACTGTGAATAGAGGACAGGTACGAGAGGAGCAGCACGTTTGCTCTGGAGGCGTGCAGGAAATGTTGCCCGTAGCAGTAGCACAAGAAGGATCTGGGAGGTGGAGGCAGCTACCCTGAGGATCCTGCCAGAGCCAAACTACGATCTGGAGCGAAGGCAATCACGGGGGCACCTCAGCTGCCCCTCTTTGCCTTGGCAAGAAGAACAAGCCCCACGTTACCGAGAGAGGCTGTTCTTGGCTCTTTACGAGGCCCTGAAGTCCTCCTTGGCAATCGGGCCGTGCTCGGGAGAGGTAACTTAGAAAACGCAGGCACCTACAGTTACGAGCGGCTCTGAGAAAACAATCCACAGGATCAGTTAAAAAGATAAGCAGGAAACTGAAGGCGCACGGCGCGTTCTGATGAGCGGCAGCACCCAGAGGCGGTGCACGCGGGGTGAGGGTGTTCTGCACGGCGTGCTTTCCTGCAGCCTGCCCTCGGCAGCGCTCCCAGCCTCTGAAGGAAACTGAGCCCTGGGCTGCTACTTGCAGGGGCTTTCAGCCCAAGGACAGCCCCCACGCTCCAGACTTAGATGCAGCTTCTACGGCTCAGATTTATGCGTCTGAGGATTAAAGCTCGTTGCTGGGAAAAACCCCAGGAACGGGTGCCTGGGCACCATTTAAGCTCTGAGTACGTGACTGTTATCTTTTATTACACCAGAAGCACTGCCCCTTCGGAAGCTCTGCTTCGTCAAAGATAAGGTCAAATGACAACAGACCAAGTGTCAGAGGAAAATACAGGGCACAACATTTCATGAAACGATTTGTAATATCAGCATTGTTCATGTCAGGACAAAGTGAGTGGAAAATGCACCTAAATTAGAGTAATTAGGGTTAATGTGCCCTTTGCGCTGGCATGAGTAATTACTTAATCGACAGGTCAGAATCGGTCTCTTTGGGATCCTCTGATGTTTTTATATTTAATAGAAAGTAAGGGGGGGACAATAGCAGAAACCGCCAGCACTGCACCCAGAGGAGGTGTGTAGTCCTTATAAACTGAATCATTTAAGCTAATTCTGCTCCATTCACTGTTTCTTCAGCTGGACCAGCCTATCTGCTTTCCTAGTGGAAACCACATTCTTATTCTTTCCTACGTTTTCTGTTAATAATCTTCCTTGCTCTTACATGGCTTCTCTTGGTGATTCTGTCAGCAAGACGATGCCTAGTCCCAATTAGAAATTCAATCAATATTCACATCATGAGGGTTCTAGCAAAACCATGTCGTTTAGTTCAAAGACATGGATATATTACTGTAGCTATTCAGGATTCAAGTAATTTAGGGCACCTCAGTGAAAAAAGATAAAACAGAGCTGAAAGGCTTAGAGATGGTTAATTGTTACTATGGCAACTTCCTAAATAAGCTTTAGATTCTAGTCATTATTCAGTTTATTTGGAGACAGAATAGATTCATTAAAGATGAAACTTAGTTAAAGCTCAGAAGAGTTCTGGGATCTTACAGTTGCCTGCTGGTCCTTATAGAGTTACTTAAAGTTTGTCCGTTTCAGCTTTGACCTGTGTCCAAGAGCAGGATGCAGCCTGCACGGATTAAAGAATGGCAGCACGTTACATAGCAACGATCTAATTTTAATAACTTTGGCAATTGCATTTTTACATTTTTATATCCCAGCAGAACTCTTCTAAATGTATTGTGTGGGAAAGAAGCGGTCCTCAGTGAATAATGCTCTCATCTCTCCGTAGAGAGAAGTGATTACGGTCTGGTTTTCAGAAACGAGCTCTGACGGAGTGCGCCTTAGTCATCTCCCCACAGAGGCGCGGTCCCACCGAACCTTTTGGGAGCTCAGCCCCTCTCAAACACCAGCTCTCAGCATCGCTGTCCCGTGATGAAATTCCTAAATGGGTCTGCGGAGTGCCGTTAATCGAACCCTGGAGTTGCTGCTGCCGTGCCGTGAAACCCCCACATGCCAAGGAGCGGGGGCACGTTTTAGCCAGCGCTGTAGCCAGTCTGATCATTAGGAGCTGGGAGGAAGGCTCCGGAATCAAAATCTTGCCATGCTAGTAGTGTCCGTTTGTGTTCCTAACGTGAACGCGGGTGAATACATTCGGCCTCTGCAGAGCTGCACCACTGGCGTAGATTTCAAGAGCCTTACTTCTAGAGGCCACGGCGGAGACAGCACGCAGAGGAGACGGCAGAGGTGGGTAACTGTCGGCCGCTACACCTTCATCAGCTGAAGAGCCGTATCAGCCTAAACCTTCTGCATTTTCTCAGCAGCCATAGCTCCCCTCCTTAACCGCCCCACAGCACGTGATAAATCAGCGAAGGCCGTGAAATCAAGTCGTGTCTCCAGCAGGAGACGCTCCATGGCTTCTCGCAGAAGTAACTCCCTAGCTCAGACTGGCTTTCCCTCTTCTGTGGGCTGGAGATGCCTGAAGTCACTGCGTCATAACTGCCAAGTCGTTAGGGAATGATGCCTTCGGTGTGAAGGTAGCCCAGAGGTGAACGTAGAAGCGGTGTAGACTGAAGGAGCGAGTTATTCTCAAAACAGAAGCAGGACGTGGTTCCTAGCTGTGAGCTCGGCGCTCCAAAGGGCGAGCGGCAGCTGGTACGTGGGCATCTTCAAAAGGCCCTCAAGTAGCTTAACTGTGCGGGGCAGGGAAACTGCTCTCTGTAGGTGCCTCTCAAAAAGGGGCTGAAAGCAGACCAGAAGAGCGATAGCCTGGCTCGTGTGTGGCCAGGAGTCAATGTGACCTTGTCGGAAAATAACCCCCTTCCCCACCACCTGCAAGTCTGTCTGTCGTGAGTCCTGGAGATGGGAGTCCCCCAGCCCAGGACACGCGTGCCGTGTCCCACAGCCTCAGGGTGACTCTAGGCTGCCTCCGTAGCGTGGGGAAAGAGGCGCTGCCAGGGCCAGCCCTGGGTGTCAAACCGTAAGAGCTCCAGGAAATGAGCCTGTCTCCCTTCCCAGATCTTGAACTGTGAAACACAGCGGTCTTAAAGTTATGAGTCTGTTCAATCTTTTTCCAAATGAAATTGTTCTGTTCATATTTTTAAAATACCTTTGTTTTGAAATACAAGTTGAACATCAAAACTTCATGATCTAAACCAGTCATCATGGAAATAAACTGGTTCAGCCTGGTTCTGGGATGCTTCAGCAGACTGGGTTCTGTTGGTCTTTCTCCCTGGTTTTGTCCTCAGACAACTCCTCCAGACTGTGCCGTTTTATTTTTTTCCTGATTCAGAACAGTAAACATGCTCTTTCAAGTTTCATGTCATGAAAAAGGAACGTGCATCCAGCTGCAGCGGAGACTGTTTTTCTCTCTGCTCTGAAAACGCTGTACGATGCGCAGGAAATCTGCGTCGCCTATTGCTTGCACAGCTCCTTTTCCAGGGAAATCCGGTCTCCAGAGTTATAATTCAGGCAACTATAGTAAGGATCAACTTTGCTTAATTTATAAGAAGAAAAAAAAAAATATATATGTATATGCTGAGGATAAACCAAAGAGTATGTGGTCTGATGGCAAACGGTGCTGTTAAACCAGTGTGAGCATTATTTACTGCACTGTGTTTCCTTTGCTGTTTCAGGACCAGGGTACCCGGCTGTTTGCTGTGTTGCAGGGGTGGTATTTCCAAGGTTAGCGCAGAAGTAATCAAACACTCAATGGTGGTATGAATATTCATATCAAGGCATATTATGAGAGAGTAGATAGAGGCAAATATGCAATTTAAATATAGACTACAGCAGGAAATGGGACATGAAAGAGTAATTAGTGAAAATTACATGTTATTTACATAGGTAAATACACTGCAGGGGTGATGCGTGTGATCTTCTTTATTAGCATTTGTTTGTTTGTGATTTAACCCTGATTAAAGAAGTTAGTTTTTTAAAACATAAAGGTGGGAAGAAAGGAACCGGTGGTGTGGGGTCTCTACAGGCTTCCTCCCCAGCCTTGCTTATGCAGCTCTCCCCTCCTTGGGCTACTGGAGGCCTGGGGGTGCTGGCAGCGAACAGCCGAGTTCCAACAGCCCAGATGAGATGGAAATGGTACCGCACTACTGAACTTTCTGGGGGAAGAGCAACTGGACGGGGCCAAAAGCATTGTTTTCCCTTGTCAGAGAACATCCAGATGTAGACTGTTTCCTGCTTTTCCTTTCAGAAACAGAAATGTGGCTCTAGCCTAGTCAGAGCAGCGTTCCTGCGCGTCGTGACTCTTCACAGCCATCGTACCAAAGGCAGCGATGCTCATTGTTAATTCTACCCTGAACCACCTCATCGTGCTGGAGTCCCTCCCGATGTCTGCTCCTTGTTCCGTTATCACTTAATCGTGCTCTTCTCCGTAGCCTAGAGGAAGGTGAGAGAACAAGGCTTGACTAACGCACCTCCTTTTCTCTCTTCAGCCAGCAGCATTCTCCCCTTACCATGCCCAGCTGCCAGGAACATGGTTCACGTTGATGGTTTGTGCTTCCTGGAGAAAATGGATGTCAGGGGAATCATGAGAGGAAGAGGGATGGAAACAGATGTCTCTCTTGCAAAGGCTCATTTATTCCTTAGCCTTTTGCCTCTGGGTTGCTTTTGGTTGGGTACATCCACTGCGCTTGAGCCTGCAAGCAAGAAAAACAGCTTCAGAGTATGAAACACACATTTATCAGGGAACACGTGCAGTGGGTCGCTGGGACTGCCACGCTACAGGGCCATGCAGATATTCCTGTGACTCCAGATGAGTCTCCGCTGAACAGTCACCAGTCTGCCTCTTGCTCCTGGAGATGGGCTGGGCTTTGATGTTGCCGGTGTGCTGGCTTCCTGTTCTTTGCTTTTCCTTCCCTAGGACTTTACAGCTTTTCATCTTTTCCTCTTGAATCCCTGAGCTTTAAGTAACCCCATCTCAATAAATGCTGTTGAGTCTACTGTTCTGCTTGTCTTGTCCCGCATGGCTGTAGCTCATGGGCCTTCTCGCACCATAACAGCATTTTTCGATAATACTCTGTCACGGTGACCACTGCGCTGTGCAACACCAGGCTGGGGCTCGTAGACAGCCGAAGCTCTCCGCCACAGGGTACGAAGGGTCCTGTTTTCCAACCCAGTTCACATTGGCTGTCCCCATGACATCGGGAATTGCAGCAAAAAGCTCAGAGAATAATTTGCAAGAGGAGCACATGACACTGCAGTGCAGTAACGTTTTCAGGGGATTTCTCGGTGTGGGCTCCTGAGGGGGCCCTTAGCAAATGCCCCAAATCCAGAGAGGGCACTGCCCTGCTGGGGCCTTGTGCTTCTTCACGCAGAGGAATGCGGATGTTGGACAGGGACTGAGTGGTTTCCTAATGGGCAAGTGTCTCAGACTTGGTGTTTGGGCAAATTCCAAGCTGGTCAGTCGCACTCTATTTCTAAAGATCACTTGGCATTGCAAATACAGGTTACTACCTGTTCTCTTTAAAATCCAATTAAGACTTCAGTGTCGAAATGGGGCTAATGCAACCTTTGTCCTCTCTGCGTTATCTCTCATTTCCCATTTACTTTTCAATAGCAGGCAAGCGCGTGCGGATAAAGGGAAAACCCTGAGAACTTTCCTATCTTTTCTGCAGGCTTCAATACGCAAAGGCTCTGCGTGTGCGCGCGCGTATCTGTCCTCTGCAGAGCAGCTGGGTCTAGCTGAGAGTGTGCCACTTCTCCTTGCAGAGGCGGCAGCACATTGGTCCTTATTCGTTATGGAAAGTTTATTACTTTTTGTGGAGTACCTTGGGACTTTGTGGAATGAGAGAGTATGTTGAGATAAAGGATGTTTATTATTCATCACTCCAAATACATTTGTTCATACATTTTAAAGCTGGGAACAGTGTGTGATAAGAGACAGCTGCATAGCTGGGACTCTTCCTGCACACATGCAAATTATTTTTCAGATCTGAGAAGAGGTGGTGGGCCCAAGCAAGCGTCTTTTTTTTTTTTTTTTTTTTTTTCCCCCAGCCATATCAGATAGGGTAATGAAAGCTATTACTTCTCCCCATAAAACACAATGCAGTGAGGTCCCCCGAATGAACTAAGTCTGTTGATAACAATCACACTCTAGATAATAGCACAAACACACAAAAAAGGATGTAAAAGTGTCACAAAAATCACCTAGTCTCTGATTTGAATCTCCTGTAGGACGAAGGTGTCCTGCAAACAGCGCTACCGTAAGTATTCCTTGTCCCCGTGTGCTCCGCTTCTCCAGCAAACATTGCTGAAGGCAGCAAGAGGCAATTCAGCTGAAGAAATCTCAGCAAACCCAGTCTTCTGGCAGAAACTAGACATTTTGTAAAACCAAGCGGAGCAGAGAGAAGAGCGGATGTCCGTGACTGGAACGACCGCGACAAGACAATCTCTCTGTGTGTCAGAGGGATAAATTAACAACAGGCTTCTCTGGGGGAATCTGATGGGGGCTCGCTCGTACCAGGCCCCTGGGTTTTCTCAGAAAACGGACATCAAGACCGTGGTAACTTCAGATGTGGTCCAGTCCTCCAGTTTTCCTTGTTAAGGAGACAGGGAGCGTTGCGCATCTCCCGTTGCTTTTGGAACCGGTTTGGAATTGCGGAATATATCACCAGGAGCAGCTTTTAGGGGATAATGCCTCCCCTTTGGGCTGACGTCACATGAGCACCTGCGGCATTTCAGACCCAAAGAAGGCTGGATGCCGCACGGCAAGCCGCGTTTATTGCAGTCACCCCTGGAGACTTTGAAACAAAGGTATTTTATTCCACCTTATGGCTGGCAGTTAAGAGGAGCCTCTGGGGAAGGGACAAGCTAATTTCTCTTTTTTCTGCTAACAGATTAGTAGTCCATTCTGTTTAGGATGAATCCCAAAGGATTATTCCCCTCCCTTTTACACTGTGGAGGATGGGGAAGTGGTGGACAGGAGGGGCTTGTTTTCATGTTAAGGAGGACTACCGATTTCAGCAGTGGTTTGTCCCTGCAGGTGGCTTTCTGAATCACAGGCACAGAGAAGACAAACCCCGATCCTGTTCCGTACCTTGCTGTGCTCAGCAGCGTGCAGCAGTTTGGTGGAGGCCATCTTCATTGACTGACCTGAGGGAAAAACAAAACCTGAACTGTCATGTGAAGAAGACGCTGCTAAATTTCAGGTTCTTCTGAGTTGAGGAGCAGACGCTATCATATACGGTGTGTGTGACTACGGAATATTCCTCAAATAACAACACTAAACCCTTTTCAGAGAAAAAGGTATCGAATCAAATGTCCAGACTGAACTGTCTCACCCCACTGAAAATTAGCCATTTGTAAATGCCCCGGCCACCAGCTTCATCCTCAACCAGCCATACACCTTTCAAAACACATCCTCCTTAGTCCTTCTCTGACTCAGTTCTCCTTCCTCGTCCTCCGTGTTAAACCCTACAGAACAGGGCACAGGAGAAGGTCGAATCCCAGGTGAGGAGTTTAAGTCCTGCTGTAATTCATTATTTCTCATCTCATTTTCTTTTACGTAAGCCATTCCGTTTTCTTACTTTTCTGACGTTTAGCTCTGAAGAGTGACCAGCTATTTTTTAAGGTATTAAGTAGCTTGTTTCCAGCTTAGATTCCCTAAGTGCAGAGGCTTCCACTCTGCGAGGCATTGTCATGCAACAGACATTCCACCATAAAGCACTAAAATCCTTGGCTGGGGGAACAGATTTTGCCATTTTTCTGCGTGCTGCCCAAGATAGGGGCAGGGACTGTCTGCAACTCCCAACTGCTGTTTCAAATGATTAATTCATGTCTCACACTCAAGAACACCCAAAATATTGTGATGAACTTTTGCATACAGGAAAACAATATATCTAGGTATTTGTGTTCAAGATTTGATTTATATAAACGATATTTTGCATGTAAATATACAGCCAGGCATTTCACTGCCTGCCAAGAGGCATTTGAGCTACACAGAATGACACTCCTCTTAATCTAAAATGTCATGTTCTCACGTGCACCCACTGCAAAGGCTATCATACACACAGAAAATAAACAAGTTATTTGGCAAATAATTAGCCTTGCCAAATTTGTGCCTTTTTTTTCCTGGTTAAAAAACTTTTATCAAGGAATATGACTCCCAAATAAGCATCCATCAATTCTGGGTGCCTGACTTAAGATGATAGGAAAATACCAACTGCCTTCCATTCACCCCAGGAAGAACGGAGCCCCAGCTCCAGGAGGACTGAACAGATGTGCTCTGAGAATGCCAGTCCCCGGGCTGAAGTCTTCTACACGGCCTTGCCCATAAAGCTTCCCTGGGGTTTTATGAGTAACCAAGGGCCCGGCTCCTTGTCTTTCCCAGATCTGGGCTCACACTCGGAGCCCCCCATGGGTAAATCATCGATACAACGGGAGATCGCTCTGGCTGAGCATGTGCTGTCTTCAGAAAAGCACGAGTGGCAAACGCTGCAGAGCATCTGTTCTGTTCTGCCTCTGGAGTTCGAAAGGCTTTGGGGCTTCTGAGCTACAACCGGCAGAGCTGATCTGCTGCTTCAGTACGTATTTACCAAGTGTTTCCAACGTGTCCATTGTCTGCTCCACATCCACTGCAGCACGACCTTCCCAGGCACCAGGGTGCTTCCCCAGTGCTGAGACTGCAGCAGCAGCAGCACCTCGGGCACTCCTGACGACACTCATAGCCATTGGTATCGACCGATTGATTGGGTATGTTATAGCTGGTCTGGGGAGAGGATGAATCCCAAGCTCTGAAGGAGAAAATTGAGTTGTAACACTTGCAGGAGCCTTGCCCTCCTTTCAGAAGGCTCCAGTCACTGCCTCCGTTGCTGGGCAAACGTCTCTCCTGTCCTGCTATAGGATGCAGGCAACTCTCCAAATTTCACTTAGCTTTTTCACCCCATTTTTTTTTTTTTTTTTTTACTCTGTCCAAGTAATCAAGGCCTGAGTTCTCTATCCCTCCTCTAGCAAAACAACCCTGCGGTCTGTGTTTTTCACAGCTGTGTAACAGCTGTCCTACGGAGTGCCGGTGCCTGCAGCTCAGAAGCCACCTTGTGTCACACCCTAAGCCGGTGAACAGGAAGCCCAAGTGAGGCTCGCGTCATTTTAGTCTTGCCAGTGTCAGATACCATGTGTATAAATTTTGTTTGACCATGTGAAAAATAAAGCAAAAAAGTGCAGCTTTCCAATGACATTCCCAAATGTTCACTTGGGAGAAAATGTCTTTTCCCTTTATACGCACACAAGCCATACACGAGGCAAAGAAGGACTGCAGTGTGAGGAAACGTCATTTCTTTCACTTTAAAACCTAGCATGAATAAAGGGCTAAAGTGTGGCTCTTGTTTCGCTTCTTTTTTTCACTTCCCTGCACGTCAAAACTTTTTATTAAAAAAAACCATAACAAAGAAGGTATAAAAGAAACATAAAAAGGAAATGTTCTTTCATTTTCAGTCACCACAAAATTGATGGTACGTCTCACTGCAAGTGCTAAATTCCTCCTACTTCAGCCTGAAGGAAATGTTTCCAAAACCAAATGGCACGTATGTCTAACATAAATTAGTTGAGCCTACAGAGGTGGCTATTGTTCAAATGGTGTTACTTTATTTTTTTCGTTGAGGTGGCTAGGTATCATTCTTCTGCCGTCCTTCAGTCCTGCCTGTGAGCGAAGCACCACCAGCAGCACTCTGTTTTCTCTCTGATATTATTCACTAAGCCTGACTGCGTGAGCGCGATGGGAGGCAGCCGGTTTGAGCAGCAGCTTCAGGAACACACCCTGTAGCCTCGTGCCTTCAAAGGCTGAAGGCTTGCCCTCCAGCGTGGATCCAAACCTGGACCACACACGTTTCCACCAAAGAGCCCACAAGGGGCAGAGTGTCCTGCGTTGTAGGGCAGGTGGCACAGGCACAGGCAAAGAAGGTGGCAGCTATCTCACCCTGAAGAGTTGCCCACGCCTCTAACCTGCTCCTATGATGGATGCTCAGTGTGTCAGCTCTCGCCCACGGTGGATCTTCCCAAAGTAGCAGGAGCCCTCTGATATTTGGACCCATCATCATCATCATGGCTTGGCTTCGCGGACGAAGATTTGGGAAGGGCTTTAAACGTGAGTACACCCTTCAAGCCTGCGCGGTGGATTTTTTTAGGTGAGGCGCAGCGTGCGCGAGACTGGCCCCACCCTTTACACCTGAGGTTCATCTGCCAGGGCCTGGCAAGCTTGGACGCTGACAGCGAAGTCCTCAGGTCGTAGGTTTGGTTAGAGTATCCTTCTCTTAGATGGATGGCCTTACAGGGCTAAGCGAGCTCCATCTGCCCGGGTTTGGAGTTAGAGTTGTCCTTCTCCTAGGATGGTTGCCCGAAGGCTAGTGAGCCCATCCTGCCCGTGGACACACTTTGTCTGACCCTTCAGCTGAGACCTGTCAGGCTTGGGAGACCCTACCGGAGGCATATGCCACCACCAGCACAGCTCTCAACTTCGCAAGGGCACGCAAGGTCTTTCCCCACCCAAACCAACTCCTTTCAGCAGAGACATCTGAGAATGAGGGAAGCACAGCTGCAGGGTGGGGTGGGGAAAGGACACACAGCTCTTTGGGATCAGAAGGGCAAGCAGGGGGGGTCTGTAACAAGAGGCGTGTTGAGGCAGAGGAATCATCACAGTCAGCTGCCTGTACAACTGGGCCTCTAACCAAAGTCCTGTTTTAAATCTGAATTTTCCTCCCCTCCAGCCCTTACTGCCTTTCTCTCCTACTATACCGCCACTGCAAAACTCAGTTTTATCTACAGAAATGAGACGTCTGGAGTCAGCTCAACTCTGCGGCTGTACCTGGAGGTTAGAGACAGTGTCCAGGCCTGAAACAGGAGAGGTAGGGTGCAAAGCTTCAGCAGATAGTGCGGTCCCGCAGGCGTAAGTTAATGCTGCCCTTTAGCATTGCTCCTTGTGCAAGAGCCAGCATCCCAGGACGAGCTCAGCCCGAGCCCGATGGCCGCTTGTGCTGGTCGCTTACCCTGTGCATGGAAACCTCCAGCCTAAACCCCTGTTCGTGGCACTTGACTGTAGAAGTGATGATGGGCCACATGGCTTCCTGAGTGGCACCCACAAATAAATATTAGAGATGACTGAACAGAACCCAAGACACAGTGAAAACAGCAATTAGTTTAAATTTGTCACTGAAAACATAATTTTTGGGAAGCTGGAAATAGTTCAGTTACAGCGTTTTGCTGAAAGCCAGAATAGACTCTGTAAGGTCTTTTCCAGGATCCAGCAAGGGAAAAGAAGATAAAACAGAAGGGACCGTGGAACCAGCACTGCATCTATTGCCACCGCAGGGCTGTGGTTTTGCTCTGGTCCCAGATGCCATCAGGACGGTGACAGCACATCACCCTCCCGGCTGACACAGTATGAACAAGCTGGTGAGGGGCCGTGGTGCTGTGCACACACCAAAGCCCTGCCTAGAGGGACCCTCTCATTAATTTCAGCTTCATACTACCGTGCCAGATCCACCTCAAGAACTGGGAACAGGAAGCAAGACTGCACTTGCAGACCAGTTTGACCACCACCACCACTAGCAGAAGAGAGATGTCTTTTTTAGTAGCAAATTCACAGCAAATGCAGTGTTAAGTGAAACTCACAAGTCTGGACAGACACGACGAAGCACAGGACGCTCTCTGATGTGTAGCGCAGCCTCTCTAGAGGTGGCAGCATGCGATAAGCTATACGCCCGTCACCTCCGAACCTCCCATCTGCAATGGGAACTAGAATTAACTTCTTAACAGGCCCTTTACATCGCTACCCGGTGCCGGCTCTTCCCAGCTGGTGCTGTCCAGTTCTTCTCTTGGATCTGTAACGTTCCCCAAATGATCCAGGGGGGACTCAGCTCACCTGACAGTAGGCTGCCTCCCCTTTTAAGGACCTCTGTAGCGTCCTCCACCCGTCCTTAAGGGGATACGAATGCAACGCCACCACCTGCCAGTGCTTTCCAACACCAAGAGCTTGGAATGAAGCTCTTGCACTATTCAGTTACGTTGCATGAAGTACCGTGTACAGAATACATTTGTCACAAGTGACACATGCTCAGAATCGTCGAGTAAGTCACACTACCTTTTATTTTAACAGCAGAGTTAGTGGTTTTCACATCATGCTTAGGTGTGAAATCATTACCATGAATAATTCAACTGTGTTTTTTATCTTACAGGATTTTTTTTTTCCTATTCACACTCTCCATTAACAAAGGAAACCTGGTGAGTGGCGTGCTGCAAGAACACTAAATTCATGAGCTGGTAAAATAAAATATATAAGCTGAAGCCTTTCCAAAAGGGATTTATTACTCCTGAAGTACAGTATAATTACAGCATTTGCTGATTCTAGCTTTGTTATTATACTTTCTTGGACCTATTTGTTAAAACTGCTTGCACATAATGTGCTGCTTGTACAAAGCAAATCCCTCAGACAATAGCACTGCTGACATTATTATGACAGAGCAAAGAAAATACCAAATGAATTTGCTAAGAAGTTAGGGAGTATCAAAATTATCACTGCAGCCACTTAACTGACCATTTAAGGCAATTTGCTTTCTAGGGTTCAGGGGTGACCTGGCAGTGCGGGGTTAACGGCTGCACTTGATGATGATCTTAAAGGGCTCTCCCAACCAAAAGGATTGGGTGATTCTGTGAGCCTTTCACCAGATTCCTGCCTGGTTTCCTGCTCAGGGCTCAGGTCCCCTTTTCTCAGGCGCTACACTCACTCTGTGAATATTGAACAGATTTGTTTTTACATCTTCATCTTTCGCTGTGTGCCTCTGTGCCTTATCTACTGCCCCACTCTGACTCTGCGGATGGAAGATTTACTAATGCCCTCAGAGGCTTTTGCTTGTGTTTTTTCACTGTGGAATCCGAGCACCTAACGTAAACTGATGTTTCCTTACCTTCCCAATACCTCCATGAGATGTTCTTCTTCCCATTTTACACGTTTGGAACTGATGGCTGTTAGAATAAAGGCACGATACTAAAAGGTACGAACGTTTGTTTGGTTTCTGTCCCATTTATCAGACACGCGTTCGTTAGCCATTTACGGTAAGGTATTCCTTCAGCAAACAGCGCCAATTAGCCCCTGTCCCAGCAGCCCGTCTGCAAAGCAGACCCAGCGGTCCCTTAGGCAAAGAAGGAAAGGAATGCTAATAAGCGCCGCTGAAAAGTACTGGTGCTCATTACTTGCCCAACAATACACGAGGGGTTTTTGGCAGAGTTAAAATGCAGTTCTCCAGAGCAGCCCGAGTCCTTTTAAAGGGTAAGACTGTCTTCTAATTTCGTCAGCTCCTTCTCTCACTTGAGACGCCATCGGTTTTTACAACGAGTGCAACGTTAACGATACAGGTGCCACTCACCACTGACCCCAAGCCACAGCTCCTGTGACCGAAATATGAGCAGGCAAGGAAAGACCCTCTCCTGAAAGCCCAGACCGACACAGGTCAGAGTCTGGGGTGATGTTAGCCTGGTCTTCAGGTGGAAACAGCTCTCCGAGCCCCCAGCAGGTCCGTTTGCCAAACGACAGAGGTATTAAACTTCCCAATCACGCAGTTTTAAGATACTCCTGTTACGGATTAACCTATGAGCTTTTTCCCCAGCATCTTTCTGGTAAACGACACAAGAATTTTTCTTGATATATGTAAAGTTTATGGGAAATACAGTGCTAAAATGTGGGAAAGCCATGAGCTACTGCTAATGGGTTCCTATAACTGAGTGTTAGAGACTATCGCCTGCTGGTTTCGAAGGGTCATTTAAAGGGACGACAACCTCCAGCTAGGGAAAGCCAGCCCTGGCACTGCTAATTTCCTGTATCTTTGTGGGGTTGAGTATTACATCCATCTTTTTGAAATACGGGATAGAATAGAAGATTTGAAGACTGGCCGAGTTAAGCGAACCAGCCAATCCCTAGGTTCCTGTGAGGTAGTCTCCAGGAACGTGGTCTTTTTGCTGTGGGAAAGCTTAACAGTTAATGATGTTTATGTGAACTCAGAAATGAAACTTTTCACACCATTTCCTGTTGATTTTTTAAAAAGCTACAGCTGGGCTTTTCCTTTCATAATTGTGATTATCAGCTGATTTTTGGCTTAAAAGTGAGGAAAAAAAATCCACATTATTTATTTAGCTAATTTCCTTGAGTTGCAAAGTACCACTTAGCACGCTTTTGAAAAGATAACTGTGAAGCCAATGTTCATTGCTGCAAACTAATTAATTCTAATTTTCTCTTTAATTAATGGGAGCAACTGTTTATTGGAGAAAGTGACATTCAGCTGTAAAGAAAAAAATTAATTTTGAAACCCTGATAAAATCAAGTGAGATGTCAGCCTTCTCCTGTTGGGTGGTACAGTGTGTGGGAGCATGGCCTCCACTGCAGCTAGGGCAACTGTTCTGCTCTTTTAAAACGAAAAGAGAGAGGGGAAAAAAGGGAAGTTGGTGAGTCAGCCTCGGTTACGATGCTGTGTGGGTTACAGTGTTCGGCAGCTGTTGTCCTTAAGACTCGGTGTCCGCACCATCGCTTCTCAAGCTGGCAGGGTGTGCAGGGTTGTAACCTCCTTTAGTTTCACGGGCACTTTGCCAAGCGTAGCACGAGCCTTACTGCATGCTCTTCATCTTGCTGCAGCAAACAAAGGGCTTCAGCGGTTGGTTCACGGTGGCGCTGGGAAGGAATATGTCTGCTCTATTTTTAACAGCTTAGTGTCAGAGAAAGAGGTGCCCTCTTTTCGAGGCTTTTCAAAGCAGAGAGGCCTTAAAAATGTACTTCACTTCATCAGCTCCCCGTGCTCGCACAAACCGCAGCGAGACAGGGAAGAACAGGAAGGCCAAACTTGCCCAAACAAACCGCTGCGCGTGTGAACTGCCAGGAGGAAGAGCACCGTGCCGCTGAACCGAAGGCGTTGTGCAGAGCGGACAGGGGAGGCTGGTCTGGCACAGTCCCGTTCCTCTTTCACGCAAGCTCCCAGGTGATAAAGCTCAGAAGAACGATTTCCCTTTAGTAATGCGAGGAGCATAAACTAAAATGGATCGCTACGAGCGTGACAGGAGGTTTGAACAACAAAGGCAGAAGGAGCTTTACAATGTCTTTGTTTTAAAGTTTAGGGACATCAAACATGTTTCTCTGCTTCTATCAGCAAAACAACCTAAATTTCCTAGCACCACCATTCCAGTAAAACACTACTTCTTTCCAGGAATTCCACTTGCTGCTACAGGGAGGAACCCACCAGAAGCTGACACCCTTATCTTGAATTTCACATAAAGAGAGTAGCTACTCCTGACACCAGATGATTTCAGGAAGAAAGTCCAAAGTCAACCCATTTCCTTTGAAAAAAGCCATTTGAAACCTTTGGGGGACAGATACAGAAACGTAATTTAAAACTCCCTTTCAACCTCGAGTGACTGGGATGCGTTTTGATGGATCCAGTGTTGCCTATGCGTGGAAGATCTCCTCCTTTCTGACCACAAGCCCTGGATGCTTTGGACTACACGTTCATTCTGCTGCTTCCTGTACCACTGCTTGTGTAATTCACTCAGATTCAGATCTACCTTCAAGAAAATGCCTCCTCAGTTACTCAGATGAAGCCTGCAGTACCTGGGGGGAGAACTGCCCGGCTTTCCCCATGACGCAAGGGAGCAGCACCCCGCAGCCCACCTCGGCCCACGCTGCCAACGTGCGACCTCTGCTTTGCTTCTCAGCCACCTCACTCGCTCCACTGACAATACTCAAGGGCTGGTGGAGAAGCTATGCTGTCTGGCAGGATCGCTGCTGGACAGGACTGCCTGTACTTGTAACACAAAGGAGACGCGATTTTAGAACCTGATCTTTTTGCCACCAAAGGCTGCAGAAGATTCGAAATGCTTACATTTGCAGTTCATTAAAAAAAGTAGAAGATCTGTTTTTTCCCAACTCATTTGCCTTGCATCTCTCTCGAGCATGTATTTCCATCCGTGCCTTAGTCTATTCTGGTAGTTCTACGAACAATGTATCACCTCCCCCCACCCCAATTAGTTCCTTTGGGACTATTTTATTAGAGCCTTTTTGGTATTTAAAATATGTAGATGATATCATTAATCTGATTAAAGTATAGGTACAAGTTGGTAATACGAAATGTGAAAAAGCAGTACAAGGTACAATTACTGCTATAATTATTTTCATTATAAACACAATTACATTTTCAGTTGTTGCTTGCTTAACCTTTTTCATTTTTTCCTATCTCTGAGACAAATAAGTTATTCATTAGCTCTAAGCTACTGTTGTGAGAGGCTGTTCTCTGCTTCTGTGGGAGGTGCGAAGGTATTGATGGCTGAGGAAGACAGAATTATCGGCCAAGGTATACTAGCCTTTTCTCTCTCTGTGACTGGGCAGAACACAAACCAGTGAAGACAGCTCAGCTAGGAGAACTGTTCATTTTCCTGGGGGATGAGCAAATGCGGTCTCAGTTTATTTTCCAGTGGACAATGGTTTTACATCATGCCAATCTATAGGCTTGTAGGTAATGTCAGGGAAAAGAGCCACAAAGTACCACTTCATCTCCAGACATGTCCCAGGAGTGGTTTTTGCAGACCCATTCCGTTCTGTCTCACAGGCAGGCTATCCCCAATGACATTGTATGACTAGAGTGGCTCTTGCATCTGGGCATGATGGGCAGCAAAATAAGCCGATGCCGTAATAACTGTAAGGCTGGCTTTGAAGCCCACTGGTCCACACCAGTTCCCCCACCCGTGTCACCGCTGGGACTGAGCAGTAGATGATGCTTTTTCTCTGGGTTTTTCCTGTCGCTTTCCACACAGCACTGGCTTGCACTAATGCAAGCAGATACTTCCAGAGCTATTCTATATCCCTCAGGGCAGTAATTCAGAGTTGAACTTGTTGATGTAAATTAAGGAAGACTTAATTCAAAAGGCTTGTATTGGCACAATGATTCATACACTGCTAACCCTGGGACTGCTTCGCTCTCGGTCAGAGGAGTGGGTTGGGGAACCAGAATTCCGTTCTCACTAACACGATCTCAGAAGAATGTGTGTTGAAGGATCATTTTCTTCCTGTGCATTTGGTTTGCTCATCTATCAAAGGAGTCTATAGTAATAATTTAGATTTTCAGCTGTACCTTTTTTATTATTATTATCAGCTTCTATAAAATCTCCACGTATTTATGTTTGTGTGTGCATGCCTCCTCGTCTTGCTGTGGTAAAGCATCTTCTAACTGCATGAGGCTGCAGTTAGTGGAACGCAGGGTGGGGTGTCAGCATCAGCTGAAATTAGGGTGAATTGAGCGCTGTGCATGAAGCATGTATTTTCCTCATAGATTTGATCTCAGCGTAAAGCAATAAAAAATATTTCTGCAGGCTCTCCTGATGGGAACCAAGTGAATGAAAAATCAGAACTGCTCTTAATCTGTGTGACACCTTAAAGAAGCACACGGGAGTCAATTCTGTCTTTCAGCCACAATTAAGGGTTGCAAAGCTACCCTCAAATCTCGGTGAAGAAAACCCAGCATGCCGCTGCCATTCAAAAACTCAGCCATACGGGGACAACACAGTGTTAGCAAAGCTGTGTGGAAGAACCTGCAGGTGATGGCTAACGGATGGGGCTCTTTGCTAAAGGAGCAGCAAAACCCCAGTAGGCATTAAAGATGATGACCATGGAGAAGAGCAGATTAATGTGCAGTTCTGAAACGTGAGTCCTGATCCAGAGTCAGTGCTTAGCATGAACGCTGCAGACAACCTCAGAGCCTGGTTTGTGCAAAGATTATTGAAGATTGTACTAATTCCTGTCATGCTGAGAAAGCAACTGTGACTGAGCTCTCCCACTTATCCCAAAATAGGTGGCAGGATCTAAAGTTGAATCCTGAAGAGAGTCAGAGCACAACTGGGGGTTTTAGTCTCTTTTCTGGAACACAGGACAGTCCCTGGCTTCTGCTCACGCATGGGCTCCTTGGTGTGCTGCTGCTGTCATGCCCCTTGATTCTCACATTCTGAGCACGAGGAGCAACTGCCAAGATTCACACACGCCTTCTGAGCCCGGGAGCCCCTTTAGCTTGTCCCAAGTACTGCACAAAGTGCACAAAGTGGCCATGGATGTAATACATCCAGAGTGAATTATGAGACACTGGGAAACATCACTTTAGTTCTGTAACTTGAGAGGGGAAAGGTGTCTAATTAGGAAGAAAAAACACAAAACAGAAGGAAGAATGAAGAGATAACACTAATGAGCCAGGGGAGAAAAAAAGCAGCAGGTGTTTAGTGACTCCCACATGTGAAAGCAGTTATTCAGTAACAGGCAAACTCTAATTGAGCCTTTATTCAGTGCCACTCCGCTATTGTAAACAGCTGAAGGGAAGGCTTTCTGCACAACCAGCACGGATCACAAGAGAAGAGGAAGCAATATTCATGAAGCATTTCATGATGATAGAAATGATCAACAGGCTTCCTAATGCAATGCCTCATCCCAAATATAAGAGATGCTTTGAAGTCTGATGGCTGTTCCCTCTCTTCTTCCTCTCCAAAAATGTGGTCCTCTAAAGATAGTGTGTTATCCCACAGAAGCATACCTCAAACATTATCAAACGTTGCCACAGAGAGTTTGGCTTCTTTCAAGTTATGTCAATTAGTTTTGCTTTTGTAATTCTATTTAAAGGGGACAACAGGTCCCTAATCAGGTATTAGGAGATTTTATTGTGGTACGCTATATGTAGTCCCTCAAGCACGGAGGAGCAAGGAACAGAAGTGTGTGTGAGATGACTCTGGTTATCTACCGTCCTTGGGAATACCAGAGAATTACAAGGCAGTGAAGTGATGTCTGACTAATGGGTGCACCAGTAAAACACCTGCTGAACTCTCTCAGGCCAGTGATTCATCCAGGGGTCAGCCCGGGGGTCACTCCCTATTAGTAAAAGCTGTAGTAGCTGCAGGTCTTTGGTCTGGACACATTGACCAGACCCAAGTTCAGTACACTGTAGCTTGAACGCAAAGCTGCTGCAAGAAGACACTATTTCTAGGTAAAGAAACTTTAAGAACTCTCAGCACAAATACTGAAAAACACATGTATTGTTCAGGAATATTTCCAAAGCGCTTGAACCAGCAGCCCTCTTCCCAGCTGAGAAACACGGGCCAAATGATAAGTCTGCCGTGGCAAAGGCTGCCAGCCCAGGCACTCACCTCTAACTCCCTGGGTGCCTTCTGAAGCTGTGGTCAACCAAAGCAGCAGAAGAGCAAATGCTGTGGTTAGGAGCACGCCGTGTTCAGCGAAGTTCCTAAGACTGGTGCTTCTGTAAGGCACCCGAGTGCTGAGACGTGAGACTGGACACCTTTTGCTCTGCACAGTGCTGGCCCCGTGGCTCTTGCTGCTTGGCACGTCCACCACCTGCTCCCTGCACGTGCGGTCTGTAGGGGTAACGAACGGCCACACAATTCAAGTGCAGGTTGCTGCCCCCTTACCCGTCCCGTCCCGGGACCAGGGCAGAAGGATGCTGGAGGGCCTCTCTCCTTTACTCCGAGGGGGAAGGGCTGGCTGGCTGTGCTGCTGGGCAGACTGGACCATCCCCAAAACTCCTTGAGAGAGCGTGGGCCCGGAGGTGGGCCTGGTGCTTTGCGCGCAGAGAGGCGGCCTCTGGACAACGAAAAAATGGCTTTTGAATCGGGAAGATGCACAGAATTAAAGCGACTTAGTGTACAAGGTACCGGCGTGGAAAGGGCAGTACAAGCGAGCTGGGGCTACCGGCTTTGTCTCCCAAAGGTTGCCCTCGTCAAGAACACCTCTGTCCATTACCGCAGCCTGTCCCAGTAACGCTGAGTGTCCTGCTGCACCTCCCCAACTGCACAGCTAGGGTAGAAGGCTCCATCACGCGCTTTATTTGCGCCCTGTTTATACCGCGTTAATCTCAGGCCTCCAGGCTTCTTCTGCTGTCCCCATGGGAGCTCAGGAGGAAATTCTTTGACTTTGACATACGGTTTGGCTTTGGGGTATTATTTCCGCTAACCTCTGCGGCACTGGGGTTTGGCTGCAGCTACAGGTAGCGTTTTGGCAAGGTACACGCAGTAATCTGCGCTTGATGTATTACGCTTTTCACACAAGACAAAACGTGAATTCTGTAGAGAACACGTGTTGGTAAGCTGACAGAGAGAGCAAAGAGCATGAAATTCAGATGTGTTTGGTCGGTGTTTTGCTAATCCACTTAGCATAAAGCCAAGCACAGCTATGCAGCCAAGTGGGAATTTTCTCTGCATCAGATCGTGAGCAGGTATTAAGGTTTATTTTCTGCCCTTCTCTACAGAGTGAGTCATGGTCTTAGGCTAGGCTCACCTGGGAGCTTCGTTTAGGAAAGCCACTGCTCTTACAGGGAGGTTCTCATCAGCCCCACGACTCCATTATTACTGCTCCATCTGCTGAAATTGCAGCACGTTGGAGGAGGTCCTGGGAATGGGCACAAGGAAGTGTTGCATCTCCTCAGCTGTGAGATGGCGCTTGGACCTGCCTACAAGAGGCATCGCTGGCAGTTGTAACGGAAAGCTTTGGAGCCATGACCCCGCGGGTCAGGAAGCCCCCTTGGACTCTGCTCCTGAGCCAGTGCAGTTTGCTGAATCTCTCCAGGAGATGGAACGGGCAGGCAAAGGCCTCTCATTTCATGAGAGCTTTTAAGCGCAGCCTAGACTCTGGGCAGATCAATGCTATCGATCGCACCACTGATGGCTGAGCACGTGTGGAGGGGCAAAACGTGCAGCCTACATATTAGCACCAGCACCTACATTTAAGCATCAGCAAGGTTAGAGAGGGGGCTTGGGACCGAGACCAATGCCTAAATACTGGAAAAAGGCAACAGAGGGGAAGTCCCCTTGCACAGAGTCCTAAGTCTTGTCCTTTAATACCTTCAAAATGCCACAGGCTTCCATGATGAGTGCTTCCTACTTCAAGAGAAACACCAAAGCAAGAAAGAACAAAAAGGTTAAAGGTCGAGGGAAGACCGTGGTATTGACACCTTTGCTTTTGAGGGCAGCCCCATGAAACACCAGCATCCCCCGTGGGTGGCAGAGGAGGGATAGCGAGCTCTGAACTTTGTCGTTCCCTATTCTACAACATAATGTTTAATGGGTGAATCAGCTTTATGATCAGATGTTTATTCATAACAATTTCTGCTATTTTTTCAAGCTCTACTTCATCTGTGGGTTAGGTTTGGCAGTGAGACCCGCTTTGACTTGGCCACGTTGCTATTGCAGTGGCTTTGGTTCCTCTCTTACAAGTATCTTTTTTTTTTTTTTTTAAAAAAACCATTCAACCAGTCAGACTGTCGTGTGCACCTTGTCTTCTGTTAAACGGAGTGGCTTGGCTTTTAAAGGCATTCATATGCCATGGGGTTCATCTTGCTCGCTCAACTCCAGAGAAACCTGCCCCAGTCTGCTCATGGAACGCTGTTTCCCCGTGTCACTCGATGGCACCAGGGCCCCGTGAGCCAGCACTGTGCCCTCATGGCCACGGCGGCCAAGGGCCTCCTGGGGTGCACTGAGAAGAGCATGACCAGCAGGTCAGGGAGGTCCTCCTGCCTCTCTGCTCTGCCCTTGCGAGGCCACGTCTGGAGCCCTGAGCCCAGTGCTGGGCTCCCCAGTTCAAGAGAGACAAGGAGCTACTGGGGAGAGTCCAGGGGAGGCTGCGAGGATGAGGAGGGGCTGGAGCATCGCTGTGCCGAGGGCAGGCTGAGAGCCCCGGGGCCGCTCAGCGGGAGCAGAGCGGCCTGAGAAGGGATCCGGTGCCGTCTGCCCGGCCCGGCACCGTGAACACGCCCCGACGACAGCCCCAGCCTTCCCGGCGCTGTTTCGCCCCCTAGTGGCAGCACGCGGTAGTGCGCGGCACCAGGGGCGTGGCCGCGCGATCTCGTGACACCGGCGGGCTCTTTAAACGCCGCCGGGACCAGCGGCCCCGCTTCACCCTATCAGAGCCCGGCCGGTGTGGGGCGGGGCGGGGCGGGGCCCGGGCCGGGCGAGGCGAGCTGAGCTGAGCTGAGCTCCCGTGGCCGCTGCATCCTCCCGGTAAGTCCTGCGCGGAGTCTGGGCTCGACGGCAGCGGGAGGCGGGAGGTGCGAGGCCGGGCCGGGCCGGGCTGCCCCCTGCCCTGCTGCGGGGGGAGCGCTGAAGCGGACGGTGCCTGAAGGGCTTCTGCCTTCGTGAAGCCAACCCGCGGCTCTAGTGAGGGGCGCGGTGGCCTGTGGAGCAGGGGCGGGTGTGCTGTGGCGGTCACCGGGGTTTGCAGTGCCTTAGGAACGGGCGAGGCGCCGCCCGGGACCTGCCGGGGGCACGGGGGTGCCATTCGCACCAGCTGGTTTTGTTCTGTTTCCCCCCGGGACGCCTCGGCCGGGGCTGTTAAAACTCTTCGGTTGTGCCAGAGCAGTTTTCGGAGCGCGTTCCCTGGCGGCAGAGGCCGGGGCGGGGTGCAGCCCGCCCGCCGCCCGCTTCGCTGCGGGGCTGCCGGGCCCCGTGCGCCGGGCGGTGGGAGCGGGCGGTGGGAGCGGGCGGTGGGAGCGGGCGGTGGGAGCGGGCGGTGGGAGCGGGCGGTGGGCACTGTGCGAGCCGCGGCGGGCGGGAACGAGCAGGGCCTGCAGCCCCGGGCCGGCCCTGCCAGCGTTCGGGTACTCGGCACCAACAATAGTTTCGGCTACCCGGGCTAACGAGAGCCGTCCTATCGCCTGATTTCTTTGTGAGCACCGCCGAAATCCCAAATAGGACCTTTTTTGGTTCTGTCAGGTGGTGGAAGGGATTTTTCTTTGTTTTTCTCGTTCTGCGAGCTTTTATTCTAATGTGTGGCTACTTCAGAAGAGTCTTTACATTTTGCATACGAAAGTAACATCTGGTTTGTTTTCAATACTGTTTTGAGCAGCAAATGCAAATAGGGTTCTGTATTTGGACGAAGTACTCTTGGATTGTCATTCTAATGGGAGCGTTCTGCATCCCAGTTATCCTGGCGTCGGGGGTTTGCTGGGTCCTGCTTCAGCTGAGAACGAAACTTACGGAACTTTTTCTGTGCAGAACTGTCCCCTCAGGATGCGCCTGGCCTTCCCAGTAGCACTAGCTAATCTGCAGCTTGCAGTTTCCTCAATTTACCCTGTTTCTAAGTCTCCAGGCAATAAGTAACATCTCCTTATGGGTCTCCAGTGCAGACTGCATCAGGCAGGGACTGTTCCTGGTCAGCCGACACCCAGCTCTCCACACACATGCGAGACGGCTCCAAGTAAAAGCGGTGTGGAACAGAAACGCTGCCCTGGAAGTGCTAGGAGGATCTCTACCATCTCATTGGGGTATGCATTTGACTTGGTGGGGGGTTCTTCTGAGGCCTACATATCAAATAGTTGTGTGAGAAACGAGCAAAACCTCGCAAAAGAGACTCAGGTCAGACTCCACAATGAAGCACGTAATTTTATTACGTTCTTGCAAGACCGGATGTCCAGTAGGCACGCCTTGTCAGAGCAATACAGGAATTTTTAGACCCTATTCCCGGCCGCAAAATCCCTACCTCGTTTCCCCATTGGCTGGGTACTCCAAAGTTTACAGACTAACCCGACACGCCTTCTACATGTTACAGTACACATCAGTTCATACGCCGCGTGTCTCATTATCACAAGATTATGCCTCCCCTGGGAGGAGAAGTTAATATTCAATCCTTTATTAAGCAAGGGCAGTACTGCTTCAACAGACCCCTTGAATCTTGAACAACCCCAGCTGACAGATTTAAGGTTTTATAGTCTCCTGCCTAGCACTTCCCTCCTTTAATTGCTCTCAGGTTTCTCTCTTGGACAACCTCCTGTTTACCTTATCAGGTTCTTATCAGGCAAGAACAACATTCTGTGTCTCACAATCCCCCCTTCTTTTTTTAAGTTCTGCTGATTCTTGCAATTCCTTGTCTTAAGGTATGGATCTATAAGAGGCTTCCAATCTAGCTAGCATTTTTTGACATTCCTTTTCCCTATCTTCCTCTTCCTTCAAATTCTGCTCTGTTAGGTAAAATAACTTGTCTTCATAAGGTGGGGGATGTAGGGACATTTTCTTGGTTATTGCTGTTTCTATCAACCTTCGTACTAATCCTCTTGCACATAGAATAATACAACACCCTACAGCTACTAATACCCCGGCTACAGCAATTAAGGAGGTGAAAATTGATACTACCATTCCTTTCCACTTGCCAAACCATGAATCCAACCAGCAGGTCAGTGATGTATCTGTTGCTGAATTCTCTGCTAACTCATCTGCTAAAGTGGTTAATGTTTGTAGAGCTCTGGTAATAGTTCCATCGGGGCAGTCTTGTTGGGAATGAAGGTGCAACATAACACAAACTCCTCCTTTTTCTGCTAACATCATATTCAGAACCATCCTGTTTTCCCATGCCATTCTACTAGTCGCATCTAACTGTGCAGCCATTCCTTTCACTGCATCTCTGGTGTAATTTATGAAGCTCTGTTGATTATAATAGATATAATTGATCCAGTCTACATTCTTATTTACTGTGAGCCACCAAAAAAGAACTGACTCAACCTGCAGCCTTGAATGCATCAGGAACTCCTCAGGGGACTCCAATTGAGTCAATATATTCTATCATCAAAGGAAGTTTCTATTATATCTCTTTTAACTCTGCTTCCTTCTCCTCCATGAGTCTCATTTTCTTGAAATGCCAGGGTAAATGGAATAGCCAATTGTACAACAGCGCATGTGCCCTTCCAATCGGGCGGAAGAGTGTTTCTCAAAACCTTTTCTCCACAATACCACCACAAGTCTGCTCTCAGAACCCACAGTGATGAATAGTTCACACCTCTATCTATTTGTCACATTCGGTGTTGTCCTGCATCTTGAGAACTCCCCCAAAAACCGGGTAGCCTTCGCGCCCTGTCGTGAGAGACAAGCCGTGTGGTTCCCAGTTGTGCCTGTGAAAATAGGGGGTACCCAAGTGTCTTTACTCAGCAAGGCTGGGAATAAAAGCGAGAGTGTTTTACAGGTAGCATTTCCCCAGGCTGTTTCCTCCTGGTATAGTGCAAGAGTGCACTCCATCCCTGCAGGATCACGGGACCATCCTAGGGGAAAGGGAACAACTTGTGGTTTAGATCTACCTGAGGCACATGCGTAACAATCACTCTTGTTTAAACTCTTCACAGTGTATTTTATCCATTCTACCCAGGTATTTGTTTCTCCATATCCTGTTTCCATCTCAAAGGTTTGTGTTACATCCTTAATTTCAACTACCTTTACTACTTTAGGATCATTTGGAGGGGTCCACTTTTCTATTGTAGGGGAAGTGACCTTTATAGCTTCTTTTTCCATTCTATTTCTCAATTTTCAAACCACTATTCTAAATCTACCTACAGGATCTGTTCCTGCCACGTTTACCAAGTCCATAGGTCCGGTTTACCCCTCTATATGTTCCATCTGCTATAACTGCTCGTTCTTCCTTTTAACCCCAGGCTTTTAGACAGTCAATAATTCAATATTATTCCTGTTCTCCATGTTAACATTGATTGTGTCTCTTTGTTTCCCATGCCCCCAAAATCTACGTTTTTCTATACAACAACTAAACACCAGTCCAATGACACTCACAAGTAAAATCTCTGCTACAATTACTTCATCTGTTAATAACATTTACTATTTTTGGTTTCCTGTTATTATATACTCATTGCTTTTTCAGTCTGATACGTAGAGGGTCTTTGGTGGGATATGCGTGCCACTGTCTGTCCTCGAGGGGAGGATCCACTGCTCCTTTGAGTCTGGTGTAATGAGTCCAGCCTTTCTCAGCCATTCTTACTGCTGTTTCTGTAGTCAGTAGCACCTGGAACGGGCCTTCCCAGTCAGGTTGCAGTTTAGTCTGTTTCCAGGACTTGATCAGGACCCACTCTCTGGGCTGGATGGGATGAACTGCAAACTCCAGCGGTGTCCTTTATTCCTGAGAAAAGACAAGAAAACAGCCCCAGTATATAGTTCCTAAGAAAAACATCCTTGGTTTCAAATTGAGGAAGGCTGTCCCCTTTACCCATATAAGGGATTCCGTATAACATTTCATAAGGTGAAATCCCCGTGTCTTTCCTAGGAGCAGTCCTGATTCTCAGTAGTGCTAAGGGTAAACACTTCATCCAGGGTAGTTTGGTTTCTAGAACCAATTTTGACAGTTGCTTCTTTATCGTTTGGTTTATTCTTTTGACTTTCTCTGAGGATGGTGGGTGCCAAGGAGTATGAAGGTCCCAGGATACCTCTAGGACCTCCATCACTCTCTGAAGTATTTTAGAAGTGAAATGACTGCCCTGATCAGAATTTATATTTTCTACTATTCCATACCTAGGAATAATTTGTTCTAAAATGATCTTGACCACTCCAGCTGCAGTGGCAGTTACCATCGGGTAAGCTTCTACCCATCCAGTAAGATGATTTACTAAAACCAGGAGATATTTCAGTTTACCTATTGGTGGTAATTCAGTACAGTCCACCTGCATGCTTTGAAAGGGCCTTAAACCAGGCTCCCTTCCTCCCGAGGGTTGCTTCCTCAGAACCTTTTTGTTTATCCTCCTGCAAGTCACACATCGTTCACAAATTTGCTTGGCCACTGTATGAATTCCTATACATCCATATTTTCTCAGAACTAAATCACACATTGCTTGTACTCCCCAGTGGCTTCCTGGGTGTAAAATGGCCATTACTGCTCTCATGGTTTGTTTATTCAACATTTCCCTCCCATCTGGGAGAACTCATTTCCCCCCTGTTTCAATGGCTCCCAACTCCCTTAACCTTTCCTTCTCTTTTTCTGTGAATACAGGGGTTGCTTTTGGTACAGGTACCTGTGGGGTGACATTATACATATTCACAATCTGGTAGCCTAACGCTGCTGCTTTGGCTATTCCATCAGCCAGCCTGTTTCCCCTGGCTCTGAAAGAATTTCCTCTTTGATGTCCATTCACATGAACTACGCAATCTCATTTGGAAGCAATAAATTCTTTATACTTGTTTAATTAATTCTCCATGTACTAATTCCTTTCCTTTACTGTTGATTAAACCTCCTTCTTCCCATATCCTTCCAAAAGTCTGTACCACTCCAAGGGCATACCTTGGATCAGTATAAACCGTTCCCTCTTTTCCTTCTAACAGTTCTAGGGCTCTGTTTAAGGGATGTAATTCACATGTTTTGGGCTGACCAGGTGTTCGGTAGCAGCCCTGCTTCTCTTGAGCGGGTGCGTTTGATCCGCCTGGTCCCCAGGCCGTTCATCCCTGCGCTGACGGCTCCTTTGGCCGCCGCAGGCAGAGGGGACCGAGAACCGCCGGTAGCTTTGGGCTGTGGCAGAGCGGGAGGAGCCGCCGGGTCCTGACTGCCACCCCGGGATTGCCGAAACTGCCCAAGCGGCCGCTGGGCAGGTCCCGTTCCTCTCGCAGGGCGCGGAAGGGTTCACTGCGCTGTCCTGCAGAGGCGGGGCGGGGGAGCAGCCGCTTTCCCCCGGCTCTCCCGATCTCCCCTCTCGAACTCCCGGTGCGGGGGCAGGCCAGTTGGGGGTTTGTGACTGAGTTGCCGGACCCTCCCGTGCCGTCGGCGCCGCCGCCCGCCTCAGTCCATCGTCAGTGTACCCGGCCTGGGCACAGGCAGCCCTGTGCCCTCCTGCCGCCAGCTCCGGTAACCCTTTAACGCGGAGAGCGCCCGGCTCTGCCGGCTCCGGGGGATGCACACCCCCAGCCCAACGCGCCACTCCGGGGGTTCCCGCCCCGTGGCCCTGGACGTCTCTCCGTTTTAACAACACACCGCACCGCCTTTTCCTCTAACTTTTCCATTTCGCCAGAGCTACCGTCACTGCTGTCTCCCCATGTGCCCACGTCCCCCTTCCTTGCTCACGTACTGGTTCTATTCTCTGCTTCACCACCTGATCCACTGCAGAAACCATCCTCTTCGCTTTCTGTCTTGGCTTTTCCTCCTCCCTCTTCACATACACTTTCTGGGCTTCCCTCATCAAATCTTCCCATGGGTTTTCACTCCAACCATCTATTTTCTGTAAGTTTTTTCTGGATATCCAGCCATGCCTTGGTAACAAAATGGATCTTTAAATGTCCCTGGGCTACAGGGTCTTCAAAATTCATTCCTGAATATTTTCTCATTTGATCTCTCAACCGCTGCAGAAATGCAGGTGGTGTCTCATTTCTTTCCTCCTGTGTTTCAAATGCTTTCACAAAGTTTGAAAATTTGGGAGCAGCTTCCCTTATGCCTTGTATTATTAACTCCCTTAAATCTTTCATGTTAACTCTATGTTCTGGATTATTATTGTCCCAACTGGCATGAGCATTAGGGAATTTTTGTTCTGCTGGTACTATTCCCTGTCCTGGTGGCTTGCTTCTTTCCCACTCTTGCACAGCAGCCCTTCTCATCATTCCTCTTTCTTCTCCACTAAATCAGACATGCATTATAGACATCATCTCTGGCCAAGAATAGAAGTTTGGCCCTGAAACTTGATCCAGCTGATCAGCCAATCCTGTAGGATCTTCAATTAAGGATTTCATTTCTTTCTTAAAACTTCTTACTGCACTACTACTAAGTGAGGTACTTACATATCCCACTTTTCCCATACCAAGGGGCACTTCCCGCAAAGGGAAAACTTTTTCTGTACCCGCCCCGCCCGGCGCCCCCCCCCCCCCCCGCTTTCTTGCAGATTTTTCTTTTCCTAATGGTAAGGGAAAGTTTAAAAAGTCTCTTTGACACTGCTCTCAGTCTGGGATATGTGTTGGGAGGGGGAGCACTAGCCATGGCTCCCTCGGAGCCTTTCCTGACTTCTTTCTTGGGTAGGGAGGTCTGTCACCTCCTCTGACCTGTATTTTGGCCAGAATACAGCCAGACCCTTGATGTTTTCCTTTATCCAGATGAAACAATACTGTATCATCTTTTCCTTATCTTTATCCCTTGTACAAGGTGTGTTTTCCCAATGCTCCAACATCCTCCCTTAAAAGACTGTCTGGAGGGATGTTCCCAGGACTCTCTTCCCTGTTCTGCTTATTTTCCTTAGGCCTATTACTTTTATTCCGCATTCTGATTTCCCAAGACTTTTCCTGTCACGCTGTTCTTTCGCTTCGTCCCTCTCCGGCTGTTTTCCTCGCGGAATAACAGAACCGCGGATCCGGACTCCGCACTCACTTCGTACCGATGGTACGTCTCACTCACGCACACACAAAAAGTCTCTCAGAATGTCCCAACCACCAAGGTAATACTTTAACAGTCAATTTTCTTACCTTGGTCCGTGCACAGAGTTGCATGGTTGTTGCGATTGTGCCTACTTTTCTATCCCCTGTGGTTCACTGGGTCTGCCTTTAAAATTGGTCTCAGGATACTAGTCAGTCCCCTGCAAAACCTCCGTCAACGATCCAGGAGACTGCTGAAATCAAGGGGACGTGTCTCCCCAACCTTTGTTGGCAGAGAGTCCCAGGATGATGACTTAGGATCCCAGACGAGCCCCCATCTGTGAGAAAAGAGCAAAACCTCGCAAAAGAGACTCAGGTCAGACTCCACAATGAAGCACTTAATTTTATTACGTTCTTGCAAGACCAGATGTCCAGTAGGCACGCCTTGTCAGAGCAATACAGGAATTTTTAGACCCTATTCCCGGCCGCAAAATCCCTACCTCGTTTCCCCATTGGCTGGGTACTCCAAAGTTTACAGACTAACCCGACACGCCTTCTACATGTTACAGTACACATCAGTTCATACGCCGCGTGTCTCATTATCGCAAGATTCTGCCTCCCCTGGGAGGAGAAGTTAATATTCAATACCTTATTAAGCAAGGGCAGTACTGCTTCAACAGACCCCTTCCATCTTGAACAACCCCAGCTGACAGATTTAAGGTTTTATAGTCTCCTGCCTAGCACTTCCCTCCTTTAATTGCTCTCAGGTTTCTCTCTTGGACAACCTCCTGTTTACCTTATCAGGTTCTTATCATGCAAGAACAACATTCTGTGTCTCATAGTTGTGCCAGTGCTTCTTGTGGGCTTTGCATCTTGGATTTAATTTGTATGCCTCTTGTGTCGACTGTTTGGTAAGTCTCTGCTCTTTGTTGTGTCCTCTGCTTGATGACTAAAGATAAACAATGGAGACTTTTCCCAGCTGTTCTGTATTGCTGTGATAAACCTGCTTCAATGTCAATGAGAAAAGGATAGTGCAGATTACCCCCAGGAAAAATCAACAAACCTGCCCTCACTGTGAAGTTTTCATCTGCATGTGTATGCAAAACCATTTTATTTCTTCAAGACAAAAGCTTGTGGTTCTTCAGTGATCCAGTAATTTACTCCTCCTCCTTCACAGTCATTAGCATTTTGAGTCCTCTGGAGAAGGACTGACGTAAGAGGTGGGAGGGCAATGGTGTAGCCCCACCTGAGGCTTGTTAACCAGTTGGTGTTCTGGGTGTGGTGGCATTGCCGTATTGCTTAGCAAGCTGCAGAGAAGGAGATGTGGTGACAGTAAGTGTTGGAGTACCAGGGGTGGTGTTATAGATGGGCTTCCATCAGCTTATGGTTTATTTTTAATGATCACCTACCTGTTGCGTTTCTCTTTGCTGAATGACTAATTCTTCAGAGGAACCTGGAAAGAGCTGTGGAAAACCTCAAAGGGGAGTGCTGGTGGGGTGTAGCTGGGGAACAAGCGGGGAGAGGATCAGTTGGATGTAGCATTGCTGAATCCTTTCATATTATGCTCTCCTCTGCTGACACAAATTGGTGTTTCATGTCTGTATCCATTTCCCCTCTACATATGAAGTTTAATGTGATATGGTCATTGAACTGGAGCACAATCAACTGTTTAAGGTAAGAAAAGCTTTCTAGGTTGGTTCAGAAACCCCAGCACTGTGATCACAGCAGAGTTCCCCGGCCCTTCTGGCTGTTGTGGAAGCTGGTGATCAGCTGCTCACTGCCTCTGTCCTCTGACCTACTCCTATTCCACTCCTCTACTCTGCGGATTCTTGAGGCAGTTTTAAGTGCAGCTGTCATTCAGCTGAAGGAGCAAAGTATTCTGATAATCATGAATAAAACCACGTCTGCTTCACTGGGTAATGCCTACACTTGACCCTATCTGGTACCGGCCTGTTTAGTCCATTATAGTTTTGAAGTCTGTTGTGTTTGCCTCGTTAATTAGGAACTAGGATTTTCTGTAGTGTATTTATGTAAGGAACTAAGTGGTACCGAATGGGCATCTTTGCATCTCTACAGCTGCATTTATATTTATACATTAAGGTTTGTTTTACAACAGTTCTTTTCAAATGAACTGTGGTTTTTATGTAGCAGCACTGATATAATTTATTGATGTGAACGTTAGTACTGCAGCTGCCCCGTCATGCCGTATTTGGATATAGATGGTATCAGTGAAATCTTGTTGAGGACGGTTTAACCTCACTGCAGAGAGGGCACAATGGGTGTCACTGTGCAAAAGGCATCTGAAAGGCTTGAGAACTGTTCTCAGCCTCTGCTGCAAATGTTGCTGTTGCAGCCAGAGGTTTCCAGCAGCAATAAAGAGCTGTAGACACACCCTTACGCCTCAGCTCCACAAAGGCTTTAGAGAGAGCTCGCTGTTCTCAGCATGATTCCAGTCCTAGAGTCTCTCCTGGCTCCACACAGCTGCTGCAAGTGTCTGCATGGTTGAGGGCAGTAAAAGCCTGTCCAGCACATTGCTTAACTGCATGAAGAACAGGGCTTACAGCATGTTCTGCTAGCTAAGGGTAATCCGGTGTCCTTTCAGTGCATCTTTGCAGAAGTGCTAACCTGTGTAGTTGTGCTCAGATGCATACAGCAGGGGACGGGGAATCACGACAGCAGGATGGACAGTAGTTCATGGACCATAGTTCATAGACGTGTCAGTAAGGCAGCTTTAGCTGTTGGGGTGAGAGCAAAGTACTTCAGAGCTCTTTGAAAATGCTGATAACCTCTTCACTGGTTGTAGAAATTGAGAGTGAGAATAAAATTCACAGCCAGGTGAGTAATCTGAAACGTGAAGTTGTTTTTCTGTTACTAGACTTCGTATTGGTTTGGCTAATTCATGGCCACAAGTTGAATTTTTTGCTGGAGGAGAATAGTCTCTGCCACCCCAGACTAAATTCAGTAACCTGGAATTGGCAGATGACATCAAATCAGGGATGCTGTGCTCATACTGAAAGCAAACAAGTTGTGCTGCTGACCTCTTGGACATTTGTCTAGCTGTTTTGAAGGGCACGACAGAATTTTGGATATGGAGTGGATGTCAGCGAGGTTTTCTTTCATTTAAAAGAAATATAACTTTACCACCCGCACGGTGGTCTCTGGAGACTTGGTGTCCAAAGGCTGCAGATTGATTTAGCTTCTGTGTGCTCGCTCAGTAAGCTGAGCAGGTCTGGAATGTGTAGTTAGGAAGCGGTGGCAAAACTGATAGTGTTTGGCTTTCACCCAGTCTAAGTTAGTTGATGCCTGGGATTGTTCCGGAGTCCCCATTCTTGTCTCCTGACCTGTCCTTTTGTTTGTTCTCCCTTTGTTCAACAGCTTAATGGCACCTCAGTTCGGCAGGAATGATGGTTACCGTGTTTAGCCCCTGCCTTCATAGGGTGTTTTCCTCTTTCTTCTGGTCATTAGCTTACTTGGAGAGCAATCTCCAGCCCTCCGGTCAGCCTCCTTTATTTACTGGGGTGCCCCGAACTGGGCCTGCTGGGGCAGCCAGCTGACTTTTACGTGGCCGTGTGAGCCTCTCTGTGTTGCATACACTGTCCCTGTCGTCTCTTCTATCATGTTTACCTGTACGCACAGTAAGACTTTGCGATCTGCCTAAGGATGGAATCGTAGAATCACTTAGGTTGGAAAAGACGGTTAAACTCACTGAGTCTAACTTAACAGCACTGCCAAGATACACCTTAGGAACACAGAATTCCTTAATTGGTAGTTGTTTTTCTAAGACTGTAGGGTTTATATGTTAGATTCTGCGTATCACTGATGAGCCAAGCTTGTCTGTTCCAGTTTTTGAGTTGTCCCTTCACATATATTTGAATTTGTCCTTAGCTTCTTTTTGTTCCTATGAGTAACAAAGTCCCTATCTTCTGTTCTGGGAATACTGCAGAAGAGCAAAACAAGGTAGTCATGGTCACAGCTGGTAATGGAGGTTGCTGGAGTTAGTGCTTATGGAAGCCTCAGTGTGGGACAGGAGTATTGAACTCAGTCAGTGGACTCCTTTTGGGTGACTTGAGGTGCACAAATAGTAGAGGTCAACTTTAAAGCATGGTTTATACTACTGGTATCAGAGGAAAAAAACCAAACCAAACCACAACATCCTAGATTGTAAACCCTTGTCTTAGCTGGCCTGCCTGTGGAGCTCATCTGCAAATGAAGCAGGTGGGAAACCCTGAACCAAGAAACTGCAGCAAATTGATTATTTTTGCATGGTACAGACACAGAAAAAATATAGCTCACACCAGCTGCTTGCCTCCTGTAAAGAGAAGCAAAAGCTGAGATTAAAACTGGCCGTTAATTCTAGTATAGAAATAGTGAGGCGTCTGACAAATATTTACACTTATGAAACCCAACTTTGTTTTCTCTGGCATTGCTGGAAGAGCATCTGGTAAAAAAGAGCAGCACCTGGAAGAGCTTCAAAGCAAGCCTTGCTCCTGGAAGGGTATTGCCATGGTAACTGACTTCTCTTAGCCCCGCTCAGATCAGTGGTCCTCTTCCCGGCAGAGTAGCCAAAAAGCATCGTGTTGTCCCGCAGGAAATGCAGATTCACAGCACGTTCCGTATTTGTTGTAGTGGAGGTATTTTGGTATTCTTTTTCAGATAGCTTACTAATCCTTATTTTCTTAGAAATTAGGTCTCTAGTACCAGAACGACTAAGGAGCGAAGCTGAAAGCGAAATCTCGTGTGCCTGTTTCCAGGGAACTTGTCAGTTTGGGAGTGAATATTCTAATGAATACTTGGGAAATCTTGGTGGTGGTTTATTTCTGCTGTGTAAAAGGCCAAAACATAGGCCAAGGTTTCACATCAAGATGTGAAAGTATAAATGCTGAAGAAGTCCAGATGTTGACCGGTATTAACAGATGTATGTATTCATTGGAGTACACTGGTCTTACGGAGTACATGTGGAAAAAAGTCCTGGAATCTTTGGATATGCTAGATGGGCTTAATAGACAACATAATAGATGCATGTGTTTTCCAGACTAATAGTTAGGGGTAGTACTTGCAAGTGCTGCACAACTCAAGAACATTCAGGAACTCCTAGTGCTTCAGGGAGATGGATCTCCCTGTTCTTCAGAGCTTTCTACTACAATCTCAATACTTCATCTCAGGAAAAATGAGATGGGTCTCTCAGGTATTATTAACTTTGCCTCAACCTGCTGAACAGTTTTTAAGGGGTAGAAAAGCAGATACAAGAAATGAAACGCTTTTGAAAGAAGGATTTCACATAATATAACACGGGTTGTTATATTGAAAATGAAAAACATGAAGCAACTGATATGCAAAATATTATGTGTAGTAGAAATACCTGCATAGAAAATAAAGGGCTATTACTGAAATCCTAAACAAAAATAAATCTAGTTAGTAAATAGTTACTGGTGTTCGTTGTGGAAACTCGGGTGCTGCAGTGCTCTGAATCGAATGCTGATGAGATAATATGGCAGCCTGCCTGTAATGGAGATTCTAAACTAGATGTCAGTGTAGCCAAAAAAAAAAAAAATACAAAAAGGAAAAATAATCAAGTGGAAACTCTTCTTCTGGATTTTTATTGGTCTTGCTCATGTGGCTTTTCTGAGGCAGGGGTGTTTTGACTTTGCAGTGGTTTTTGTCTGCTAATCATGTGGCTGTGTTCTTGAAGGTGAGGGTAGAGGAGAGGTGACTAGTAAGGAACGGTCCTCTAGGCATGTTATCTGCAAATCCTGTTTCTCTTGTGCTGACATAGTTCGGTCTCCAGAGCATCTGCCCTGGCCAGCAAATAAAGCTTTTAGGATGCAGAAAGTATTGCACAGTCTGGACAAACTCTGTTAGGTTATTGCTGATCAATTCTTTTGACCCGCTACTTGTCATGAGAACACATCAAAGCAGAGCTGCTTTCCATTTGCTGTAAACATGAAATGTCATTGGCGGTGGAAACTTGGGTAATGCGTGGGAAGCGAAGCCACAACAAAATGGTGTTAGTTAAGGCGATTTTAATCAAGGCTGTGCTAGATAGCTCAGTCTGTTGGGAACTGGGAGGCCACACATTCCAATTCCCTTTCACTAAAACACTACATTCCACAATTCACTGACCGGGGAGCACATATGTAGGTGTTTCAGCTTGGAGAATATAGTGCTATCAGAAAGAAGAGCCGAGTGCTGACCAGCGACAGGCCGTAGATGAGGAAGACTCCGTGGATTTTTTACTAATTTCAGTGCTCTTTCGTAGCTGTATTTGCGTAGATAATGCTGCAAATGCACGCTGCCTGGTGGAAACAAATGTCACCATGTCGCTGCTCTTTATTCACCAGTAAATGCTGTCCAAAGCCACCTTTCTGGAGGCTGAGAAAGGCGTAGCTTAGCAGTCTGTGACCTGGGGAATGTGAAAGTACTTGTACACAAAGGATGTCTCAGGAGGTATCTGCAGAGGCAATAAATTCAAATGCCTTTGGTAATGTTCCTGGAGGGTCATTCCAGCAGTTTGTTCTATTCTAGGCTTTCTGGGCTTATACTTGAGAAAAGAAGGGATTCACTGGCTTCATTAAGAAACATATTGCTGGAATCTGTAAGAACAGTCAGTCAGGGTCAACTGAATTATTCTCTGTTTTCATGAATTCTCTGGAAATAACTGACTTTTACAAACACTGGCTATTTAATATCTTTTGAGTGAGACAGTCTTTAGAGTAGCGTATGAGCAGCTACACATGGTGATTAGCAAGTGTGACTTGGCTTTCATGGTTTGAATACTACTTCATACATAAAATAACTTTTACATGGTTTATACTCTAATTAGATACACAGTTAAACAAATGATTGGGTCTAACTGAACTGCAGAGAACTGCTTTAGGAGAAAAGGTAAGAGTAAGAGCTGGTACTTCATGCAAAACTTTCTAGACGGAAGCATCTCTTCATGGGGTAGAGAGATCAAAAATACCTTTAAACAGTCCCTAAAAACTGTAGTCCTGTAGAACAAGATTCTGAGGACAAGCTTACAAAGGTCTTGTCCATTTCAGCCCTTTAATGTAACCTAAAGTATACACCTTTTCAGTAAACATAGGAACAATTCTTGTTTTCATCATACAGTCTCTTCCACTGTGGGTTACATGACCTGGAGGTCACTGGAAGATGAAGTGCAAGCCCTTCTCTGATTGGTATGCAGCAGCAGTAGCTGGCAGATTCAGAAGGAAAGACATCAGAACCCAAATCAAAGTCAGTCTCTGGATCTCAGCTTCAGAACTCTGACATGCTTGTAAATGCGTTTGATCTGTTGAAATTTAAGTAGGAACAAGTAAAAGGTTTTGCTACAACATCTGTCATGCGTGCAGAGAATAAATTCTAGCCTTGCTGGCTTATCCTGCAAAACTTAAAAAAGAAAGATTTTCCCAAATTCTGTATTCCCTGCAACTTTGGTGTGTCAAAAAAAAATATTTTAAGTTACATAAACTTTGTACCAAGTCTAAGGCCTCTCCTGTGGTAGTTACCATATCTGCCAGTTCTGCGTTGCTTGGACAAATGAAGATGACTAAGCAAAGCTCGTTTAGTTTGTCACTACCCTCGGTGAGAGAGCGGGGCATAGCTGCTCGGAAATGCCCATCCTAACGCGGTGCTGTCTGTGGGCAGGTGGCACAGGCAGTGTCCTTCCCGGGAGGTGCCCTCTGAAATGCTGCTGGCAGATGGGTGTAGTGCCCCAAGCTCTGAAGTGGGTGGGTAGGTCAGCTACGGACAGGTGTGGAGAGCGTTCTGGGGGTACTCATCCTTACCCAACAGATCTAAGTTAAGAGTGGTGTTCTTTCCCTTTGATCATCCACATTATTTTAAACCTTTGGAATTTTGTAATTTATTTTCAGGATTTTGCAACTGAATTTTTAAAATAATTTGTGGTTAACGTGTCGAAGACTAAGAGGTAGTTCAGGGTTCTGTTCCCGTGGGTATGTTCAACCTTAAAGGCTCAATAGTGGAGCATTCTAGCTGTGCCCGCAATCCCTGTGCAGCAATTTGGCTGCCTAAAGAGAGCATGGTGCCGTTGTACCTGCCGTACGGGCTAGCCGGGGGTTTGCAGTGCAGCCGTGTTGTGGAGGAGGAGATTTCTCATGGCTGGCTTCAGGCAGCAGTAGGGTAATGGACTGAGGACCTGAGCTTCCTCGAGCAGTTTGTCATGAACGTATCGTGAGAAATGATCAGCTATGGAGTGAAAAAGGGGATTGGAGTGTGTATCTGCACTTCTAGTAGCACTGTGTGTGTTCATCAGCTGGGCACATGCCATGGAGTTCCTAGGGAGCAGCGGAATGAGAGTAGTGTCCAGCAAGGCTTGCTGATGGGCTTGTTAGGTGAGCCCTCTGTAAACTGCAGTGTTGTGTTGGGGGGTGAGGGAGGCTGCTCAAATGTCAGCTGCTCAGCGTGACACTCCTGGGAGATGGGATTTACAGTCCTGACCCGAACCGGTGCGAACTCCCCGAGTTCTGGATTGCCAGAGCGACGCGTTGTCAGTGTGAAAGAGCGCTGTGCTGTCAACCCGCCAGCGGCGATAAAGAGGTACAGCCTGGTCTCAGGAATCCTGAATTCCCATGCTGAGTTCAGACAGAACGTTTCACACACATCAGTCATGTTTGCTGCTCTTGTAGCTATCTCCTGGTTCTGGACGTAAACATTTCAAAATAAGCTTTCAATGGTTAAACTGTAGCAAAGAAATTAACCTGGGAGACTAAGCTCTTGGAGAAGCTGATGTGAGGCTCGGCGCAAACTCGGTTATTGATTGATCCCAGGTGGCATTGCCTGAGGATTCAATCATTGAAGACCCACTGAGCTATTTTATTCTAAATTACTCTTGTTCTGCTCTCGCTGCTGCCCCTCGGTAACTCCCGAGTCATTTGAAATGGCAGAACTGATAGCTGATACGAGTGGTCGTGCTGGTTACATCTGTGCAGTTAACGTAAATATGCTTTGGACCGTTCTCGGGCAGTGAGGTCAGCTGGCCTGGAAAAACCCGTATCTCTGTTCTGAAACGGTTTTACCCCCTAGCACAAGGGACAGGGGGACAACATTCAGCTATCAGGTTTTTTCTGGGAATGATTCTTGTTGTCTTCTGTCTCCAGAGCCAGGGAATTGTTCAGGGGAGTGTGATTTGCTGCCTGCCCCAACTGAGACTTAAAAATGGAACAGTGTGAACAAGGATGTTTCAAAGCCCTTAACAGTGTGGTCTCCTCCCTGGCCTGGCCTCCTCTGCTCGCATGAATGTACCTTGAATAGGGTTCATTGCCCGTTAACTGTTCTTACAGGCTAGGAATCTACTCTGAGATGTTGGGCAGCAGCTGATAGAGGAATCCCAGGATGATTCTTCCCATCCTAACCCCTCTGTCTGAGTTAGTCACTGAGTGTATAAACATGCATAAGGCGGAACTGTGCACAGGTAGATGACATCAACCCTTGGAATTACCTGCACTGCCCTGGAGGAGATACCTGTACAGGAAGGCTAAATATTAGTCTGAAGAGAAGTCAGAGGCAGATAAAAAGTGTGAGGTGTGGGTTTAGAAATAGCGGTGCAAGCTGTCTGCAAGGTGGGCAGGAGAAAAGCACAAAGGTAAAACCAGCCTGTTGGAGAAGAAGCCTCCAATGAAAAGTGAGGGTGTGACAGATCCTGGAGGAGGAACAGCAATGGAAAGACAAAATAGGGGTTACAGTGGTGGTAAAGAGAGGCCAAAGTAAATGGAAGTGGGAGTCCAGAGTCTTCAACGAGCAGAAAATCTTGAGTAGTCAGAGGAGCTGGTTTAGTAAAAAGTAGCCATTTAAAAGGGTGAATCCCTCCAATTTAAAAATCATTTATTTGGGGGACTTGGAAAAAATTTTCACCTGTGTCTCTGCTATGTAGCAAGAACTTGGTAATTAAATTCTCTGACAGATACCAGAATCCTTGCTTCGTTGCATAATTAGACAGTAAAATAGAAGTGTTCCTTCCTAATAGATACATAAAGCAATAAGGATATTTTAAAATTCCTGTCAAATCGCTCCGTGTAAATCACCTAATCAGATACCATAGCTACCTAATGTCATGTTAAAGCAGCAGAGTTACACGGTGACAGGAGTCAGCTAGCCCTCTCACAGATTACAGGGTTGTATAATTACCGTGTTTCTTCACCAGCCCATGCCCCTCCACGCTGTCACACAATCTTTGGCACTGTTACACACACTTACCCCTCTGTGTTTCCATCCTCTGAAATGCATGATTTTCAAACATCTTTTTCTAGAAATCCATTCTTGGTGAATGCTGCTGCTGGCATGTTGGATATGTACTAGTTAGTGTAGTGGCAAATGGCAGGCTCTGAGGAGTACTGTCCGTTGAGGAAAAACTGAGCAACCTCCTGCCCCAGCACCTCGATACCCGTACGTGTAGCCCCTTCATTTTAGAGATGACCTGAGGGCTGGGCTGAAGCTGTTGCCAAGTCGAGTGCTGTGGTTATGCAAGATTTTGGAAGAAATGGATTAAATGTGGTACTTGCCAGCAGGCCACTCTTTAAACACTTAGCAGTTTGATGAACAAAATGCTGCGGTGCATTTGGATCTGATCTGAATCACATCAGCATCGGTCAGAAGTGAATGTGTATTGGTTCCCTTGACATGGGGATACCTTGTCCTGGTGGCTCATCTCTCCTCTTGTAAGGAAGAAACGATATAGGTGGCAGGTCATCTTTGTGCATGGTTCAAAAGGGGATGGGCAAGGCAGTCTCCTGGTACCAACGGGAAGGCAGTTCACATGTGGTGTGAAACCATCCAAATGGATTCTGTCTGCCGTGAGACTGGAAGTATTATAACCTGATCAGCACGAAGGATTATATGTATCTTGTTTAGCCTGGAGAAAAAGGGGCTCAGGGGAGATCATCTCACTCTCAACAACTCTGACAGGAGGTTGGAGGGAGGAGGACGTTGGTCTCCCCACGAACAAGCGACAGGACGAGAGGAAATGGTCATAGCACAGCTTAAAGGTGTAACAACTCAGGCAGGTGGTAGGTGGGCAGTTTTTGCTTGTGACACTTCAAATTCAGTATATTTGAAACTGGCTCTACTAATGGACTGGACATTCTCGGAAAGCAACTATATCTTGTTTAACTTTCCTAATAAAATATTTATATGTGTGTAATATGATGGACTCATTTCTTATGGAAAAATGTCCCGTAAAATCAAAAGGTTTTTTATACTTGCCTCTTTAATTCTGAAACAGTAAATTTGATCAAATTTCTGTGAGATTTAACATGTTAGAGTTGGGTCAGAAGGCGAGAACAATTTTTTACACCATCGGAAGCTCTTTATAAATACGGTTAGGGTTAAGGTTAGTTTTTCTTTTGCCAGCTTCACATCCCTTCTCTCAAACACAAAGCTTTATGCTACTTGAATGAAATGAACTAAACTCGTCCTTGCTCTACAGTTTTCTCCCATGCTTGCTGTCATTAATCCTTTTTAAAATGCCAGCCTCTTTCTAGATGTGACAGGACCAAGTCTTTGTCTGGCAGTTTTTATGCACGTTAAACGCACTGTGCAACTGAAGTACTCCTGAAACCCTGACACAAACCTGACGTCACAAGATCAGTCCCCGTATGCGCTCTGTCATAATGCTAGGTGTCCACAGTCACTGGGAAGGAATGCGTGGGTTGAAGCCAGCTCAAGCCTGTTGCTCTCTTCAAAGTTTGAGTTATCAGTTGCCAGTGTTTAGAATTTACATTGGGCTGATGTATGTACTTTCCATCCCCACGAATAATCTCAGGAAAGTCTGTTTGTACAACGTGGTGACCCACTGGTACAGCAGTGTACCGAAAACCTGAGGTTACCGCTGGCCCTCCTTGTGCTGAGGTATCTTCAGTTTGCTTTATGATAACTGATGGTCATTCTTTACATTATTCCCTGAGCTCGTTATTTTTGCCTGTCTCCTCTGAGCTGCCTTCCATTGTGGGGTGTGCTGCTCAGTCGCGTTCTGCCTCTTGGCTCAGACCAGCACTGAACGCTTACTGGTGTTGCACAGTGAGCTTAATATGGTCATCATATGAGTGACCATCCCTCTTACAGGACCAAATCCTGCAGTCTCAATGGGTCAGAGTTACTTGGATAGCGTCACAGCAGTGTTTGACCCTTCACTGCTGATGCTGACTTTTGAAATATCCTGCTGATGACATACTGAAATGAATCTTTGGCCAGGATGAAAGTGTCTAATGGAACACTGGTGTCCTAAGAAAGATAGTCAGTCTGGGAGAATTGATGTTACCATAATGGATGTTGCTGATTTGATAGTGCTAGTATTTTTTTCTGTAGTGCCTTGTCTCCTCTGGGGGACACTAATGTAATCCCTGAAAATTGGTTACATTTCAAAGATTCTGGCAGTACTAAAGATTGAAGGTGTCTGGGGAAAAAAGTCTGCAAACCCTTGGAATTACATTATGGCCCTTTCGGATAAAGAACACATTGAGTTAAGGGCCGTTGAAAACTATACTCCTGTATGGCTTTACCATTTGCTCCAGTCTCCTGTTGAACAGGAACTGTTCTAGTAACAAAACTGAGACTATCTGGACAAGCCAAAGACTGGGTCTGCTTCCACTGTTCATTCACAACTTCCCTCCCTTCCTGCCTAAAAATCCTTTACAGCTGACATGCACCAGTTAATAGCAACTTGGAAGGCAAAGAAGTGCTGGTCAGAAAGGAATTAAATGGAAGATGTGCTCAGTTTCCAGCTAATCGGTCCTGCTTTTCTGCTGTCCCTTCTTTGGATACTTACAAGTTCATTCCCAAGCAAGAGCAGAGTCTGGACAAGAACCTAAAAGTACTGGGGCAGGCAGGCAGAAAAGCTACGAGTCTGGTTCACCGGGGTTGTGAACATAACACTGACCCAGACTGGAAAGTCAGCTGTTCAGCTCCAAAATAAATATGCCCTCTTCTAAGGACAGTGCGAGGAGGGGAAAAGGATGTCTGGCTTACGCGGGAGATTGATCTGTTTATACAGTGCTGTGCGAGTGTCCTCATCTGAAGGTGACCTGGGGAAGATGATGCATCTCTCGCTTAGCCTGAGCATGGCTGACCAGGATAATTCTCATAAACCTTTTTCTTCCTAGGAATATAGGGAAGGACCCCCGTAGCCATAGCCCACTCCTCCAAAGTAGAAAATCCCTGTGCAGCTTCACTGGAACTCGCTGTTTGCGGAAATCCGCCCGTTTTGCACAGACCATTTTCATTTCAGCCGAGCCAGGCAGCTCTGACAGACTCCTGCTGGGCTTCTAGCTGGCTTTCCTGCCTCAGCTCTTGGCAGGCTGCCTGGCGGCTCGACAGGCCAGAGAGAACCTGACAGTCCAGGGGTTTGGGGCGCTCACGCTCATCACCCTTGGGAGGGGGAAGCTTTGCAAGACCCGTGATGCCAAGGCAGCCGGGTCGTGGACTGCTCTGCACCGGGGGCTTGCTCCTCTGTCTACACTGCGGTGTAAGAATATAACCAGTGTGAACGCTCATCACCGCTTTTGAAATAGCTCTGCAGACAGGCAGAAAAAATGAAGTCAGAAGTTTTTATAACATGTGAAGGGGGAAGCTTTCATGTGAAAAGATGTTTAATTTTTTGGTGTGAGAGGAAAATAAATATGTGATATTTTTATCGGTTTAAACCATTTATTTGACATTGCAGCTGGTTAATAACAAAGTCCAAAGTTAAAATTGCAATATATTACCACAGTAATAAGACTATCGTAATGAGCTGCTGTATGGTTTTTTTTTTTTTGTCAGTAACTGGAAATTAGATACTCTGAATCTTGTTATCACATATGAATTGGGAAATGCGTGTGTCAGGTAGATCAAATGAAATGTAGAAGGTTTGTTCTTTGCTACCTGCCCTATCTGGGAGTTTTTATTACCAGGCTGTCCTGTTCGGCTGAATGTGTTGATGGGGGCTGGGAGAAAGTAACAAGCTGTGAAGGCTTGACAAACTACTCGGTAATAAACTGTTAGCCTGACTTCTGAACTAAAACTGACATTCCCAATAACTGGTCAGGGGTTATAGATGAATCCAGCAGAAGCAGCAAAATATTAATTGGGCTCTACTAAAAGGGGTTGTACCATCTAGTCTGAGGGATACTAACACTGCTGGTATCCGCGTTAATTCAGAGTTCAATTTGGTCATTTTGCAGCCAGAATACATCTCATCTTGGAAACCACCCTGTGCTCCCTGTGCATACACAGCAGCGTTATTGTTCCTGGGGTCTTGTGTGTCTTTGCCATTGGCATTTCCAGTGTCTGTGGCCCTGGCTCCAAATACAGGCTGACAGAACATGGATTTTTATTTTTTTTTTTTTCCTTCGGACGTGGAAACTCCCTGCAACTCACCTTTCCTTTCCTGAGGCTGCACCGGGCTTGCTGTCTTTTGTTTCACTCCTGAGTGATGGTTCAAATGAAATGTAAATGTATTCTGAGCATTTGTTTTTTCTAAAGGGGTTTGATTCAGGCAGATCGCTCCTCTCAATTTTGTATATGCCTGAAATATTTGCTTTAAGAGAATGAAATAAATTTGCAGTGCCATCTCATAAATATGTCTTCAAACCCTGTTAGCTTTCATCCCATTTTGATCAGGTACCCGTTGTTCGGCTAAGCCCATGACTTCTGTTCATTTCTTGATGTCAGGCAGGAGGTGGCTATGGACGCAGTCTTACAGCATCGCAGGAAAATGGTTCCTACCCATATCACTCGGCAATTCTTCTCCTATCATCTAGCATGCCCATCATGCACACCCTTCTTGATCCCTGTTCTGACTTTTTTCTTTCCTTTCCCCTCCCAAAGATTTCCATGTCTGGCTTCTTGCCTTGCCCTGGAGCTCTACTACAATTTCCCGTAATATCCTAGCCATATCTCAGTTCAGGACAAATTGGCAGTGCTGCCACAGTCAGCATGCATCTCGCTTTCCTTTTTTCTGCCCTGGGCTGCTCCTCCTTCCAGACTGTCTTTCTACACCCTTTTTTGTCTTGAGCAGTCCATCCTCTCCGTGGACTTTGTGTGGAAGTTCAGTACTTCTGTCGCTTTCCCGATCAGACCAGCTGTCGCTGGCTGCAGTTTACTTCATGATTCCTCTCCCAGTCACACCCTTGAGTTCCTCTGCTGAATAGCTGATACGTGTCCTCCTCTTCCTTTATCAGAATGAGTCGCTATTTCAATACGGAAAGTTTAAAACAAAAACAACCCCCCCAATAGCTGTTTGAGCTACATTTCCCTTAACCTGTGTTTGTGATTATGTCCTTCTTATTCTACCAGCTCCGTTTACATCTAACAAAACGGCCGTTTTTATAAAATACACTTAACTGCGGATTCTTGCCTTCCAGAACATTAGCAGCATTTGTGTAATGTTGCTACAGAAAACAGTTTCTCTGTGAGACACAAAATTTTCGCTGTGCTTTGTGCTGTTGGATTGTGAAAAAGGATTTCAAATGATGCAAGGGTCAAAAGGGATCTGTGTTCTGCCTTTGATCAAGCTAAACCTAATCAGGAAAACCAGCACACGTGGTCAGGAGCAACAGCTGATGAATGTCTTAGGCTAACTGTGATGGTCCTGCGGGAATACGGCACTTTAGGGTAGCCATAGGTGAAATGCAGTAGCTGTGTCATGTTCTCTAGGAACAGGGTGGAAGATTTTATGTAGGCACGTTCCCATAAATTAAAATAGGAAAGTAAAAGCCTCAAGCATGGTCCTTAAGGTTCACTTCTCTCACCTGACCTGCCAGCCCATAAACCGGCTGCCTGCCCAGCTCTGCCCCAACAGTGATTTCAGTCATTGCCACCCCAGCCAAAAGGTCAACATGAAGCTTAGAATCTAGCCCTGTACTCTGCTGCTCTTGGATTAGTTACTGCTCAGTGATCTGCAGAACTTTCTCTGTCCCCTTTGGAACCTCCTCCCACTTGAAAGGGTTCATTACAATCCTTTGGAAGGCCACGGAATCTGCAGGATCGTTGTCTGGTTCAATTATTTATTTTACTGGTCGTTTCTGGACCAGAATTGCGGTCTTCATTAAGTTCCCCCTGGGTTTAGTGTTGCCCTTCTTGCACAAAGCTCACCCCAGGGCAGATCCAAGAGTCATCTGCTCTGATTCTGAACGTGGATGGGGCTGGGAGGTGGTGGCCTGTGATGGCAGCGCTAGCACGACAAACAGTTTGTCCATGCTCCCTCTGTTACTCCTCTGGAATGAGAACGCGCACTTTCTATGCCATCTTCCTGAGCTCCTGCTCCCCACCCTGTCCAGAGGTGGGGAGAAATCTTGCATCAAAAATAATTGCAAGCATATCCTGCCTGTGCAGGAAAGAGATCACTGAGCTTGTGTTTTGTTCTGTTTGGCACACAGCAGCAGGACGTGTGCTGTCAGAGCCAGAAGCCGTAGTCTGAGGTGGTTATTTTTTTTATCCGATGGCAGTGTATGCGCATTTAATAAGATGTATTTTAAATTATAACCTGAGTGCTATTGTGCTTTGTGGCAATTGTAGCAGGAATCTCTGTTGGTTCCCTAAATTGATTTCTGCTGAAACGTTAGATAGAAGCATAATTGCATAATCCATATAATTGCATGTTGCCCTCTCGTACGCATTCAGATCTGATTAAAATAATCTCCTCTGCCATCCTCTTGGTATATTGGTAAAGGTCAAATGTGTTATTAGGCTTGACTGTTCAGCTGCAGGATAGGGAGGACTCTTTACAGCTGCTGTAAGGCGATACGCGCGGAAGCCTTTCTGCTTACAAAATGACACCGGCTGGGTGTGCGGGTCACGGGCATGTTTTTTTCTTATCTACTTCCTTTCAAGTCGTGGTGCCAAATCTAGTCCAGCCACAGGATGAAGCGTGAGCCTGACTGGAAAGTTGGGCTGTTGCCTTGCTGGTGCGTAACTCTGAAATGCTGTTTGACCTGAGTCAGTTATCTTTTCCGGTCTTCACACTCGTGTTGCATTCGCATCACTTACTGCAATAGTTGTTTATGGGGAAGGCTATATAAATCCCTTCTTTCTTCCCCTCTCTTTGAACAAGTAGAACATGCTTCACCATACACTGAGCGTGGTGTATTGGAATGCTGTAGCTGTTGCCTGTGGCCCACCTACAATGGACTAGGACCCCGCCAGCGTGGCGCTTGGGCAGGTAAACCTGCCAATATTCACGGAAATGCCGGAGCACCGAGTGTGAGGTGCATGTGTTGGAAGTAGTTTTGACAAATACCTGTTAAGTTCCAGAGAAGTCAGAAGGGCACGTTTTGTCTCGGAGAAGCGTAGTGTTTCCCGTGGACTCGCACATCTAGGTATAAAGGCACTGTACGGGCAGGGCCCTTCTGACACCACGAGAGGGATCCAGAATTTTACTTGAAGCTACATCCCTGTTTTAGTACAAAACTGGAAGAGCTGGCAATGTGCAGTCCTGCCAGATACTGAGGATGTGAAGCAACAGAGGTTTTGAATGAGGGTGGGGTCTGAGGGGGTCTGAATTTCATTTCCAGTATGTTACTTTGAACAAATAATGATGTTATTCTGTGCCAGAGCGCTCTCTTTCTGTAAAGAGGCAAAAGTTCCTGCAGTGCTGCTTGCAGTTTTGTACAGTCTCCTCTGGTACCTGTTCGTGTCCCTGGGGCACTGCTGCTCTTGGTACCTTTTTGTACCTTCTGAAAGGTCAGAAGCTTCCCCAACTAGGTCAAAGTTGATTGTTGCTTTGGAAAGGATGTCAGACTCACTTTTCCTCTGAAGGTGAACTTCTAAGGGACTCTTCAGTACCACAAATCCAAGGGGGCCTTTAGGTTTGTTCTCAGTGGCTCTTGCATAACCAGAATTGATTATCCAGCTGCGGGGAGCTGCTAATCTGTGTGAAGTGAGCTGGTGTTTTCATCCCATTTTCTCTGCCTGGCAGTTACCTCCTCTTAATCAATAATGTTGAGGTTATTAGCAGTGTCTGGGAAGGCCAAGAAGAGAACAATATTGAAAGCATGTGGGTTAGGTGATAGAGGCTGGATGATGGATTACGTGGGTATTCCTGGGCAGGCTTTGGTTGGCTTGTACCTTCAAACACCTCCTATTACGATTATTTATGGCGAACATATACTGATTTATTTTTTTAATAAATGTTTTAAACAAAATTTTAGTTGAGGAATTCTAATCTTGGTTCAATCCAAGTAGAACAGAATAGTTACAGTGAATTGACATGACACAACGGGCAGATCAGACCCTTTCCATTTCTTGTTACTCTGTCCCCTGGTAGTCAAAATCCTGAGACCCTCTGGGGAAGACTTCAGACAGTCTGAAATAAATTCAGTCTGGCAGTCACTTCTCCCAGTTCCACATCCAATACTCAGAACTAAACAGAATTCTTCAAAATTAAAGAGACTTTCCTACTTGGACAGTGATTTGGGCCCATTCCTCTTTTTACACATCATCTTTTACATCTTTCAGATGTTACATCTCGGTTCTTTAAAAATGAATGAAATGAGAAAATTGAGTGTTTCTGTTCCCCGCCTCTGCTGGCAGATTATCTTGTGCATGGCTGCACCAGTGACAAACCACAAGCTGCTCCTCCTTCACAAGCCTGGGAGTCCCACCTGAAGATATTTGCTGTCTGAACCTAGTTTTAGGTTACATTAGTTCGAGCCAGGTTTATATTGCCAGTACATGGCAGAAGTGAGATAAACATCTGTATCTTAGAAGCCACTTGCATTGCATGGAGAACGCAGACACAAGGCGCTGGTCTTCGGCACAGTCTGACCAGCGCGTACTCCTCAGTGCCACCTCCGGGTGCTGCGGCTGCAAACCACCTACTTGTGCCTCGACAGGGGCCCCTGGGAAGAGACCCGGGGATGGGCTGTGCCTGCAGGAGCTTGGTGATTCCACAGAAGCAGGCAAAGCTTTCTCAGCCATCCCTGCCTGCCCGGGTTATTTGTCTCCTCCCGTTTTAACATGGTTTACTCGAGTTTCCCCTTAGAGCTAAGATGCTGTGTTCTGGGACCTGGGATCTGATCTGTCGGGGCAGTTGCAGCTGGTCAGTGCCTTGGTACGGTGCAGGCTGAGGTGCTCTGTTGAATCTCAGTAAGTAGTCACGGGTGACATGGCAGAGGGCCAGGGTGCTGGTGGGACGTGGTAGGCACGTGTGCTCTAAGCAGAGTTAATGACTACCTACACAGGATGTCTGGGTGAGTGCAGTGGCTCTGCCTCTTAGAAGAAGAGATGTTTGTCTTTGGCTGGGTCAGTCGTGCAGAAAGCCTCTCCAATTCTTGACAGCGTTTCAGGGTAAAAGAATTTAACCCCTTCCCTACTTGTAGGAGAAAATTGTTAAAAACTCACTGACCACCAGCTGCAGAAACCTTCTCATTCCAGGAAAGGAGTATCCTGTCATGATGACACACTCAGGACAGGGACTTGTCAGCCTGTGACAAACTCTCCCTCACTGATCATCATCTTGATGGGGTTTGATGTCTGTACAGCAAACCATGTAAACACATTAAATCATGACCCTTGGATTCCCAGAAGTTTATGGGTTGTATTGCTTCTGTGGTTTTTGAGAGAAATTATCGTGGTCCTTTGTTAGAACCTCCCTCAGTTTTCTGTTTTTTCCCTGGGGTTTATCTTGGTTTTGTTTTCATTTTATTTTTCTTGTGATTGTTGGTGGTCATGGAAGGAGTAGTTGATCTATCCTGAAGAATCTTTCCCTCTGCTATTCTGCCGTGTGGGAGGAGCTGGTCCAGGCTAACTTGAGTCCTGGTTTTGAATGCTTCTGAAGAGCAGTGGCTGACCTTTCCTAGCTGCAATCTCATGGCTCTTCAGGATGTTACTTCACCCGGCTGGCTTTTCCATTATCCACTTTCTGTCTCTGCTTCAGTACAATCCCCTCTTAGAGTCAGTCGTTTTTTAGGAAATAAGTGATGTCTTTTCTTGTTTTTGAAAGAAATTTGTCTGTATAATGTTCTAGCTTTATATAAGGTGGTGGTGTAAGCAATTTGCTGAGAAAAGCAATGGCTTTTGTTCGTTTTCCTGAATACACAAGGTTGAAAAGAGGGGTACATGTGTGTAAACTTCAGCCCTTGTATGGGTATCGGTAATAGTCCACAGAATAGGTTATGCTTGTTTTGGATGATAATTTCTGTTAAAAGTTGGGTATTTCACAAGGATATATCTCTAGAAGTAGCATTTATATATGTGTGTGCATGTATATATATATACATAAGTTGTAGGTGTTTTTATAAAAATTAAAAACTATTAAACAGAGCAGAAAAGCCCAGATTTGGCATTATACATAATGAAAAAAGGTAGAAGAGGACAAATTTGAGGGATAAATCACAGTGCCTGCATATGTGATGCAGCAGTTTAGGCCTGGAGATGCTTCTGCAACCGCTGTTTGAAGCAGAAGCTTCCCTTCAGTTAGGAGGGAAAAAAAGTGGGTCACTGTTTTGAAAGCATCTGAAACTTTGATGCAATACCTAGACTGATTCTGGTCTCATTCGCCCAGCTTTTGAGCCCTCAATCAGCCTCAATTACTGTCATACAACGCCAGTCTAGTGGCAGTTTAAGCCTGAGTAGCATGAATTACAGTGAGAATGGATTTGCAAACCTCATTGATTTTTTTTTTTTAAACCCTTAACGATACATGGAGAGGTTTGCTTTAAAGAATGACAGTATATCCCTGTATATCCCAAATGTTGAACTGCTACTGACTGAAGGGCCAGAACTGACTCAGAAATGTTTGTGGGGACAAAAGGCCATCATGCCAGTGGCAAGGTTGTGACAAGCCTCTGCCACCCTTTCCTTAAAGGTCCTGTCCTCGCCTGGGGAATGCCTGGTGTTCAACAGCTGGTCAGCGTGGGTGAGCAGTCCCTGAACAGGATCCTTCTGCGGGAGACAGCTTCCAGAAATGGCTTCCAGAAGAGCAGCGGCTGCTTCCAAAGGGAAAGGTAAGACTTGGCCATGTGAGACAGTACGTGCCTTCCCTGCGAGAGGAGGAGCGCAGCAGGAGCCAGCGAGGCACTGGCCAGGCTGCGGAACCACCGCCCTCTTCTGGGAACAGCCGTGCAGAGTAAGTTGTGGAGGGTGTTTTTCAGAAATGCAAACGAGGTGCTTTGAACTCTTCTATATTTATGACTGTATTACTGTGAGGCTGTTAAGAGTTTTAATTTTGTGGCTACCCCACCTGCTGTTTCGTTATTAAAACCTTAGGTCTGATTAATCAACAATGTGTTCTGCAGTCCGATCACACCAGTTCTATAAAATGTGTGTGCCTGAGCATGCCGTGGAAGCTGTTCATGACTGAAATAACTGCTGGAGTTTCTGATAGGTGTTTAAGTGCTTTGTGAGACAGCGGTATGGCAGAACGGGAGTGGTGGCATGCCCAGGGTCCAGATGTGATGCTGCTGTGAGGAACTTCCTTTCCTTTCCCGTTAAACACACAGTCACACACGCACAGAACATTCAAAGGGAGAACTCACGTGACAAGCTCTTTTCACGAACACGTAAAGATGCGGTATTCCAAAAGAGTACGGCTGACAAAATGGCAAAACTCGTGAAAACCTCGGCTCAGGCGGGTGAGCTCTGCTGCTCCTTTTCGGTTTTTTCCCATACTGGTGCTGACACATCTAGGAAGTATAATGGGGTAAAAGAAGGCAGCAGCTCTGCAAAGCAAGTTTGAGGACAGTCGTGTCCCAAGTGGAGAGGGACAGAAGGTAACAGCAGCGAGGCTCGCACTGAGGCCAGTGTTTGTTTGTGTTATTTTTGCAATGCTAGCAAATATTAGCAGAAACAGCGTAGGTGGGTAAACGCTTCAGAGGAATGGTTTCAGAGCAGCTGAACACTGTAAATCACAGCTTTCCCTAGTCCGTTAGACTCGGGGCAGAATGAAAACAGCTTGTCTAATGTCTGGAGCAATGCACAGAAACAGTTAATCCATAAGGACTACATTCTAGGAGGTCTGTTAAGATTAAATTTACGAAGCATAACTCCCAGTCAGATAAGTTACCTTTTAAGGAAATAAAATGACCTTGCTTTTGGGAGCCCAGTCCTTAGCTGACCTTTCTGGTTGCAAGCAATTAGTTCCATGTGCAGTGCTTTGGCAGCATAGACTGGGATCCAGGTACATGTGTCTGAAAGTTCTTCCTTACCGCTGCAGGCTGCGTGATGTAAGCACACATTCACATGGTCACAGCAGCTCTCGAGTCACAGGGAAGAGACCCCACAGACAGGGCTTCTCCCAGCTACTTCTTGCACAGCTTTCATGGAACTCAGCCGTTTTCACAGCGGTCTGACCCAGGGTTACACAGCTGGTGCTGTGGCAGAGGTGACCTAGAACAGAAGTAGCTAATCCCTTCTGAGAGAGCTTGCAGAGCCTCTTGGTGTGCTCAGATTGTTCCTCCATGAGGACAGGAGGATGCTGGAACCCTTCTTGAGGCAGCTGTGGAGACTAGCCTTGTACTTCGTACTTAGGTAGGGAAATTGCCTGGGTAGAAGCTGAACAACTGGAAGAATATTTGGTCTGAACAAGATTCCTCTCTCCAGCAGTTCTGGCCTTGTAACCGCTCTCATTTATGTGCCGTTTAGCTCAAAGAAAGAGTGTAATTTTCTGAACATGTTTGATCTACCTAGTTAAGACTAATACCACGCTCCTGGAACAAGTCGCCCAGCTCCAGATGGCCAACCACGTGTTCTGGCGGCAGTACCATCAGAGGAAGATGCAGTGTTGCAACATAGCTGGTCTCTGACCACGTTTTGTACCCCTCTGCTACCTTTGGCAGAAAATGTGCCTAGCTGGAACTTAACTTTAGGTATCGGAAGCCCAGTGCTGAGTATCAGCAAGATCATTTAGCATTTTCAGGGGACACTAAAATGGATATATAAGCTCCTTGAATTTCTCTATACCCAGAGAGTTACGTGCATCTCACGTTGCCTGCCTTTCTCTCCTTTGCCCTCATAAGATGGCCACTTCAGAGAAATCTTACTGAAAGAATATTGAATATAGACTACTTCAGCCTTTGAAACTCATTCTCAGCCTCCTTCCTTATATCCTGTGAATGTGGTAAGAGATTGCATCTGACGCTTGTGGTAATAAGCTACTGAATAAGACACCTTGGAAGGATTTGATCTTTTAAATAGCATTTTAAAAAAGGTTGTAGGCATTGTAAAGGTATAGCAGGTGGTTTTGCTGGGAGCGTGTAATGGTACACATACGGTGCTTGGCTTGTGCAGGGAGTGAGTATTGGGATTTAGCATGGAAACGTGCTAGATTCAATATCCTGCGTTGAAACCAAAGAGAGTATGGTTCAGCCTGACACTGGTCACTTCTGTCAACCACACAGATCAGCCGTGAGATAAAATTGAGACACGTTTTTAAAACTTGTGTTCTGTTACCTCGTGGTGTTTGAGGTTCTGAGCTTCGAGTAACTGTGTGCATCAGAACAGGCCAAGAGCTGTGTTCATTTAAACTCTTTTCAGGAAGATCACAGGAAAACTTTGCTGTTAAGGATATGCTCAGTGATAATTTTTTTCCAATCGCAGGGGCTTTAGACATTAGTAAGGGCAAAACATGGAGCATGGTCCTTTTACCTGAGCGTCATGCTGCAAGTGCCTCTGCGCCATGTCCTCTGCTGGGCAGCTGCTGCAAGCTGGGGTAGAATTTTGCTGGTGTCCTGGTTGCTTGCCAGTTACTTGCCTCTGCCTGAGCTTCAGCGCTACAACAGCAGTTACCCTGTGGATTGTGGGAAGGAGCAGAGCGGTAGAAATACAGGCAAGAAATGCGTTTTCCATATCCTTATCTGCCTGCAGCATGTGTTCCACAGTGAACTTCTGCTGAATGGGTGGTTGCCTTAGCAATGCTGCTGCAGAGAATGAAGAAGGAAACCTTTTAGGGAGGCAGCTGGCAGCAGTCTGGCTGACACCTTCCCCGTGGAGGATAAGCAGGCTGACTGAAGCTGTCTGTCAAAGCTTGGCTAGAGCACTTGGTTTCACCCGGCTTATCCCACTCCAAGTCACTGTCATATTTTAACGTGAATTAGTTTTTTAAAGCTGAGAGGAATTTGCTTCTCTTGTATTTTCAGTACTGTACCTAGAGATAAATAGACAGCTGTATTAGGCAGTGGTGGAAAGTGAAGGCTGGCGAGCCACAAAACAGTGCCTTGCGAGTTTACAGCACCTTTAAAACACATTTCTATATTCAGGATATAGAGCACAGCCTAAAATCTTGGTATGGATTATAATGCTAGAGTGGTTATTGATTGAGGTACAAAGTTTGTATTGGCTTCTGTAACAGAATACAACCAGTCTGTTTAACATACAAAGTAATCCACAAGCTTGATTATTTCAAGAATTGTTTGTATCTTGTGGAATACACAGTGGGGATGTAAAGTCGGCTACTGATGGGTGTACCCAGAGTTCATTGAAAGATGAAGGGTGGGTTCAGCTGAGCTTTGGCCACAGCACACCCACTTGTTCATACCTGACAGTGATAGCTGAAATAAGTAGTTCTTGCTTTATCTGCTGATCGTGAGCTAAGCCTGTTAGTGCAACGAGACTCGCAAGCTCTTTAGACACCAGGTTGATATTGCTGGTAGTGAATTGGATGGGCTAAAGCCCGTGGTCTGGGTTTTGATAAGCAGAAAAAGTGCTTGACTTCTGGGAGATGCAAAGCTGTTCTCTAGGCTTAATCCTTCTGGAGCACACCAGAAATACTGGTCAAGGAATGCTGGTATCAGCCTTGCATTGTGTAACCTTGCTTATATGTGGCGTGGTCACTCTATTGTATATATATTTCATCTCATGATTGAAAGAATAGAAATGGAGTGCTGTTGACATTTGTGTTTCTTAAATAACCACTCAATGGAAGGGGAAAAACTTGCTTGCCTGCTGGATGGCCCCGGAGTTTTTTGCTAAAGCAGATACACTGTGAGCTCATATCCTAATTAGAGGGTGGTTAGGGTCCAGACTGGAAGCAGACCAGAGTACTCTGTCAGCTAAATTTTGCACATCTCTCCCGATTTCCTGCTTTACTTACTTATGAGAAGAGCTGTGGGTTGTATTTTTAGTAAGTGAAATAAAATAAAAAAGAACAGGGGATGTGGAAAACAGAAAAAAATCTTTTCCTCTCAAGACTAAAACTTTTTTCTTAATGAAGCTTTTGAGTTTATTCCCACTTGTACTAGAACAGTACAGAAAAGCTCTCCATAAAAGATGGCATTCAGCATCCTCTTGCTCGAGAGAACAGTAAAAATAAATCGCTCCTATTGCCATGGAAGTTTCTAAAATCTTGTATTCCAAGTATTTGGAAGCCTTCGAAAGCCCTCTGAGCATGGTCCTGTGCAGCCAGCTTTGGGCGGTGGCCCTGCTCGAGAGGGGTGTTGGGCCAGATGACCTCTGGAGGTCCTTCCACCCTCTGCCAGTCTGTGATTACATTCAGTTTGCATGAGTCCCTCTAGAAAGCGCTGACTAACAGATGACAGTTGTGGAATAAAAGCCTGTGACAGCAATGGGTTTCTTGCAGGAGTTTCAAGACTGTAGAATTAGATCTCATACGGCTTTTGATTTTCACGCACGTGGTGTAATTATTCCTAATTTTCGACCACTACAGTTGAATGAAAGATACAGGAAATGCACAAACCACTGTGATTCTGAAGGCCGAGAAGGATAAGCTAACCAACCAAATAAAAATTCTTGTACTGGCTGGTGCAGAAGGCAGAATAATACAGAAGAAATTTATGTTAATGAAGTTTCAGGATAGGCGTAAGAATTATTCAGACACCAAAGGACTTGATAATAGACCAACATAAACAGAAGCATCTGTCTTTCTGAAGTGCTGGCTGATTAAGAAAATTACTGCATGTGTTTAACGAAGCTTTTATACTAACCTCAGGTTAGTGGTAGGGATTAGAGGCTTTAATTTTTTTTTTGATGGAGAATTTTTAATTTCATCTTAGTAGAAAGGCGCTTAAACAAATACTTTCATTTACATGTTGAGCTTGACTATGATTTGTAGAACTGGAAGCTGAAATGTGTGAGTAGCTGTAACTAATGGGGAGCAATGGTAGTACAAGAACTGTTGGAGAGCCGCTTTGCCTCCTGCTGGTCCACCTGCGCAGAGAAGACTCTCTGAGCACCTAATTCTTGGGGTTTAGCGTCACTTGGCGTTACGGGAGCTGCCATTGCATAGTGCAGAGGCCAGCTGTTCAGAAGGCAGCCTCCTTCCCTGCAGCTCCCACTCTTTTCTGGAGCAAATACAGGCATTTGGCAACTCTCAGGAAAGTGAGTGAAGTCACGGGATTCTTGCAAGCTTTACGCTGCCACAAAAAGGCATAAGCTTTTCTGCTTTTTTAGGAGCACGTGCAACGATAAAAGTTTTGGGGAGTAAAGGCTGCTGTAATATTCCATGGACTTTAAAAATGCTTTTTGTGACTGAACTGCGTGAAGTGCAATGAGGGAATAAGAAGTAGCCCCTATCCCAGAAGGCAGTTGCTGACGCTGCGTTGTAACACGTTTACAGAGCAGTTTTGCGGCATGTGCTGCCTTGCTGTGAGAAACCCGCAGTTCCCAGTGTCACACCGAGCATTTCCGTGTAGGGAAACACGGGGTTTGCTTCACGTGTGGCGTGGCACGCAGGAGGGAGTAGTCCTGGAGAACCCCGCCGGCTGCTGCCCGAGAGCAAACTGCCGGAGAGTCCCTTGTCTTTGCTGGTGTTGCTGTAGCGTAACTCGGAGCAGAAGGGAGCTGGCTGAGTGAATTCAGAATGTAAGGAAGCTGCTCCCTTGCCCCAGAGTTTTCTGATGGCAGGTAGAGGGAACAAAACCTGCGGAGAAGTGGCTGTTAATGCTTCCAGAAACTAATATTAGAAAAGGCCCTTTGGGTGATGTGTTCCCCCTCACTTAGTATCATTCCAGCTGGGAAATAGTGGAGCCTGTGGCCTCTCCGTGGAGCTGGGGTGCCATACCGCCACCAGAGACTGGCAGTTCCGCTGTGCCCTGAGGACCGACTTTGTGTTTCTGCCTGCACCTGGGTGCTTCCCACACACCCCACAGTTCCTGTCGTGGCTCCTCAGAGGCTGCACTGAGCAAGGTGGCTCTCGAAACTCCCTTATGTGACCCTTCACAAGCATATACCACCTCTGGCTTTCCTCTCTTCTACATTGTGTTGAATAAATAGCCATCCATGAGGGAAATCCAATGTGTAAATTCCACAGGATGCATCTTCAGTGCTGAATATTCCTCTCTCCTGTCAGGGTTGTATTTGCAAGCAAAGCAATTAAAACCTAATAGCAGAGATGTCAAGGCAAAGACCCTTCCCAGGCCAGTGTTCAGGAGAAGAAAGTTACTTGCACTTCTGGAAGGTTGTCAGAAGTCTTAGAATTACCTCTTGTTCGTTGCTGTCCTGATACTGATTTCTGCTTTGCTTTGACAACAGTATTTTCTGTAGATGGATTTAACAGGCACACACAAGTGATGTGGAAGAAGCGCCGACTCAGTGTCGTCACCTCCTTAGCTGTTAAATGATCCAGCACTTCCCTCCTGTAAGTTTAATGGATTATTCTACCATAGAATGAAACTCATCCACAAAGAGCAGCAGATAGAGCAATTATTGGTAATTTCATCACCGAAGGTTTTGGGCTCATTTTCTCAGTTTAGTGAGATGTCTGAAGTTAAGAGGCATTTGGCCTATTTTACAGGGGTATTACGTGTTTGGGTTCTGGTTTAGGTATGTACCTTCACAGGTATGAGGTACAGTTAAGAATTCATTAGTCTGCAGTCCTGTGTTAAGCAGGGGGCAAGAGTCACTTACCATTCCCAAAGGAGCAGCAGGGAGGAACATTTCTCTGTTGCCACCAAATTACCAATTCCTTTAAGGGGCCACAGATTTACTGACCTCTTGAAGGAGGTACAGCTTTTTTTTTTTTCAGGGCAAGTCATTAAAAGAAGGCATTACTCTTTGCCTAACTCTGAGTTGTGCAAAAACCAGTTCCTGGGCCCTGCATCTACAATGCAAGGACTGTTTTTTGGTTTTTTTTTTTTATTTTCTGGTCTATGCAATGGATCTTTCATATATCTGTGTGGTTGCTTGAGGGTAGAATACATTCCTGCCTTAAATTTCTATAGCCTAAAATTCCATGTGCTGTTTGGGCAGACAGGTGACAGTTTGGATCACAGGTGAGCAGCTGGGGTTAATAACTCTCAAAGTGAGAAAGTCAGCACAGGACACTGTCAGAAATTATAGGAGGCAAAGAAAAGAGGATCCAGTTCTGTCAGCAGGAATTAGTTCAGATGCCTCAATGAATATTGCTATGCCTTTTTAAAGAGAGCACAAACAGTAGACAATTTGGAAAAAAAACATCAGTGAGAAGGGGTGTGGTGTGTTTGGTTTTTTTTTCTTCATCTTCCCAATCCTTTGTGCTGTCTGGGTGTACATGTGACATGCCTTCGTATGTACCTGTTTGTCTTTCAGTATTTATTAGCATGTCCATATGCACATGGGTGTATTTACAGACTTCTTTTTAAAGTGATGGACTTGTTTGCTGTGAAAGCCTGTACAACTGAAGCCAGGACCTGACTTTACAGGGGAAGTAACACTGACTGAAGGGTCATAATCTATAGGGAGACACCAACACTTAAACAGTACTGGTCACATTTTCAGGGGGAGCGTGTATGGCTGCAGCACAACAGTGCTATGCAGAGGTATGATGCGCATGGGTGTAAATACAAATAAGCATGTTAGCAACTTCACATTTTTAGCTCAGGCTAGCAATGCAGGGGCTTCATTCCAGTTAAAGGGGTGGCTTCTTTTCAGTAAGTGGAAGGTAGAGGTTTTTATCAAGCGTTTCTGGATGGTGGAATTAATTTGGGAGTTTAAAGATCGATCCTCCCCGAGTGTAAGCACAAATGTGGTCACAGCAGCCTTTTCAGAGGTACTTCACTGCTTCCTGTTGCAGCAACCATTTAATTACAAGCTGAAATTAATTTTAAATAAAGGGTTGGTTTTTTTGTTTAAAGTGGCACTAACAACTGTGACAAGCCAAAGGATTTTCCAGTAGCTTGAGCTCCAGTTGTGTCTTTCATGTTGTCGGTCTGGAACTCTGCAAGCAGAGTGGTACCTACTGCCCAGAGAATGTGTGACACTGAATGGGCTCTGACACCCTGTAATAAAATCAGAGTAGAACACAGAATCCCAAGTAACAGTTAAGAAATGAAGCAGCATACAAGATTTGGTGAAAAAAAATGAAGTTTGGTTTAGATTCTTTTGCAGATTTGTAGCATATTGCAGTTTTTGCCACTAAGCTAGCTACCTCCTTTGTATGGATATTGGCACTTAGTCCACACCATGTTCTTTTCTACGTGTGGCAGAAACTCTGTTTCATTTCTAAATTATCAGCTGGATTGGCAATGGGTCGAGAACTCTCCTTTTCTGCTCCTGAATGTCTTCGTAATCGATCATGATGCTGCTGTTTGTGAGACACTGTTGTTTTGCTCCCAGTTTGCGCTCCGTGGCCCTGTTGAAGCAAATGCAGGGCTTGGCTGATTATCTGCAGGATGAGAATCTGATTTTACTGTTTTCAGTGTACTGTAACTTAGGGTTGACTATATGGGCATCGTCCCGAGTCGTGTGTGTCTGCCCATCTTGATTTTTTATGTCCTTGCACTTGGCCTCTTGTCTTGAGTTTGCTGATTTGTTGTGTCTCCCCTTGTAAAATGCAGGATTTTTGAGGATCGGAAGGTATCGTTTCCTTTCTGGAGCTCTCCCTGGCTGAAACTCAGAGTTATGCTGTGAGCACTGTACAGTGTGTGCGGTTATGAGATTGCTCAGACAGTAAACTAGGGAGTGTGTTCTCTCTCACACCCTAATGAATTTCTGTACTACCCGTAGTCATACAAAGAGATAATTTCCTTACCAAGATGATCTTCTTTTATGTCCCCACATCTTGTTTACACGAACTATTACTGCGCTTTTCATGTCTCACCCTGCTTGCACCTTTTTAGAAGGCCACTTAAATTTTCCTGTTCCTTTTTCTTAATCTTACGTGACGTGCTGTACCTGAGCGCTTTTGGCAGCTCCTGACCAAGCTTTCCTTGCCTGCCGAGAGCCTGTTTTGGCTTGTCCTGCTTCCACAGTGCAGCTGGGCATGCTAGAGTGAATTTTCCTGCTTCGTACTTGCCAGCTGCCAGACCATAATCTCTTCCTAAACCCAAGAATTATCAAACTCCTCAACCTTCTCTCTCATTACTGTAGCTGGGGCCCATATGGCAGATTTACATAGGAAGGCAAAACAAAGCAATTCTGCAATTATCCTCGAAGCAAAGGCTTCGGTGTGGGATGAGGCAGCCCCACGGCATGGGTTTCGGTGGAGCAGTCTCGTGTGTCTTTCTGGCAAAGCGGTGGATGAAACCGGGCACTGACGGAGCGCGCTGCATTTGAATCCGATTGCAGCACTGAGGGCCGATGTGTCCTGTGGCCGCTAACGTCTCCTCTTCCATTCAGATTAAGGCCTCCAGAAGGAGGACTGTCTTTTCCTGCCTTTCTCTGTGTGCGCAGTGCTGCTACAGCAGGCTCCAAACCTTCAGGTTGGATTGAAGCAATCCCAAGGTTGCTTCAGTCACTGACACGGTGCTCACGATCCAGAAACACTTGCTGCTGCCATGTGTTACAGGACCTCGCCGATGTTTTCAGCTCGGCTCCGGTGGTCTCATTCACTCGGTTTTACAGGAAAGGCTTAGGGATGAGCACGCCATCAGGCTGAAGTTGTGTAAGGACTAGACCCTGTCCCCAGGAGGACATCACACCCTTGATGTGAGGTGAGGCTGCAGCAAACCACATTCTTCCGTTTCTGAGGGATGAGAGCTGACAGACACCACTTCAAATGCACATGCTGTTACTACGCTAGACTGGGTTAGGGTAGCAAGGGTGACAGCAGGATGGAACGGCTGAATTCTAATCTGCATTTCCGGGCAAACGTATTAATTATAAAACTCCATTACTTTGTCACTTCTTTAAGAGTACACAGATTTTGTTTTGAGGCTGGCCTCTCTGGCAGCAGGGACTCGGAAAGACGGAGGTGTCACTGATTCGGCACCACTAGTGCAAGTCTAAAGGCCAAAGTGCTTTTCCTGCCAGCTGTCTCCCTGAAGCACTCTGGAAAAACTGTTTTAATGCTCTGACCTGATCGATTAATATAATGGGTCAGATTTTCCCATGGATCCTCCTCAGCGATACTGTAAATCGGAACTTGACAGGAATCATGCAGATGCTACTGATGGAAAAGCCGGCAGAAAAGAGTTGTCTTAGTGAAGGGTGTATTTGGCCATTTATATCAAACGTTAGTCAGCGGCTTCAAGAGAGGGGGAAAAAAAAAACAGTGAGCTAGAAGTGAACTACACCTACAGCATGTCACTTCTCTTCAAATGCTTTGCTTTCCCTCTTGCTTCGCTTTTGCTTGGCATGTGACTTTGCTCTTTGATTAATGAATTATATCCAAATATTTTTCTTTCAGAATCAGGAATGCAGACCGTTGATCCTTAAACACGGTTGTTTCCTAGTCTTCTGTGTCTGGTTGTGGATTTGTGTGTTAAAGCAGCCCCTACTAAGCAAGGTATTGACTGCTGTGAATTGGTGGGGCAGGAGGGGGACGGCAGTAGTGATTGCTGTCCTCTTGCTGTTGTTCTTGCTTTGCAATTCTGCCCTGGAGGGCACTCTGCAGCCCCTACGCAAGGGATCGCTTGTGCATATCAGCTAAGTAACAGGAAATGCTGTAACAAAATGACCAAAGAGTACCTGGTGTTGAAATGATGAGGTGATTTATATGGTGGTTTTCATCCTGGCAAGCCGTCTTCGTTTCAGCAGTCAGCTGGATCCCCAGATGACTCTGAATGGGCATATGCGTTACAGTAGTGACGGAGAGGAACTGCCTGCCTGCTGTGACCTGGCTTCGTGAGCCCTCGTCTCAGTTGGGCAGACCTTCCGACTACCAGCCTGTGTGGTGGTACAGGCACGTTTTCAAGACTCGGTGCCCTGTGCCAAAGACAGCGACATCTCTCAAACCTACCAAGTTTAAACCAGCTCCTCTCTACTCCTCCCAAATCCCAGTACGTTAGTTAGAAACAAAAGCTGAAGAAGTGGTATTGAAGGGGGGAAAACCCTCATACTATTTCCAGTATTTTATCCTTTTCCCTGGTGGGTTGTTCCAGAGGTGAGAACGATCCCTGTCTGTTCAGTTCACAAGGTTTTGATCCATGCAAACTGCTTTCCTTTGGAGAAACAGCAGTTGGAAGCTCTTGCCCAGGTGGAGACCACCTGCATCCCTGAGCCCACTGGGGTCAGGAAGGTCCCAGCCAGGAGGTGTGTCCTGCCACAAAGTCCTCCAGCATGTTCTAAGCATTCATGTGTCAACAGGACTCTTTGGGCTCTGAACAGCTCCTTCTGCTACAGAAAGAGCTGCAAATGTACCTTCCTATTAGGAATCAGGTACCAGTCCCGAGTTCTTTGTGATTCTGCAGCTTTTTGCCTCACTGGCTCTAGTTTTGTGCATTTTTCTCTGTTTAAACCTCAGACAGTAATTTTTGACTTTAGTACTTGCTGAGAGAAAATTTTCAGAAATAATGAGACCGATTAAAAAAAAAAAATCTGTGCCATTTCCTCTCTTTTTGGCTACACTCTGGTCATACTGCCATTTTTTTCCCCCTCTAATTTTTCCTATTTTCCAGTAAAAGGTGATGACTGTCTTTAGTTTCAGCACTCCTAAGTAATTGTTTTAAGAAAAAGCAGGTTATCGTGACATTCTGTAGAAAATCCCTCACGCTGGTGGTGCCATAACTAATGTTGGTGCTTGTGGGGTCTTTTTGCCTGGGCACTTCGGAATAAAATTTACAACTCCCCAAACTCCTCAGTATTAGCAGTGTCACATTGCTTCACCTCAGTCCAAATTAACCTTCAGCTTATGTGGAGCAGCAGGCGCTGTGTCCTTGTTTGTGAGTTATACAAGTGTTACTTGAGCTGTACCATGACCTTACCAGCTAATAAAAATATGTATTTAAAAATAGACAGAAAAGTCAGAGAGGAGAAGGAACTTCAGAGCGGCAGTGCTATTCGATGTCACGTATCCTTCCCCCCCACTTCTGCTGTTCCCTGCCAAGCTGGTTGATGCACCATCTCTGTGTTGCTCGTCTCTTGTGTATGAAACGGCTCATTTGTACCTACAGCTAAGGCATGGTTTTATTTTGGTAATGATCCCATCTCAGGAGCCCTCGAGGTACCTCCATATCCCTCTATTTCTATTATTCTGTGAAATGTTGGGTATAATCATCTTGTCGAGGAGCTTGGGAGGAAAGTGAGCTCTTGCAGAGCGTGGGAAGCAGCAGTCGCTGTGGCAGACTGTTCCCGCTGCCCTGGACGCTGGGGAGCAATGAAGAAATGTAGGTTGCGATGGCTGGGCTGCCACCTCTCTGCTTCCAGCACCCCCCTGGTGTACACCACACCCCCTGGACACACGCGGTGTGAATACACCCGGTGTGCGTGTCACATTCCCACTTTCTCAAGCAAGGTCTAAAACAGCTTGTTACTTGGTTTCGAGAATGCAGGTGGGGAATTTGAATGCTGGAAAGGAAACCCGTAGCAGGTTTTACACATCTGGAGAATGAGAGTAGGGCAGGTATTCCTTCAGTTAGGGTTTTGCAACTCAGAACATGTTCTCAAGGCTTTGCAGGTCAGCAGGAAGTTGGGTTACCAGCCCATAAAGTCACTAAAAACTGCCAGTTTGCAACAGCTTTTTCAGAGAAACTGTCAGGACGTGATTACTGATAAATGTCGCTCTCTAGGCAGACCATATTAAAGTCTCAGAAGGCTCATAAGATGACTGACTCCTGACACGGGGATGTTTATTCTGTGATGCAGTGAAGGCGTTCATGTAAGAGCTTTGTAAGATCTCAGTTGTTCCAGCCCTTCATTCACAAGGCAGGACACAAGAGTCTCTCGCTGAAGGACAGGGTGTGAGGCTCTGTTGCTGTGCTGGCCCAGCTCACAGGACTAGCATGGCTCAAGGCCGCTGCTGGTCATCTTAAACTGGTTTTTATTTCCCTGGCAGATTATCTCTTTAAACCAGTCTGGTTTTGCTGGGCTGAAACATACCACAGCAGGTCTCGGGACGCAGTGCCAGGATTAGCCCCTACCTTGTGTACTAGGCTGTGCTGTGCCTGCCATTAGGGTTATACCTCTACATGCTGTGTTCTGCTTTCCAGTGACACTTTTCTGTCTTTCACCTGGATTCCCTTTTTTATCCTCTTTCATCATCATCTTCTTTCTAAGGGCAACTGACCTTTTCCTTGGCTCAGCCACTCTGGTTTTTACATATTAATTGCCCTGTGTGGAAGTATCAAACTGAACCCAGCTCATTGTCTACCTCTGAAGAGGAAGGTGCGGTATTTCTGTGTTTCCTCTACGTTTTATTTCTCCTCTGTGTCAAGTATGATTTATTGACTGGTCAAGAGGCTATTTAAAGCACACAGAATGCACATAATAGATGTTTCTACCAGAGGTCAATTCGCACGGCCGTTGGGGTCATGGGCACAACAAGAAGGAAAAGCAGAGTGTGGTTATGACTCTAGGGCTTTTGTGCACTTGATTCAGCATATGGGTTACAATGACCCAAAGGAGCTGAACAAAGTGGTGGAAGTTAAACCAAGGCCTCCCACCCAGCAGAATACTGACGTGCGGTTAGAGGCTGTGCACCAACCAAACTGCTTCCCATATCTCCTCAAATGTCAGAAACTTTAGAAGAAACATGCCGGATTAAGAGCAAGAGCAGATCCTGGGAAAGAAGATACGGAGAACTGAGACTGGCATAAACAGCCCACGTACAAATGTACTGATGGAAATGAAAAAGGCAGAACACAAACCCTGGCTGTGGGTACAAGGTCAGTGTTCCTGACTTGCTCTCAAAGCAAGGAGGATTGCGCTCGACCCCCTGGAAAGTACTGTCAGATGGGAAGTTATCAGCAGAACCTGGTTAGAAGGGGAGGGTCTTGCCAGCTTCTTGGAATCTGAAAGCATGTCCTGTTGGGGGTGTGTGTGAGAGAGAGAAGACGCCTGTGTCTTGTACTCAGGATGGTGCTGAAAGGGAAGGCTGCTCTGAAGTTCTGCTTTGGTCACCACTCTTCCAGTCAAATATTTTTCCCAGTTAGGCAATATGATGAGAAGGTGGGACAGCAGCTGTATCTGTTCCCAAGGCACAGGCTCCTTAAAGTCAGATTGTCTCACATTGAAAATAATTAGAGGATTTAGTATAACTTTATTCAAATATTGCTTTGGTTTCTATCTTTCCCGCCTTGTAGGGCACTGATAGAAAAGTGTGTTTTGAGTTTTCTCTGGTCAGGGAAAGAATAATTGGATGTGGCTTGTTAAACCATTCTCATTTTGTCCTTTCCAGTGACTAGCAGGGAGTAATCTAAATGGCATTTAGAGATTGCGATGTGCTCACGGTTTTAAATCGGTGGATTTGGTTTTGATATTCTTTAAAAGTTGACATAATTTTTTTAGGAATTTCTGACACTTCTGCTTATTGGAGAAGGCTTGTAACATATTAGGCTTTGTCTTTTTTGAAGCAGTGGGTAAGATGGAATATAGCTTTGGCAATCAGTTCTTCATGCTGGCAGATGTTAAGCGGAGGATGCCAAGGTACAAGTATCCAGATTAATTAATGCTGCTTCCTGGACACTTTGAAATATTTTGTGACCATCCTTTCACTCTGCCTTTCATGCAACCACCCACTTAGTCCACTCAGCAGAAAACACTGGAACCTTTTCTTGGAAAGCAAAGCAGGACACAGAAACAGAAGAGCAGAGGAAGGCTGTGCCCAGAACTTTACTTTCCGCATCAGCTTTTGAGGTCTTCCTGAGCGTATGAAGGCAATGCATGGCAGTGTGGTCGTGGACAAGGCAGTCGGAACAAGGCTTTCAGACTTTCCTGGCGCGGGGTCAGTGGCAAAAGTTCTTGTTCAAGGTGTTGGAGAAATCCATTTCAATAGCTACAGGGTTTTTTTGCTCTCCTGAAACTCAGTGCTGAGTTACTTAAATTCCAATAATAATTTGAATATGGTGTGTAGGTGTTTTCCATAACAGGCAGTTGTGAATTTATAATGGTTTAGTCCAGGGTAAGAATGCCGGTAAGACAATCAGTAAAGCAGACTTGGCACGGAGTTCTCTCCACCATAACACTAGTGTGGTGGCACACTGCCACACTGCCGGCGTTTTGGTCTACAGCACAGTCCTTCGCAGCAGATACAAAGCAATTACCAGGACTAGGTCTGGTATTTGAACGCAGGCAGGTTGTTTGGTTTCTGATTGTCCCTCAATGGAAAAAAACCAAACCAAACCAAAAAAGCCCTCCAGAACAACACCCCACCTCCAAACCCAAACAAAACCCAACAGAAAGAAATGAACCCCAAACCACAGAACTTATTTGAAAACCAAGTAATTCAACAACTAGATTTTCAGGTGATGCTGAAGGGCAGATTTGCAGAGTAACCTCTTTTCTTGGTTTAAATTTCTACCACTTGCAGCACGTTTTAGCAGTTTATTTTCCTGCAGCCGATTCAGGAATATTTAACAATATTTCAGCAACCCAAGTTTAATTTTTTTTTTGGTAACATGCTATTAATTTTGCTTTTAATTACTTTAAGGAAAATGCTCGGTTTCAATGATGTTGATATTGAAACTAATCTTAAAAGTAGTTCTTCTAAATGCTTTGCCAGTTTATTTCTGCTCTCACTCTGGGAGTGGCTGTTTTAAGATGCTGGTTTGATGTTCTCCGTGATCTGGCGTTTTCTCTAGTAAGATCAAGACTCAGATTTTTCTGTTCATTTACTAAGGTTTGTCACCACATAATGACGTTTGGTCACAGTGATTTGGAGATCAAGGACTTTCCGTGCAGTTTCTCAGTCCTGAGCGAAGCAGTTTTCTGCTAGATTTGTTTTTCCTGTTCTCCCTGGGCTTGAACTGGGACTGTATCTAATGGCGCGCGGTGGCGGTGCTTCCCGTGGTGCCACTTCCCTAGTAAGTTCACATCCAGTTTTGCTTTAGATAGCTGGGATACACCTACGAGTTTACACGGCTTTATTTCATGCCAGCACACTCTTCTGTACGCCACAATGAAAATTAGGCTCCTCTGAGATAAAATGAAAAGTTAATATCTTCCTCTAGGCGTTTTTCAAATTCAAGTTGCCAAAACCTCCCCTCACTGAATCTCAATTAACCTCTGTTCAGCCTTCTATTAGATTTGTCTCTGTGCATTTGAGAGCTGTTCCAGGTGTAGTGAAAGGGAGTCACTCAGGTGAGTGACTTTCCACCCCAGAACCCACCCTGACTGCTCCGGAATCAAGTTCTGGATTGAGGTGTGGGTCATCACACATGAGATGACCTGACCTGAGCGGCCTGAAGCAATCTGAGTTTGGGTTGTGGTTTTGAGCTTTTGGGCTTCTGTGGGTTTAGGGTTTTGTTTGGTTTAGGGGATTATTTGAGTGGGGTTTTTGCAGGGTTTATTTTTTGCGGTATCTGCAGCGCAGTCCTTACAGGGACTGTGTGTACCATGAGCTCCACAGCAGATGATAAAAGGGACCTCTCAGACCTTGTTTGCATCCTGCCTTTCTGACCCCTTCTTCCCTTTTCTTCTTTTGGTCTGGGTTAACATTTTTCCTCTTGGCACATTGTCACATTGAACAAATATGCAGATTTAGCCCTGAAAGCCCAGGCTTCCAGATGACAACCTGCCTCTGTTTCCTGTGGACCATCGGGAAGGAGAAGACAGACTATTGCAATAGCTCGTGTTTTCCAACTTCCCTTCCCCGGCAGCTCTAACATTTGTCTCAGATTGACTGTCTAGTTTGTGGTAAGTGAATGCTGATCTCATAATCAATTTAGGAGGTGTTGAATATTAGGAATTAAGTTTATGTAACTAATTCAGGATTTAGTGCTCTCGCATAGATTCTGGTCAGTCATAATCTCTTATCTCCCCAAGCTTTTTCCCAACTGATTCTGTGGTTTAAAATAATAATCCTGCGGTAAGAGGCCCACAAGTGCCTAATCGGACTGTATGCCAGAAGCATTCCATTGCTACTTAATTGCATCAGCTTAATGTGGTGGGAGCGACTTAAACATGTTAAGCCACTGGGAAGTCATTTGAGCTACTACTGTGCAGGGAAGAAATGCAAAGAAATCTTCCTTATGGACCATTAAAATTCTTCATGACTGTTATTTCTGACCTGCAGTAAAATCTTTGAATTTGAAAATCCTTGTACAAGCAGGTTGCTCAGGGCCTTCAGTCAAGTTTGACTATCTCCAGGGCTTTTTGGGTAGGTCATTCTGTGCCTTCAGCACTGCTGGTTTTTAGGGGGTGAATTTCTCTGAACAATTAAACCTGCGGTGGGGAAAGCTCCATGATCAGTGTCCTGCACCACGTCTGCCTCTGATTATCACCTCTTGAACCTGCATTGCTTTCTATTTGTGACATGAAAATGAGTTGCCATGGAAATGACTGCAGCAGGAATGGAGGATCTCTTAAATGGGGGGCAAAAAAAAGACTGCACATATAAGGAGTGAGCAAGGGAGACAAATCACCTGAACTCTAGTGTGTAAGGAGAGGGGGATGTTTTAAAGTCTGTTTTCATTTGTGTACCAGCATCATCCTAAACCCTTGCGGACTTCCCAGAGCACTGTAGATGTTTATGTCCTAATGTCCTAACTTCTGTGGGAGCGTCTCCTTGGGGTCTGTGGGCTCTGAGTGCCGGCTGCAGTGGGACACGTGGTAGATGAGCTGCAGCGGGTGAGCAAAGGGTCTCTCTGTGGACAGCTGTGAGCAGCAATGCTCAGAGGCCAAAGCAGCGGTGCAGCCCTGTTCCACAAACGCTGTGCAGCAGCAGCTGTCTGACGAGCGCGGGGACAATAGCCTGGAGGGCTCCTTCGCCTAGCTGTACCTGCAGGTTTCTTCTTGTCCTAGTCACGACCAGACCTGAGAGATTTGAAGGCTAATTCTTTTGATTTGGATAAGAAGGGAACAAAATCTGTGGTGGATTGCCAGGCTTACACTGGGATGGCTTTCAGTCCCAGCACTGACACACAGACTCCCCTAGAACTGCTGGCGAAATCAAGCACCCTTTTCGTGACGGAGGATTGCAGCCTGTCGAGCCACGTATCTCCGTCCATGGTGATGGGAAGCTGACGGTCTCTTTGCGCATGGTGTCAGGGAGAAGGCTCAGTGGATTCTGATATGATGTGATTGGTAATAAGGGAACGTTCAGGGAGAAGTGAACCGAATTTCACATCCTCTAGGTACTGTGTTAGGTCTGTGATTCTTTTTCCCAGGTATAGGACAATTCTGGAAATTTTAAAAGGTATTTATAGGTGCCCATTTTGTTTGTCACTATGGAAAAAAGAAAAGGGGGAATTGGATCCGTGTGTTTGCACAGTGATCATGTTGAAAGGCACAGTCACCTCTTGCTAATAATCAGCACGGTATCTGCAGGGATCTTGTGCTGTCTGCTCCGAGTTCTTATTGGAAACAATTCTGGTTCCACCGTATCTTGTGAACAGTCAGTGGCTTTGACCCGTCCTCATGCAACTGTCACCTCTAATGGTCACTGCAAAGCTCCCTAGAGTGTCCCAGGTAAACCAGTATGGCTGGAAAACCCAGATGGACAGGCCTTTGGGATAGGGTATGGAATATACTGCCCTGCCGTTAGAGCCGCTGTCCTGTCCGGCTGCGGCACTGGCCTTCGCTGGCAAAGCATAAATCTCAGAAAAGCTTTTTGTGCACAGTCACTGGAATAGCAGACTATGAAGAAAAATCTCAGCATTTCGTTCAGACCATTCTTTTGTTTGCTTTCTATGAATATTTTAGGGTATGAAAAATGTCTGTATGGAGCATGAGATTTATGTACATGGAGAGTATTTGCTAAAATCACATTATGAATTTATACAGATGAGTATTTAATCAGAAGACCCAAATTTTAATGGTTATGCTTATAAATATATAAAAAAATACAATGCACAATTCAAGTTAAATGACAATGCTTGATTTTTGCCGTATATGCTCAAGATGAAGGGCTCATCAATAATCCCACCAGGAAAGATTATTTGTAGGAATGGTTCTGCAAAGAATTAAATGATGAAATATTAGAATATTTTAAACTGCTGAAGACCAGCTATGACTAGAAAAGTAATTTGATACAGATGACTAGTTCTAGCTGGGAACTTGCAGGGCAATGGTCAATGTCATCAGAGCTGCTGAAAACATCTTCTCCTTAGCAGCTGTTGCTCTAAATTCACAATGAACTGGAGCCCATTGGCCACATCTCCATCTCTCTTTATTATCTGTCAGTAAATTTTGTGGCTTTGTTTCAGACAATATTTTTTGTTTATTTTTTAAATGTATTTTTGTGTCAGCACAACTAATTAATTCAAGTCACTCAAATCCTAGTCTTCGGTTAGGGCTCTGTCGTAGGTGGGTAAATGTCACTTTTTGTTTCAATGCTTTTTTGTTAATTGTGTGCTCCTTTGTGCTCCTGGTGTCTCCAGAGGGCTGGGGGGCGCCTGGGATCTTTTTGCCCTTTCACCGGGTGCTGTGAACAGAATGCCCGGTGGGAAACCCCGTTAGGAACACGGCTGCTTACAGGGGAAGAGGTGTGTACCTCCACCACGCTCCCACGCCTCACCCAGCACAGCCATACTTGGGTTTTTTCTGTAGCGAGGTACAAGCAAGCCAGGAGCAGCAAGCTGGCGCGTGCGAGGGTGTGTGAGGAGAGGCAGAGCCTTCCGCCTGCTCTCCTCTGTTGGTGTTGTGCATCCCTGCCGCCCCAGCCGTGACTCTGACCCTCTGCCCGCTCACAGAAGAAACGCTTCTCCATGCCATCTTCCTCACCCTGCGACAGCCCGTCTGCAGGGGCGAGGACACACTTCGCTCTCTGCTCCCCTTGGGCTGGCCAGAGCTCCTGACAAGATGTCAGCGCCTGCTTCTAGAGCAGTTCACAGCCTGTTGTGATTTAAATATCTGTCTTGGAAAAGAGCCCTTAGCTGGTTGAAATAAGTTCACAGGGACTCTGAAGTAGCCATGAGATCTTAAGATCACTCAGTACACTGCACGGGCTGTGAAATACAGCCTCTTCTTCTGTTGCCTCCAGTCGATGTGCGCTGGGGTGTCCGTGCACCTCTGCTGCTGTTCAGCTGTACTTGGGGTTTGCTTCAGGGCTTTCACAGGGCAGATACAGCCCGTGACAGTCAACAATAAATGTCCCTGGTGTTCAATAGCGTGATATAAAAGGTGTGGTGTATCTGCTGCTTCATACAGAGCTTTACAGAAATGAAAAACAAGTAGTAGGCTGCAGGACGTGCTCTTTGCTGCGTGAGCTGCTGGAGAGGGTGGCCAGGCATTCTGTGCTGTGGCAAAGGAGTGCTGAGATGTCTGCCCTGGTAACTGCAGTCTGTACCTCCATCCATAGGTTTTCATCTTCTTCCGCTTGACTCCTGCCAGGGTGTGACAGTGAACCCAAGGCGTGGGAGTTTCATGAGGTTTCAGTGGCTGTGGGGGGTTTCTTCCTTCTGCAGCGGTGGTTCGCAAGGGGAGGGGAAGCCTCTGGCCAAACGCCTGCCCCAGCAGCCTCGGATGGCAGCTGCGCAGGAGCTGCCTCAGCAGACACTCTCATCAGGTATTTCCTTGCTCTGTGAAGGATTCTCTATGAGCTGAGGAGCTGCACAGTTCAAAATGAATGTAGCTAATTACAGTTTTGACTTCCCAACCATTCTAGAGCTGTCTAAGAAGGGAGGACAGCTGGCAAGAATCACTGCAGATGTCCCAGTGGTTAAACAGATGACACTTAGGGCATCAGATGTGTCTCTTGACATGAGACAAGGAGGTGCTGCTCCAAGTATGCTAAGCTGCAGTGTGTTATGTAGCCTTAGTTCTTTGTGCTGTCTGAACATACGGTGTGCTCTGGGACGTGACAGTAAATAACACACTTCCTATGTTCTAGGCCTGACCGAGGATGCTGCAGCACTCGCAGCTCCTGCCGGTGCTCAGCTGGGCTCTGCAGCGCTGCCTGGCTGGGGTGCGCTTGCAGCAGATGAATTGAGGAAACAAAATGAATTATCTTGTTTTTTCTCCTAGTAAGACCACATGAAAATACCCCTCAAGAAAAAAGTTGTGATGCCTTTTTTTTTCTTTCTCAAACATCACTTTCCTAAGCATAACCTTCTGAAGGTGACTCATTTTCACAGTCCCCATCATTTAGGGATCCGTGGTCTCTGTAGGGCCTGTTGGTACTGCCAATTATACAGCAGCAGAAATGCAGTTCTTTCCCTGGTTAGACACTCCCATGAGCTCAGTTCTGCAGGGAGAAATGTCTTCTACTCTATATTTTTTTGTTCCAAGTCTAAATGTATTATGCAAATAATTCACTTCATAAAAACATAACAAATGTTTGTGTAGATTCTTTTTTTTAAACAGCCCTGAACATGATAGTTCAGGAAGCCACTGTAATTTTAAGAGCTTAAGAAGCAGCAGCTACAGTATAATAGGATCTGGGTTTTATGCAAATAAAACCATTATGCCTATTACTGGAGCATAACAAAGTAGAAAGACCTCTGCACTTATGGGTAATATGACAAGTGCTTTATTTATGGTAACTCTTAGAATTTTCTCCTAGCATTTTCTTGCGGTATCATGCGGTCTCCAAAAGGCAGAATCTTGTGTTGCTGAGAAGCTCTCACTATATTAATAAGATGCTGAACAAATTACTTGTGCAAAACAAATGTTCTGCTGAGATTTTGTTGTGTTGCCTTTTGGCTCTCCAGCAGTTCAACACGGTCTTGACGTTATGAAGGACTGCACTGCAATATGTATGGCTACTAGAACATGAACTTGGAGGACAGGAAAGTTCTTGGACTGTATGATTAAATTGACCTTGAACTTTACAAGTATAGAGTGTCTAAAGTCAACAAAACCCATCTTGCTGTGGGTCAGACTGTGGAGCCCCCCACTTCGTTCTCCTCCTGCACCAGGCAGTGGAGTATGAGTTTTCCAAAGGTCTATTCAGATGCCCCAATAACCTGGACACCTCAGCCTTCAAGAATGCTTGCTGACTTACTGTTCAGGTTTTTGCATTCTACAGACAGTGTCCCAAGGCACAGGAAAGCCGAGTGATTCCCTAACTCTGCAAAAGAGCAGATGAGATCCTTGGCCTTGGAAAGGGAAGGGACTGTCGGGATCATCCTGCATTTCTAGGTCAGGCCCATAAGCTGAGTGTGATCAGTGACACCATGCTTTTGATTATGCAGTTCCTTCCAGCTGCACTAGGGAAATACAAACCAGCTTCAGGCCACTGTGCGCCTGAAGTTTATCCACAGAAGGTGGCATGATTCTGACTCTGAGGGCCAGAACCTGCCATTGGATGTGTGGAGGTGTTGCCTGAGATCCATCCCTAGGGTTGCACAGTCACCTGTGCCATTTGGAGTGACTGCAAAGTCGGAGGGACGTCCACTATCCACACTGGAAAACTCTGGGTTCCCATTTCCTCTCTGCCCTTGTTTTCATTCATTGTCTGATTTAAAATCTAAGAGTGACCAGATGTTTCTTAATGTCACATTTTTAAGCATCTGTGTATTCACATGTACCTATAACCTTACAGACATGGGATCCAATTAAAGTGCCCATTGGAAGGTCCATCTCCTTCGAATTGAACCTCTGAACAGTTCTCTTACCTGCCTGTAAACCTGTAAAAGACAGTTCCTGGGCTAATTTCTGTGACCAGATGGATACAACCACCAGTGTGCAGTTACGCTTTGCTCGATGAACCTGAGCGTGTACTGTTCGATCTTTGTTCAACCCTGTCTTGTGGCTGAAGTCTTGGCTCAACAGACACCACTTTCAGTGCATTGGTGCTGCAGGGACCAGCAAAGGGACTCCTTTGTGTCACTGCAGCTCTTCAAGCTTTGCCATAAAGATTATTATTAATCTGTTTTGTGAAAATTAAAAAGCCACCCACCTCAGCTATTGGAAGCTTATGGCACACAGTGAGAAAGCCGGTAGCTAAAGGTGTCTTATTTTTATTGTGGTGCTTCTGTTGCTGTGTCAAAGGTTGTAAGGAACAAACCCCTGGGTTTTAGGGAGAGCACACACTAAAACCTGCTCGCTTTGGCTAACAGTATGACTTACTCTGTTAGAAAATAAAATGAGGCAAGCTGCCTTTCTCTCTTGTACCCACTCTTGCCAGGTAAGTCCTGCTCACCACAAGCGGTAGCACCAGGAGAGTGAACGCTGAAATGTTCTAGCAAAACGGGAACAGATCGTGTGTTCCTGTACGTTTCCGGAATGTAATGCTGTGCCCTAGAAAAAAGGAGTTGTCCAGCTGTGCTGCTGTCAGCCGCAGTAGGGATATCGGCTCGCATACGTCTGAGCTCATCACTGTCAGTTGTGTGACGAATCTTGGCTTAGTTCAATCAGTACATGTCAAAGTTACTCTCTCCTCTGACAGGTTAGTGCTGGGGGTGCTGTGCCAGCCAGGTAGCTTCAGTGGGGCTATGTGCCAGGGACCAGCACGCTTTTCCCACTGGAAGTGACTCTTGGGGCGGTGATGCTGTAGCACTGAGCACCTGTTGGGTCTGACTTTCCCCTCTGCAATAACCCCATTAGCATTTCCCAGCAGTTAGGATTGCTAAGCAATTTGCTTCAGGTTTTGCGTGCCATACATTAAAATGTGATGCCAGCTCCTTGAGGGCATTGTGCGGCTGCCAGCCGACCCATCTCCTTGTCCTTATTTGCCAGCGGGAGGGATTTGTCAGCAGTACCTTCATAAACAGCTTGGTAAACTCAAATCTCTCATGATTTTATTTATTTATGTTGACCTAAATACAGTGCAACTGTAGAAGTTTATAGATGAAGCATGTCAAGGGACGTTGTCAGCAAACTGCCATCCTTTACGCGTAGGGCAGGACATCCCGTAACCAGTGGGTCTCAAGTGGTCTTCACGCAGATGTGTGAGTGCTGCTAAATGGCCCTTGCGAGCTCAACGGAGTTTCCCTCAGTGACAAGTGCTGCTGGCAGAAATACTTACATTTACCTTCACCACTGCAGTAAGCAGGAAGCCAGGTATTGGGTGTCATTAAGTGGAGAGCGCTGGGTGAGCGAAACGTGCTGATCGTGATATCCAAGGTGGGTTCTGCTATTCTGTGTGACCTGGCAGGGCACAGCAAATGTGTTTGACTTCACAGAGCAGCTTATGAAAAAGAGAAGTAATACCTATTTAAAATCCAATTTTTACAAACCTATTTCTAGAACTATCAGCTTTTGAGACAAACTCAAAACGGGTCAAGGCACTTGTACTTAGAAAATTCAGTCCAGAACACGCTAATGTCTTACATTACAAGTTGTAATGTAAAGTTACAAAGTTGTTTTTTCACACGTTTTAGTAACTCATTTAATACTTCATTGACTCGCATCTCAAAAGATTTGTGTCCAAGCCTTGACGTTGAAAGAACTTCCCTGCACAATGAGCCATGGCACAGGAAACTTGCCTTTTTTTGGTCCCCCATTCATGTAGAAGGTGGTATGTGATTGCCACCCAGAGGCTGTTTGACCTTTGTGAATTAAATCATGCTTTCCTGGATGAGGAAACTCTGTGTCATAAATAGCAGTGTCAGCCAAAAGCTACATGTGCTGCAGAGAGAATGATCCGCCTTTTTCTCTGCTTGATCTGACACTCCTGTGGGCAGGTTAAGTCTTGCTACTGACCAGCTCGAATCTGGGCTGTATCGGAGAAGGGATTTCTCTGTAGCTGCATTTCTAGTCTCAGCACTAAACTTCAAAGAAATGGTTTTAGCTCTTCTGCGAAGATAAACCCAGGGAATGGTGAAAAGCATCTTAAAGCATCAACTGATGAAATGCTCTAGTATCTAGGACACTTTGATTACAGGGACTTGTTTTTACAGGCTCCTGAGTGCTACTTGTTCTATGAGTTATGAATGTTAAGACCAGGTTGCTGGGAGATCATGTTGCTTTAGTTTCTTCAAAACATCATCCAACCAGATAATGATGAACATGCATTCTGGGAAAAGATACATATGGCATATCAACAGGAGTTGCTTCCTTAAAAACAGTGTCTAACCAAGAGTGCCACAGGTATGAGGGTGTGTTCTGTTACAATGAGATAGACAGAGAGGACAGGAGAAGGATGACAGACAGCTGCCTGATAGCTCGTGGAGTTTTAAAGAGACAGTGGCACTGCTCGCAGCATCGGTCAAATCGCTGAGACAGGAGAGCTCTGTAGGTCCTAAGGCTCTGTGGATTCAGAATTTAAATAAACGTATGCAGAACCAGAAGAGACTTGCTAGCTCAAGAGAGCATCCCATCAGATCGTACCACCTGTCACTTAGAGTCACCTGGGCCTGTGCTGGATTCCAGTGTGTGTGGTGCCGTTCTGGGACTGCAACAACCTGCCTGCAGAAACGCCTTGTTTCTTCATTGGTATCTTCTCTACCATCAGGCAGTTGTAAATATACAGAGACTCCCTCTGTTCCTGCTTAGTATGAAAATACAGTATTGAACCACAATAACTTTTTCTAGGAAAAGTCTAATTTAAGCCGGAACGCTATCCATCCTCTCAAAAATACTGCTTTTTTTTTTTTAAATAGAAAAGGGGATTGTTAATATAGATCATTAATACAGATCTAGTTGTGTGATGGGACTTTGCAGAACTATAAGAAAAGTATCAGTTAAATTTAAAGCAACCTCTTGATGTTATTTATTGCAGAGACATCATGCACTGAACTGCTCTGGCCTGGGGTGCTGTACCATGCTGAATGTGCTAAGGCTGTTAGCTAAAACCGATGGACCAGCTTTGACAAAAGACAGTTTCTTTCTGTCACCTACAATACACAGAGCTGGTTGTGAGTGACTGACATTCCTGCTCAGCTTCCTAACACAAAATACTTATAAGCAAATCTGATAGAGCTTCCTGGTGCTGGCAGCTCCCAAGTAATTCCCCTTATGAGGTGATGGCTTTAGTTGTGCTGTAGACTTTGGGCATCCAGGTTGATGACTTCTGTTAGGGATGTTCCTCAGCTGAAATTTCCAGCTTAATGTAAATAAAAATGACTCAACCCTATTGCTGAACTAAGACAGGGTGAAATTCACTGCTGTGCTATATCATTTCTTGCAACCACTTAATTGTGCATCCCAAGAGTTTTGAAACAGAGACTGGAAGTGTGGCAGGTGGCTTCTCCTGTGATGGCCGTGCTCGCGCTTGGCCTGATGACAGGCCTGAAAACATCCTCTGTGTACGCAGCGGAGACTCCTCAGAATTTGCTGAATCTCTGAGGACGCATCCTCCCATGAGAGGCTACTGGGACCCTCTGGAACATCCCTGTAAGCGCTGTTCCTGCCAGCCAGGGCTGACCCCGGGCCGGACGCGGGAGTGGAGAGGCCACGGTGGTGCCCACACCTTCCCGTGCCGCCAGCTGGCAGGCACTGCGTGCCAGATGATGCTTTTCATGGCAGGAGGCTTGTTTCATTGCAGCGGCGTCCCTTTTCTCTGAACTGGCCTTACTGAGCGAATCCCACTGCCTGAACTGACAAGGGAATAGCTTTTTATTTTTGTTGTGCTGTGTGGGAAAGGGGAGGAGAAAGAGTTGCCATAAAATAGCTCGTAGTTCTGTGGTGTTTGCCCAAGGTACATGGACCCCACAGGCCTGATGACAGTGAAGAACAGCCTTCTGGAACAAGAGCAGTTACGTTGTACTCTCCTGTTCTGCCTGTACTAGCAGTGTCTTGGAAAGGGAGTGCGTGTTTGCAATAAACAGGCATTAATTCACCCACAGAAAGGGGTTTTGGGTGTTCATTATAACTGTTTCTGGGGGAAATTGTCAGACCAGCTGCCTTTCTGTAGCCGTGATTGTAAGGATGTCCTGTAAGTAATGCCCACGTGGTTAATGCTGCTCAGAGACCTGGAATGTTCCTGTTTCCCCGAAGATCCTGCTGATTTTTTTCATTCAGATACAGCCCCATGGAAGCAGCGGATCTGAAAGAAAAGGGTAAACTATTTGAGATCAGAGCGCTTAAATCTGAGGTTGTGGTCTGACTGAATCTCCAGTTCGTGGAGTTTGGAGAGAGTGGAGTTGGCTGCTGACTTCCTGCCCAAAAGGAAGTGCCAGTTCATCACCCTGAATTGCTTCTGCTACTTTTTTTCAGTTTCTCATAGAGTAGAGGAATATGCAGAGATGTTTCTAAGCTCACAGATGACTTGAGAAATTCTATTACCATCCTATTCAGATGAGACAGTTACTCAGTTCTGTTTTGGAGGCTTTTTCTGGAGCATCCATTTCATGCTATTGCCCCATGACTTGACCTCGATGGTCCCTGCCATCCTGTAGGTATTAGTATCTTCTAAATCATCCTCAGGAGCCCTACAGCGAATGAGTGGTGCCCAGTAAAGAGGGAAAGAGATTCCCCACAACTGCAGACACTGAGGTTTTGGTTTTATCTTGATGCAGGAATTGACAAGTCCTTCCATTTGGCTGTGCTTCCATTTGTGACACAATACTGAGCTCATACAGAGCCATCAAAACACGGGAAAGCCAGAAAAAAAATATAAAGCACTGAGCACTGTAATTTTTTTCTCTTCCTCTGTTAGTCTATACTTATCTCCACAAAAGTTAAAAGCTATGTAATTATGTGATTGGAGAAGAAAATAATTAATCACACATATAATCCCTGCCCCCAAAAATGGCAGCGTTTTAAAGTAACACCTTCACAGAGCCATTTTGTCAAAATACAGATTTCACTGATCTCTTTTACAACCTTAATTCGAAGCTGGGGTTTAGTGTCTGAAAACCATTGCAGATGAAGGGCTTTGGGGCAGAGAAGTGTGACTGATCAACACTAACACGTGTGATCGTGTTACTACAGATGTGAAGTAGGGTTTCAAGCCTACGCTAAGGTATTTTAAAGGGATGTTTTTATAGTGTGTTGCTCTGTCCCAGTAAACAAAGTGCCTTCTAAAGTGATGAAAATCTCATGAGTTTTTAGAATTTTCTGTGTCCATGATCATAAAAATGTGCATAATGTTAGGGGTGTTCTCTACCAGAACCATGCATTAGCACTGAACTCAAACGAAGCAGCAGCCAAACCTATAGGCTCAGATAGAATTATGTTCTAAGGGCAGATTCTGTTAACCCTACTTGTGTCAGGGAAGCTCATTGTCCTTGAGAAAATTATGAGGAGGCAAAGTAGACAATATGCTCTGAATTAATTTCCGAGTCAGATTCTGCCCAAATCACACTCGTGTTTTCTCCGTAGTTCTGAGGTTTCTGTGTAAAAATATAGATTTTCAGTTTGTGATGCCTTCAGGCTGGATTGAGACTATGACTTGATGTGCAGCCACTCTATATCATAGCAACATTTCCAGAGGACAAACCTGTGGGAAAAGTAATGCTGATCCCAGTGCAAAATTCTGATCCTTCCTAAGCCTCCATATGTGAGTTTCTATAATCTCTGCACTCCTCTAAACCAGTTTTAATTCTAAACCTGCAGTTCTCAGGCAGTGTGACATTTGCATTGCTGAAACCAAATGACTTGGTTCCTGATGAATAAATGGAATAGCTGAGGAGACTATGCACTGCCGATGCCACCTCTGTTGCCAGGCAGGCTTTTCAGGCTCTGAGTGCAGCCTCTGATGGACCGCTTTCAATTAAGGAGGAGTTCTGCGGGGATTGTGGCATCTGCACGATGTCAGTGTGACTGGAAAGGTTTGATAAGCTAAACAGTCACAATTTAAGAAGCGCTGTGGATTGTTTTAGCTGGGTTTCTTTGGGTTTTGCTTTAGCTTGGGGAGAAGAATAGCCTGCAAAAGTGGTGGAGAGTGAAAGAGTTAACCTGGGATTCATGGATAATGAGGAGATGGCTGCGATTAGCTTGCTGGTATGCACAGCCAAAAATTAAGGTTCCAGCTGACTAGTCAAGTTACATATAGCTAAATTGTGTTCCACTGCTGCACTGAAAACTTCACACGTTGACAGTTTCTTTACTGCCACTGAAGCTGTAGAGAAATTGCAATTGTAAGGCAGTGGAGTTACAATTAGTTTGTAATTCAATTAATAAAAAAATCTGAGATTCAAGAATTTCCAATTACTACTTTGATGATGTTTTCTGTGGTGAAGAGGTAAGAGATTTCCATCCTTTATTGACAAGGATTCCCCCATCAGAATTCTCAAAAGGTCCTCCGTGGCTTGGAGTCACCTTCCAGAGTTTTCAGATTGAAGATCTATGTGGCAAGGAAGAGGACCACTCTAGTATTAGAGTTCTGTTTAGAGGGAAACCTCCAGGAAATGGATCTTGCTGGAAACTTCTGTGCATGCTGATGGCATTATTCTAGATGGAGATCTTTGTACAATCATGGGATTGAGGATTGACCATAAGGTACAGACAAGTGGAGCTGGGAGGAATGGCCACTCCTGGCAGCAGGAAATTCCTGAGAGCTTTGGGTTGGCACTGCAGCACTCTCTTATCTCTTTCCGCATCCCATAGATTGTATGACCAATGTGACTGGGAAGCATTATGTCCATGCAGTCTTCTAATGGGAGAGGTTTTACACTGGGGGATGACGATAGGCGGGGAGTTCAGAAACGGATAATGTTCTCAAAGCTCACAGCAAAGCAGCTATAGCACATAAAGCTGAACATCGGCAAGTCTTTCTAAAGCAAGGGGAACTGTCCTTTTTGTGGACCTGGAAATAGAGATTCGGTACTTTGCTCCTCAAAAAGTTACGCTTCTGAGCTTTCAGTCTTTGATGTCAACTAAGAAGCTTTAAGAGAAAGTGGGTTACACCTATTTTGGATCATAATATCATGCAAACAAATACTGGTAATTGTTTAAAGCACTTTTACTTCCACCACTAATACAACTGTGTGTATTCTGCTGGGTACTGTTAGTGCTGAGTTCCGCCAACTGAACTGATCTTAATTTTTTTTTTATAGTTTTACTAGACTTGAACTTTATTGGTTTCATTTTTTCTTCCTCAGGATGCTAGATGTTAATTTGGAATGAACTCTACCCAAAGCTAGCGTTTGAGAAGGATTCCATTGCTAGAGGCTCTCTGACTACACCCAGAAATGTCTCATTTTTACGTCAATAGAAGCCCTGTGAATTAACTCTGTTCTCCCTCCAGGAACAGTTGTTAGTTTAACTGGCATCTTTAAGATCTCAGTTTGTGCTGACCCTGCCACTGACCCTACACCTCTGCCTCTGGCATCTGTATTTCCTTAATGTTTCTCGTGTAGTTGTGCAGAACAGTCTGCATGTTGACTGAGGATTCAGCCGTGGTGTCTCCGTGCTGCTGTAGGGACATGGCTCTAGAAATCCCTAGTTGCTACATCCCATCACCTGCTGATGGTGTTAGGCAGCATTGTTAAGATTGAGCAAAGATGAGAGTTAGTTCACTGAGGGCATGGGTTAATGTTAACTGGGGTCCCTCTCCAGGTGTCTGTAGTGCTGGGCATGCTCAGTCACACACAAGTATGTATTTGTAGAGTGCTCTTGGCTGACGACGAACTGAATCTTTTCCATACATTGCTGTCAAGGTGCGTCAAATCTGTTCTGCAGTGAGACGTTCCATCTGTAGTTTCTGATCTGTAGTTGCCACAGTCCTGATTCTTTGTCCTTGCTTGTTGTACTGTCACCCTGGTACTTCATTCTCCCTCTTTCTCAAATGCAAACCTTGGAAAATTTCTCTAATCCTTTTTCAGAGGAGAATTCGGGTTCCTTTGCTGAAATACTCAAAGATGTGGATCTCCTGTTGGTTTTAACATCAGTATTTTTCCAATGGAAATTGAATTTAGAGAGCTGGGGTTTTATTTCATCTCCATGTTACGTGGACACAAAGACTCTCACAATCTCTCAGATATATATTCCAGTGCCGTAAGGTTCTTTAGCTGAGGTGACCTCCCGGGAGGAAAGCAACAGACAATTAGTCCGTGACCCAAAGTGGTAACATGTCTGGGAAAACTGAAGTGTAATTGAGCTAAGCCATGACTTGGCTGTTTATTTTCACAAGTTAATTGTTCATTTCTCAGTGACTGTAGGCGATGCGATTAATATAAGCTGTGAGAGCAATCGGGCTGAAAGAAGATGTTAATGGACTACATGAGGGGATCCTTGTTCTCCGTCCACTCATTTTGCTATAGTTTGGAAAAGCTTTTGAGCCGAGCTGCAGAATGTCCTGAAGTCACTTTGGTGGCCAGCGGGTGTATCAAGGCCGATCCATTGACAGGGTATTGCCATTGCTGCTGGTGGTTAACACCATACAATACCTCAGCAGACGCTGCATTTGTTTGCTCTTTGGTTCTTTCCTCTGTTACCATCTTCAGACCTAACACTGTAGAGATGCTCTCTTGCCATTGGCAGGGCAGGTCTCGTTCTCCAGACAGGCAGACTCCTTCCCAGAAGACCCTTTCTCTTGCTTCTTACTTGAGCTCTGCCGGCTGTCAGCCAGGCGGTTCAAGATCCATTACTGCTCCATTTTCCCCTTTTCAAAAGGCATAAAAGCCCTTTGTCACTAGCCTTATTTCCTCTGTCTCTTTAAAGCAATGGGATGCTCTTCTGTGTGTGAACAAGGTGAGGCTGATTGAATGAGAAACTCTTTCATGTACTTTCCTGCATTAGACTTTTAAATTGCAGGGCAGAATTAAACTAGATATGCAGCGATGCTCTTATAAGATATTTAAAGTCCAGTTCTGCTGGCAGCTGGCCTAGATAGTCACAGTATTGGATTGCTTCAGCAAACTGGAAAAGCACGACCTTGACATCTTTGCTTCTTTTAGTTTGAAATAAAGGTGGTACCAGTCACTTGCAAGTGGAAAAAATACATTACAAAGCTAAAAGGGATTAACATGAGTGAATTCTGGAGACTCGATGTGCTTGTTTTGGAGCAGCTTGACTTAAAAATCTCCAGGGAAAAAGGCATTTTATTTGGTTAAGTCTCCTGTTTGTGAGCGTTGTATGCTGAGAAATTCTGCTTACAGTCAGCTGAAAGATGCTTCACACATTTTTTAATTATTTTCTATCTAAAAAACAAGCCAAAGGCTGCATAAATATACGTAGTAGTACGTGCTGCACAAAATGCAATGAATGCATAGCAATAAAGGCAGGCTCCCTCACACTGAGAAAACAACTCTCACACAGAAGAGGAAGAAAGCTGGATCCTCGTTAACGGACTTCACTTATACTTAGAGGGGCTGTAGGGTCTCACTGTGAAATCAGCACGGCCAATGCACAAGAGTGCCCTGGTCACAAGGAGCCGATCCATGTCTTTGAAGCCCACCCTGCCTTTGAAAGCCTTTTCACATACAGCTGAAATAATAAGCTCCTGCTGGAGCAATGGATAAATGTGACCCCCCACTTGGTCTTCGTTCTCATAACAGCCCGCAGCAGAATCCGCAGGGATGTTCATGGTGTTTGTACTGCACTGTAGTTATTTCTCCTGTGACACGTTGGTGCACACACCCAAAAGCACTGTCCGAGGAGAAGTTTTCATAATTTTGTGTTCTGGGTGATAAATTTGCCTCGATGGGGCCTGCAGTGCTTATTTATTGCATACACCATCAGGAGAGGAACATCAGAGAAGATGCTATGAATTTAATTTCTACCATCTTCTTCTCACAAAAGTTTGTATGAGAAAGATCCAAATTCTTCACCCTTTACTCATGAAACTGTAGCCAGGTCCCGTATTGCTAAATATCCTTTTGTGAACCAGCAGCAGAGGGTGTCAGTGCAGATTGCTCACATAAAATGAAAGGTGTCAGCATTGGTAGCTCTGGTGTGATTCCTTAGTGGGATAGGAAACAGAGCCTTGTGTAAGGGAGGTCCCACTGAAGAACGTGGAGTTGCAGTGATCTGAACCCCATCGCTGCAGGGGCTAGAGAGGAAAGTGATCTGTTCTGGAAAGCAAAGGCTGATTCTTGAGAGCTTCTCCTGCATTTTTTTAATGATGTTAAATAAAATAAGAACATGTTTTCTTTGTATGGTACCTGCTTAATAAGAATGTGCTGGAAAAGAGGGAACTGAGAAATGTGAGTTTGTCTGAGTTTTGTTGCTTTGGGGACTGCCCCTGTGGAACTTCCAGCACATCTTAAAATGCAGTCCAGTTCCTTCCCTGCGCCTGTGGTTGGACAGCGGGTTAAATAATGTACAGTTGAATGGGAGAAGTCATTAGGGCCACGTGGTGTTTCTGCTACTCTCTGTGTGCCACTGAGTTGGCTGTAATTAGCGGCCCTTGTACTCCAGTTACCTCTGAGGACCCGCACACACACGTGCTCACCTCCGTGATGCACTAGACAGGTCTACACGTGCGGCACGTCAGAGACACGAGTGAAATACGCTCCTATGGCAACACTCCTAGAGCTGGTCCCTGGTAAATCTGACTGCTCCGTAAGCTGTGCCTTGGGTGGAGGTGGAATGCAGGTGGACAGAAACCATGGGCTGCTTTGCACGCAGTGTTAACCCTCTGAAAACCTCGTGTCCTTTGAGCTGTGCAAAGGTTCTGAGTCCTTGTGGCAAGCCTTACAGCACAGCCCTCGTCCTCCATCCTGCTGCCTCCGCCTCTCCGCACTGACCCTTGTGGGTCATGGTCATTTCTGAAAGCGTGGTTTGGGTTTTTTTTATTTGATTGGCTTTTTTTTATGAAGAGTTTTTTGTAGCGCTTAAGCATTTACTTTTGCTGCTTCATCACTTTACAGGGGATAATTTGTGTGACTCCTCAATTTTTACGTTCTGCTAGAAAGAGCCTTTCTGTCAAAGGCAGCCATTGCGTAGCTCTCTGGCACTGCTCTGTTTGCCTGTCCTATTCCCCATCTGTCCCAGTCTGTGCTGGACGTTGCAGGACGGTCGCTGTACTTGCCCTGTCTTCTGGCAGCCCAGCACGCGGACCTTTCCCTGGCCAGCAGCAATAAAACCATGCGTCCTACGGCACTCTGCGGTAAAGGTGTTTGAATTCTCTTTGTACAGACAGTGCAGTCGCTGCTGTGGGTGGGACAGTGAGACAGATGGACAGATGTATATTCACACGCACTATCTCCCACTGCTTTAGGCTCTTAGTTCTGGAATTTCCTTGATGTTTCTGTGGGTAATCAACAGGCAGTGGCTTCACCTTTCTCTTTCAGTCTGTCTTTTTGGTTTCAGCACAAACTAATGCTATATGAATTATTTTGCGGGGTATAAAAGCTATAGACGGATGTTTAAACATAAGAGACTAAATGATTCGGCTGAACTGTCCCCAATCACAGTCCTGTCAGCATGTCAGAGCAACTCCCCACAAAGAGCCATGTCAGATCAGTGCAGCATTACTTGACAAGATCCTCTGTCTCCTGAAGCTCAAATCAGAGACAGTGACTGTCAGGGGAACCCTTGAGATCACAGCAGATGGCTGGATCTAGCCTGATACAACTTCATCTTAGCAGTGATTTCGGAGTTACCTCAAATGTCATCATCGGTAGTAAATTACATATTGCATCTGTTCTGTGGAACAAGTGAGACCAGGACGATACGGAATTAAGCACTCTCCCATCTGCCTAAACCGAGGGGTGCAGTTAATGAGGTCTCTGCTTCTGCACTTCCGTCGTGCCAAATGGCACTGTGCGTGGCACGGGGATTTCTGTCAGGAGATGATGCAAATTTTAACAGTGGGGCAATAATTACAATTTTTTAAAATTTTTTCAGTGTCTCTCAAGAAGAAAGACCAGAAAGGATGAAGCTTCTTTTCACAGAGGGTTTTGAGGTCTTTTCACTGGTTTCACATTAATATAGGATGTGGAATACCACAGGGGATTTCTGTTACTTCCAGTTAAAAGAGGAGCTGTAGAAACTTTAATTTTCAATTTCTACAGCTCCAAACAGACCCGTTCAAACCAGAAAACAGAAACTGTAAAGTGCTCTTTCTGACTTAGCAATATCATGTAGGATATCATACGTAGATTCATGGAACATCTCAGCGCATGTCCCCAGCGTCTGGTGAGCCGGAGTTGTTGTCCTCTGCACCACCCAGAGCAGCGGTTGAGTTGGTAAAAATACTTGAGCAAAGAGGAAGAATTCTTCAAGGAGCTTACTGACCGCTCAGGCTGCCAGAGGAGTCTGGGCTTGTTCTACTTGTTTCTTCCTTTTGTTTTTTTTCTTTTTCAAATGATAGTCTCTGAAAAGGATTGTGCTCTTCCTCTGTTTTATCCTGAGGAATAGAAGCGCAGGCTGAAAGACTCAGTCTTAACCTGGGCAGATCTGGGGCGGCTGCAGAGTGCACAGGGGATCCTGTTCGCCCTGCCTGCTAAGCCAGAGGGGTGCACTCAGGCCCTGAGTTCAGAGGAAAACAGCATGTGAAATGGGAATGCAGTAGTAGTTTCTTCCATTTTGGTTACTTATTTTTACCTTTCAAAGCCTAAACTCATATGAAACGGTATTTACTTGGAGGTTATGTTTCATTTAATTATTGCAGGTAGAAAGTAGACTAAATCGTGAATGTCAGCGTACTTTGAAACACCTTATTCTCAAACGCTGTCCTGAAGAGCATAACTAATTCCAGCCTGCACTTCCGCTTCCTGCCATAGCTGTGTTGTCTGTCAGAGCCTAGAAACACAAGAGATGTCTTTTTTTTTTTAGTTCTTTAAAGACAGTCTTTTTTCCCCCCAGTGCTGTCAGATGCTGTCAGTAGATCTCCCCTGTCTAATTAAGTGGCCATTTAATCAATCTTCAGGCAGTAGTTTTCCATATTAAGGAACCTTCTCAGGCTAAGCACTCCTTTAACGCTGTGAAGTAACTCTCCTTAGTGCTGTTCAAAGTCTTCTTACAGCAAACGGTTGCAGCTAAACTCCTGAACCTCCTGATAAAAATCAAGCACTCCACAGTCTGCATTACATATTCTCCTTCAGAAGTGTGGTTTTTATTGTTTGGGTCTCTTTTTTTCCCTGAAAATGAAGGAATTGCTCTGAACTCTGAACTTGGTCTAGTTTTGGACCAACAAGCAGACTGATAGATTTTGTTCAGGACGGCAGTACTGCAGATCTTGCTTTGAACTAGAGCTCGGGGATGTCTTATGGCAGCTCATGTGGTTTATTGCTCTGGTGACATAACAAACCATTTCAGTGCAGAATTCTTCTATTTCATACCAAAATTGAGATGCTGCTGCTGTTCCGCATGGATCTCTAAGGTCTGGAGCAGGAGGTGAATTTCCTGCTGTGGGGTCCCGCTGTGCCTGCGGGCTGTGCCAGGGCCCCTCAGATGGCTGTGTGCCATGGCAGAGCCGGAGGCTCGGGCAGGCCGGGCTGGCTCTGTTCTCCAGCTGTACGACACCCCTCCGTTCTGTGTGCCGTTCTTAGCAAATGGCACCAACAGGCTCCTGAGTGATTTCATATTGCTCACTTGGTTTTGGTGGAGTTTTTTTGGTTGATTCTTCCTGGTTTGGTTGATTTTCTGTTTTGTCTGAAGCCACCCTTTCTGTTGTTAGGGCTTCCTGGCTGGGACTAATGGCAGCACTGTAGGGTACAGCAATTGCTGCTGTCTATTTTGGGTTTGCATTGGCTGTCTGTTGTCATGGGTGTTCATCTCTGCTTATTCTGTCACTCTGTTCTTTGTCTGCTAAGCTGTACCATGTGTTCCACATCTGCCCGCCTTCTTCACCGACGTGTTCTTGTCACCTCTGCTTGCCCGGCTCACTGTGACACAGGCAGCCTATGGAATCTATACATATTTTCACTTTTTCTGTGTTCTTGCCTTTCTTTCTCTGTTGACTTGCCTTTCCCCACCTAGCTGAATGGTTCACCTGATAGCTGGGGGTTTCAGGCACCCTGCTGTCACTGGGGGCCCGAAACAGGCACACTGTGAGTCAATGAACGCTGTACTTCGGCGGCAGCGACACAGCAACAGTAACGCAAGAGGAGCGAGCGTTTGGGGTGGTTCTGTATTTTGTCGCTCACAATATAATGTCATTTATTACTGGGGATGATTGCTGGTAGGTGTTGGCTGTATTGGGAAGCAAGCGGGAGATCAGCTGATGAGAGAACTGACGTGGCTGTTGCGAGCCTTTGCCTGCTGCTCAGCCAGCCCCTTTCTGGACCATTTTCTGTCAAAGTTCTGGTGTTTTTATCAAGCGTGTGGGGTTTTGGGGAGCAGAGGGGAATGCTGCTGGTGGAGGTACCAAGAACCGGTTCTCAGGCGATCAGACACCAGCCTCTGGGGTCTGCAGTCTCGGGAGGTGTGCGCAAGTGCCGCCGCCCGCACTCTGAGCGCAGGGCACTGCGCAGCTTCTGTGAGCTTTGCAGAAAAGGGCTGCCAAAGCCCCTCCTTACCCTGTCCCCTGACAGCGAGTGCACGGCGACCCACCGGGTCGCCGTGGGAGCCGTTTCACTGGTTTACTCTTGCAAATAGCCTCCCCGATCTGGAGGGGAGCGGCACCCCGGTGGCCTCTCAGGTGTACGTGGGCTCCTGTGGCGGGCACGGCCCTGCTTCTGCCGCCCAGCGCCATGGACGGGCAGCGCGCCTGCAGGGCTTGTCGCCGGGACCGTGACACAGCCGCGGTGTTCTTACAACCTAAATGCTCTTGCCCCGCGGCAGAGCGGGTGGTGTGAGACGGTAACCGTAACGTGAGCCGCGGGCACAGCACCAGGGCCAGCCCGACGACGCAACAGCCGCCCAGAGCCGCGTCCCGCGCGGCGCTGCGGGTCTCGCCCTCTGGGCGTGGCAGCGGGCGGGGCCGCGCGCCGCGCGTCTCGTTCTGATTGGCCCGGACGGCCGGGGCTCTGTGAGGCGGGAGGCGAACGTGCCCCGGGGCGCGCCGCTGATGGCTGCCCGCGCCACGGGATGGCGGCTGGGGAGCGGAGGGCGCGGGGGCTGCGTGATAGGTCCGGTGTGGCCGTGATAGCCGGCCCCAAATGACAGGCTTCACCCTCCTTGCGGAAGAATGCCGGGCTGACGGCGTAGTCTCTGTGTTTCTGGCAGAAGGAGCAGCGAGTCGTCTGCAGGGCAGCCGGGGTCAGGGCAGCCAGGCAGAGGGCTCAGTTGACACACAGGCCTCGGGGCCCCAGAACAAACCGGCGGCTTTTGATTGGTGTCTCTGTACGACCCAGTGTTTATAAAGGCAATAATAAGTGGCTGGAATAGGCTGTGCTGTTGGCATTTAGGGCTGTTTTCCCAATTCAGGGTTACCGAGGCCACTTGCAGGCTCCCCTGGAGCCTGTCACAAGTGGATAAGGCTGCCAGAAAAGGCCCAGGCAGGATGGAGCCATCCTGAACTCCAGTGCCAGGGCTGGGGTACGCACTGACTTCCAGCCGTGAAAGCAACCCGAGATGTGTCGGTGTCTGGCCTAACCCGAGCTCTCTGCTGCGCTCCTGAGCTGAGGGCCAAGGCTAACGCCTCGTGAGAGTTTCCTAAGAAATGCGAATCACAAATGGAGAAGAACTACCTCTCACTGAGCAGGTTTCTTCTGATATTCCATTGTATTTCTTCCCAGGAGAAAAATAGAGGCACAGTCTGTTATGAGGCATTGGCCTCATATCTCCTGTAAACAACACAATGCATTTCTTAATGCCGACAGAAAATGAGTTATAACAGGAGTGTTTATTGTATCGTTCCATAGGAGTCATAAATTTTGTGGTTTATATAGGTAATAGAGGGTTTCAGCAGCGTTAAATCGGCAGGAAGGATGTTAATCCCTGTTCTGTTTGACGAGTCTCTGCTCTAATAGTCTAAGGCTCTTAACTGTCCCCGCAGACTGAGGGCGAGTTGGTTAAGTTGTGTCTACTGAACAGTCATATAGACACAACAGACGGACAACAGGATTATGGTAAAGAGAAAGGAGAGAACTTTATACCCTCAATTGCCCAGAAAATCAGAAGGATTTTGAGCTTAGCTTCTCTCTCCTGTTTTTTTCCCCCTTGATTTTAATTACGGTAGATTTGCTGCCATGAAAATGAAGTGCATACACACACGTGCGTGCACTGCTCTGCTGCCAGAAGAAGGGGCAGGGTAGGCTTCCTTCCTGTGTCTTCCCAGTGCCTCCTCTCTTGAAAGGAGTGGTGTAGTTTGTTCTCCCTGCTCTCCATTTCCCCAGAACAGACATACTCAATGACAGACGTGCTCTGTGCTCCAAACTCTTCATTGTTCAGCTTTTATAGACAGTGCAGGTTTGTTCTGGAGGATTTTTAGGGCAATATCAGCCTTTCTATATTTGTCAGTCAAAAAAAAAAAAGAAAAGTCAGACATTTTTGGTTGGTGTTGGGGAACGCTTTCTGAATGATCTATGGGAAAGATCCAGCACCGTAAATCCCATGTTTTTATGTATGAAAGACTTACCTCCCTGTGGAGGTAATAGCAGTGCAGCGACTGAGTCGCAGGCTGTGTAATTGAGACAAGATTAATAATGATTGAAAAGCAATGGTCTGGTATCTGGAAGGCTGACTCCTTGTGCTTTCCAGCCGCTGTTGCGGCGTTTCACTTTCTGAAAGGTGGAATTAGCTTTACGTTATCCCGCACATCTGTTATGTTTTCTAACTCTGTGACAGGTGTTAGCTTACAGCACCAACATGTACAGGTAGGAAGAGAAATGTTGTTTCTCCTCTGCATCCTGAGCCTGGTGCTATTTTGTGATTTGGGTTAATCGGGATAATGAAATAGCATGTAATACCTCTGCAAGTGATGATAAGCCCTAGGGAAAGGCCTTGAGCACTCTGAAAGGCTACGAGACCGTCTTGGCTAATGGGTGGAACCCCCCCAAAATGAACAGGGTTGAGCAAAGGCTGGATGCAAACTGCAGTAAGAGGGTCTGCGTGCCTGGACATGGGGCAGGAACTGGGTTGGGCAGGCACTCTGTGGGCAAGGGTTCTAAACTGGACACAAGTCTGTGGCCTCGTTTTGTTACCAAATGCGTTGACCCCAAACATCATAGAATCACGATACAGAGTCATGACTCTACCACTGCCCTGGGCAGCCTGGGCCAGACCTGGACAACCCCAACAGGGAAGAAATTGTTCCTCAGGACCAACCTAAACCTCCCCTGGTGCAACAAGGTTATTACGGTGACAGATTTTTTTTTTTTTTTCTTTTCTTGAATCAAGAGGAAAATGTTAGGTGATGTAGTTTGCCCTCTACCATGTGCCTTGCGGTTTTGCCCAACTAATGTTATAAGGAGCCCAGCAGTTTCCTGGGAGGTTACTGTTCCCCACTCCAGGTGTCAACACATGGACACTTAGTGGCTGTCTCTTTGAATGTGTTCCACTGGGTATTTGCTTTACTGTGGTCAACACTTGGGGTGTTCTGTAGGCCCTGCAGGATTTTACTGGGCCAGAAATCAGGGATGTCTCACTTCGGTTCGCTGTTGTGCTTTATGGAAATGACGTTCCGTAGCATTCTGGAGAACTTTGCTGTTCCCTTCCTCAATGTTTTACATGTGCAAAAAATGGAAAATAAATTCTGTTTCATACCCACTCCATTTGATTCAACTGCATGTGGTTTCTGTAAATCGTGTCCTATGTGACAATTGCAAAGTGAACTTCTCCGTTCCAAATTGATGGTAGTTCTAATACTACGAAGTGGGTAAAGGGGATCTGTTAAGGTCATGTGCTTACAAATGAGCATGTGTGTCAGTGCAGGGTTTAGAGGAGGATGAATAACAGCAATCTCTTCATCCTCCCTCAACTCTCCTCCAAAAAGCAGTAACTCTGGGTTGGTTTGGAGGTTCATGGCTCATATTTTTGTCAGTGTTTTATTTAGAAGCATCAAATTTCACATCTACCAAGTAGGATGCAAAACCAAAGGGGGTATTCATTATTCCCTGGTACTGTTTTACACAGGAGTTGGTAACGATCGTTGTTTAGTACCCGGCATTCGAAGAGGGAATGTGGAGATATGTGCTAAAGCGTAGAGATAGCTTAAGAGAAATGTTAATGACATTATTGCTCATCTACTTTGCATAGTGAAACTTCATTACCAAGTGAGTTCCGGAAGAGAAGCAGCCAGTAACTGTGATTTACAAAGCCATCCAAACTATGGAAATGCCCACTTGAATCAGAGCTGTAATTATGAGGAAATCTGCTGCAGGAAAATTGACTCAGAATAAAGATTAAAAAGATCTGAATGTTGATGTCCAAGTACAACAATTAAATTTTCTTTCCAAGCCTGAGAGATCCTTGTGGAAGAAAAAAAGAAAGTAAAATTCTGTCTTTTGGTTACTGTGGAGAAAATAGGTAGCAGCTGTTCCTGTGATTTACTCAGATAACAGCAGCAAGTGTCCGTGCAAGGACACACACATGTGCAGTGACGGGATTCCAGCTCCTCTGAAGGGGGAACTGTCCATCGATTCGGCTGCCTCTAATTAACCCACTTATACCAAATAATTCTCTGGTTTGACCCTAATGAAATCGCCAATCTGAAGAGGAGTTTTTCTTATTACCAGGAGTTTTGTGTCCCTACAGCTGCCTTAATGGAACCTGTAGTATTGGGTGCCCTCGTCTTTCCAGCACTGTACACAGCGTCCCTTCCTCCGCTCTTACAGGGTTCAGCCAAGCTGTCACCCCCTTGAGAGCAACCTGGCAGAGCTGGTACTCAGTGGAGAAGGAGCATTGTGTCAGTGTACTGTGGGACCAGGAATCCATGGAGAAAAATGGAGATTGGAAAAAAAAACAGAAAACCCCTACCATGAATGGAAAGATTGAATTTCCAGCACACGATCTAGTGTGATGGAGCAGGAATCCTTGGAGAAAAGTGGTGATTGTAGAGAAAAACAAACCTCCGTAAATGGAAAGATTGCCTTTCCAGCGCGCGATCCAGTGTGATGGACCTGCAATCTCCAGAGAAAAGTGGTGATTGTAGAGAAAAACAAACCACCGTGAATGGAAAGATTGCCTGTCCAGCGCGCGATGCAGTGTGACGGACCTGCAATCTCCAGAGAAAAGTGGTGATTGTAGAGAAAAACAAACCACCGTGAATGGAGAGATTGCCTTTCCAGCGTGCGATGCAGCGTGATGGAGCAGGCATCCCTGGAGAAAAGTGGTGATTGTAGAGAAAAACAAACCACCGTGAATGGAAAGATTGCCTTTCCAGCGCGCGATGCAGTGTGACGGACCTGCAATCCCCAGAGAAAAGTGGTGATTGTAGAGAAGAACAAACCTCCGTGAATGGAAAGATTGCCTTTCCAGCGCGCGATGCAGTGTGATGGAGCAGGAATTCCTGGAGAAAAGTGGTGATTGTAGAGAAGAACAAACCACCGTGAATGGAAAGATTGCCTTTCCAGCGTGCGATCCAGTGTGACGGACCTGCAATCCCTGGAGAAAAGTGGTGATTGTAGAGAACAACAAATCTCCGTGAATGGAAAGATTGTCTTTCCAGCGCGCAATGCAGTGTGATGGAGCAGGCATCCCTGGAGAAAAGTGGTGATTGTAGGGAAAAAAACCACCACCGTGAATGGAAAGATTGTCTTTCCAGCGCGCGATGCAGTGTGATGGACCTGCAATCTCCAGAGAAAAGTGGTGATTGTAGAGAAAAACAAACCACCGTGAATGGAAAGATTGTCTTTCCAGCGCGCGATGCAGTGTGATGGAGCAGGAATTCCTGGAGAAAAGTGGTGATTGTAGAGAAAAACAAACCACCGTGAATGGAAAGATTGCCTGTCCAGCGTGCGATGCAGTGTGACAGACCTGCAATCCCCAGAGAAAAGTGGTGATTGTAGAGAAAAACAAACCTCCGTGAATGGGAAGATTGCCTTTCCAGCGCGCGATCCAGTGTGACGGACCTGCAATCCCTGGAGAAAAGTGGTGATTGTAGAGAAAAACAAACCACCGTGAATGGAAAGATTGTCTTTCCAGCGCGCGATGCAGTGTGATGGAGCAGGAATTCCTGGAGAAAAGTGGTGATTGTAGAGAAGAACAAACCTCCGTGAATGGAAAGATTGCCTTCCCAGCGCGCGATGCAGTGTGATGGAGCAGGAATTCCTGGAGAAAAGTGGTGATTGTAGAGAAAAACAAACCACCATGAATGGAAAGATTGCCTTTCCAGCGCGCGATGCAGTGTGATGGAGCAGGAATTCCTGGAGAAAAGTGGTGATTGTAGGGAAAAACAAACCACTGTGAATGGAAAGATTGCCTTTCCAGCGCGCGATCCAGTGTGACGGACCTGCAATCCCTGGAGAAAAGTGGTGATTGTAGAGAAGAACAAACCTCCGTGAATGGAAAGATTGCCTTTCCAGCGCGCGATGCAGTGTGATGGAGCAGGAATTCCTGGAGAAAAGTGGTGATTGTAGAGAAAAACAAACCTCCGTGAATGGAAAGATTGCCTTTCCAGCGTGCGATGCAGTGTGACGGACCTGCAATCCCTGGAGAAAAGTGGTGATTGTAGAGAAAAACAAACCACCGTGAATGGAAAGATTGCCTTTCCAGCGCGCGATGCAGTGTGACAGACCTGCAATCCCCAGAGAAAAGTGGTGATTGTAGAGAAAAACAAACCTCCGTGAATGGAAAGATTGCCTTTCCAGCGCGCGATCCAGTGTGACGGACCTGCAATCCCTGGAGAAAAGTGGTGATTGTAGAGAAGAACAAACCTCCGTGAATGGAAAGATTGCCTTTCCAGCGCGCGATGCAGTGTGATGGAGCAGGAATTCCTGGAGAAAAGTGGTGATTGTAGAGAAAAACAAACCACCGTGAATGGAAAGATTGCCTTTCCAGCGCGCGATGCAGTGTGACGGACCTGCAATCCCTGGAGAAAAGTGGTGGTTGTAGAGAACAACAAATCTCCGTGAATGGAAAGATTGTCTTTCCAGCGTGCGATGCAGTGTGATGGAGCAGGAATTCCTGGAGAAAAGTGGTGATTGTAGAGAAAAACAAACCTCCGTGAATGGAAAGATTGCCTTTCCAGCGCACGATGCAGTGTGACGGACCTGCAATCCCCAGAGAAAAGTGGTGATTGTAGAGAAAAACAAACCACTGTGAATGGAAAGATTGCCTTTCCAGCGTGCAATCCAGTGTGATGGAGCAGGAGTTCCTGGAGAAAAGTGGTGATTGTAGAGAAAAACAAACCACCGTGAATGGAAAGATTGCCTTTCCAGCGTGCGATGCAGTGTGATGGAGCAGGAATTCCTGGAGAAAAGTGGTGATTGTAGAGAAAAACAAACCACCATGAATGGAAAGATTGCCTTTCCAGCGCGCGATGCAGTGTGATGGAGCAGGAATTCCTGGAGAAAAGTGGTGATTGTAGAGAAAAACAAACCTCCGTGAATGGAAAGATTGCGTTCCCAGCGCACGATGCAGTGTGACGGACCTGCAATCCCCAGAGAAAAGTGGTGATTGTAGAGAAAAACAAACCTCCGTGAATGGAAAGATTGCCTTTCCAGCGTGCGATGCAGTGTGATGGAGCGGGCATCCCCAGAGAAAAGTGGTGATTGTAGAGAAAAACAAACCTCCGTGAATGGAAAGATTGCCTTTCCAGCGTGCGATGCAGTGTGATGGAGCGGGCATCCCCAGAGAAAAGTGGTGATTGTAGGGAAAAACAAACCACTGTGAATGGAAAGATTGTCTTTCCAGCATGCGATGCAGTGTGATGGAGCAGGAATTCCTGGAGAAAAGTGGTGATTGTAGAGAAAAACAAACCACCGTGAATGGAAAGATTGCCTCTCCAGCATGCGATGCAGTGTGACGGAGCAGGAGTTCCTGGAGAAAAGTGGTGATTGTAGAGAAAAACAAACCACCGTGAATGGAAAGATTGCCTTTCCAGCGTGTGATCCAGTGTGATGGAGCAGGAGTTCCTGGAGAAAAGTGGTGATTGTAGAGAAAAACAAACCACCGTGAATGGAAAGATTGCCTTCCCAGCGCGCGATCCAGTGTGATGGAGCAGGCATCCCCAGAGAAAAGTGGTGATTGTAGGGAAAAAGAACACCACCGTGAATGGAAAGATTGCCTTTCCAGCGCGCGATGCAGTGTGATGGAGCAGGAATTCCTGGAGAAAAGTGGTGATTGTAGAGAAAAACAAACCACCGTGGATGGAAAGATTGTCTTTCCAGTGCACGATCCAGTGTGATGGAGCAGGAGTTCCTGGAGAAAAGTGGTGATGGTAGAGAAGAACAAACCACCGTGAATGGAAAGATTGCCTTTCCAGCGCGCGATGCAGTGTGATGGACCTGCAATCCCTGGAGAAAAGTGGTGATTGTAGGGGAAAAAAAAACCACCACCGTGAATGGAAAGATTGCCTTTCCAGCGCGCAATCCAGTGTGACAGACCTGCAATCCCTGGAGAAAACTGGTGGTTGTAGAGAAGAACAAACCACCGTGAATGGAAAGATTGCCTTTCCAGCATGCGATGCAGTGTGATGGAGCAGGAATTCCTGGAGAAAAGTGGTGATTGTAGAGAACAACAAACCTCCGTGAATGGAAAGATTGTCTTTCCAGCGCGCGATGCAGTGTGATGGAGCAGGCATCCCTGGAGACAAGTGGTGATTGTAGAGAAAAACAAACCACCGTGAATGGAAAGATTGCCTTTCCAGCGTGCGATCCAGTGCGATGGAGCAGGAGTTCCTGGAGAAAAGTGGTGATTGTAGGGAAAAAAAAAGCCCTATTTCATAGAAGGCCTTCTCGTCGAGCTGTCTGCTGCTTGTTTTCTCTCTGCCATGTACTGGAGCACAGTCAGCTCGCGGATCGTTGTCCAAGGACACAGCTGAAGTTGAAGACTGGTCCCTGCGTGATCCCGTTCCTGTGTCCTTTTCCGCAGTCCTCTGGGAGGTTGATGTTCCCAGGTTTTTCAGCATGGGGGGGGCCCTAAGTCGAGGGTGGCTCTGAGGCAGGAATTGACCGTTACTGCTTTAGACTTCGTCCCTGAGGATGTTGGGATGGATTTTGGGGGAAAGCAGCAGCTATTTGTAATTGTTTGTGGTTATTAGAAGTCTGGGAAATAGTAGTGGGTTTGGAGAAGGTGGAATTCATATTTCAGTTCTTTAAAAGGAGCTGTTGTGGAGGGTATCACCTGGTTGCAGTCTATTGCCTTTGCTCTGTGACAAATGCGATACATACTGTTCCAAGACAGTGCACCATTCTGTTGTCCTGAGAGTAGCTGACTGTGAGCGGAGGAAGCGTGTGTGTCCCTGGGTGCGATGCCTTCCCGTGCTAGGTGGGGCTGCAGTGTGAGCACCTCCTTTCTCAGAAGGTGTAGGATCAGCTCAGGTTCACGGGAGCAGTGGTGTCAGCCCCCTGGTGTGGTGGAGGTGGCCGTTGGTGGTTCAGTAAGTGGGTCGTGTTAAATGCTACATTGCAGATTGCTGTGTTGGACAGCGTGGAACCCTTTGTCACCTTGCTGCTTCCCCACCCACACTCTCCCTGGTACCAAGCAGGACACTGTTCTCCGGGCCTCACGCGTTGTCAGCTCAATGGAGTGATGTGACAGTACATATGAATGTCACAGTAGAGTTTTTGCTCTTTTATCCGCTGTGAGAGTAGGGAAAGAGTAATTGTCCGTAAGCAAGTAAGAGAGGATCAGGAATACCAGACTCAGAGGTGTCATCTAGTTATCCTGTCAGCTGGAAGAAAGAATGGTCCTATGTAGGAAAATTAATCATGTTTGGAACCTTTGGAAATGGCCTTGCCACACTTGCTGATGCGGCGGAATCACAAGGGCGTGCGGCAGTGGCACAATGCCGAATAGTCACCATGTTAGCTCGAGGCCTGGTCTGATCGATTAACCCTGCTCAGAGGAAAGGTTAGTGAGCCTGGGCACAGTCCAGCACGGGAGGGTTTCTCAACTTGCTTGGAGCTGCCCTGAGACTCTACTGCAGGGGTGCAACGCGGACACGTGGATTATTTAAAATACAAACATGTAAAGTGTCTTCGGGACACTTGCCTGGTCTTGTACAGCACTGTCTAGTCAGGAAGAGGTGCTGATTCTCATGGGCTAAGCACCTCTCCAGGAGCTCTAGCAGGGCAGAGGCCCTCACTAGAGGGGGACCACAGAGCACCTGCAGGGCCAGCAGCCCATAGAGGAGAGCGGGGCTGTGGAGGTTGGAGCGAGATCATATTTCTTGCTGTCCCACTGCAGGCTATGCTGGAGACCGATTTCCCTACAGAACGTCGAGGTTCTGATGTGAAACGTCTGCTTTCCTGATGCAGTCCCAACCTCCCCCAGCAACCCAGCCATGCTGAAACGGTGCTTCCGTAGGACAAGGGCATGAGTACCGTGATCCTAGGGGTCCCTTGGGGCCTTTTTGACGCAGTCACAGACACTCATGAGGTGCTGGTAAGGCAAAAACTATGACACACCACATATTTTTGGACACAATCCACAAATTATTTTCCCCAAAACAGACAACCTGTAGACACCCGAAGTGTGAGTCCAATTGACATGGTGTAGTGATCGAGGGATTGTCTCCTCCCAACAAACCTGTACTTCTCTCTCTCTTTCCCTGCTGTCCAGCATTACGTGTTCGTCCTTGTGGTAACCTGAGGAAGCTGCCGTGACCAGATTAACTCGTTGAAGTTGGGCAGTGTTTGGAATTTGCATTCACACCATCGCTGCTCTTGTGTAATTGGGGAGTAGCTTCAGTCTTGCCTAAATATCGAGAGTGACAGAAGAATACCCAACTTCATGTAGGAGTTTTTGTGAGGGAGACACCGCTTGTAATTCCTTGTATTGTAACATACCGTTGTGCTTGGTGTACCCAGGACATCCTGATGCCCAGAACAGGCTCTGGGTGCACAGGAGCTGCCGTGGCACAGGAGCAGAGCATGGGCCTCTAAACCCAGTGATTTTTGATTATCCCTGTTCATAATGTTAGTTGTCTCCTTTTGATATTACCTTGCCTGTCTTTTCCTCTCTCAAAAGAGCAGTACCTTCTGTACAGAGCATTATTTCTTCTGTTGTTTCTCATTTCTTTGCATCTTCATGCTCCTCATCTTTCCTCAAACCAGTTCAAACTCTTTGATCCCAAGAGCAGGGCAGAGATCCCCTCAGGTACAGATTGCTTTGTGCTTAAATGGAGAAGGCATCAGGTTGTGTTTCCACAAGGGGGTAAAAGAAATGCAGATTTGTTCCAACAGCCTATTTTTTTTTTCTTTCTTTCTTCCTTTCAAATGTGTAATTTTTGTATTCTTTAAATCCACAGTGGAGACTTTAGATGAAAGAGGTGCACACTAGGTTGAAAGCCTCTCCTGCTTGATCAGCATTCCCACAAGAGACGTGGATGAGAAAAGGTGGTTGGGGGGGAGCCTGGCTGGACTCATCTCATCAGCTTGGCTAAAAAGAAATAATGGAGAGGGAAAAAAAAGTTCTTTTAATTTTTGTTTGTTTACCTGCTTTCATTTTTATTTCCCTCTAGGCACAAAACAAGCCAACTGAGCTCTATTTAAAACCAGAGCGTGCTCCTGCTCCCCCACACAATCTTTTCATAATCAGAATCACGGTAATTTTGTGTTAGACTTTTTCTATGAGCATTTTTAAGGAGAAAAAAATTCTGAAAGAGCACCTGGGGGAAAACTCTGCAGTCACACCAAAGATAATTTTCTACCTGATCGCATAAATAAGAGCAAAAATTGGTGTGTTCAACTTTTTCAGTTTGTTAGAATTTAGGCCATGATTCAGATAATTGTTTTTCCTTAGGGTTAGGCTTGTGTCGGAGCTCTTCAGAGTTCTCCATCCCTGTGTGTGCGTTCATTCCATTATCATAAAATGATACCCTAAAGTAATTGGCATGAACTGCAGCGGGTTTTGCGAGATTTAACAGCAGGATCTAGTTTATGTCCTTTGCAGCTCTGTTCAGCCAAAGAGGTGGCTTAATGAAGCTCTGGAAAGTGAGCAGATAGGTTTTCCTTATGCCTTGGGGAACAGGACAATCTTCAGTTGAGGCGTTGGGAAGAAACTGCCTCACCTGCAGTTGCCCACCTCAGGTGTTGAGGACCTGACAGTTCTGATCCTGCCCATTGGAGACACGGTGGTGGACTCACCAGGTCAACGGCTGGATTTTGAGTGGCTCTCTGGGTGTCCTGATACTCTTTATTTCAGAACATTTTCTTGAAGAGATGTATGTAACAGCCACTTCAGCCCTCGGTGACCTCCTGTAGGAGCAGGCTCCACACTCATGACAGCGCACAGCTCAGCAAAGGAACCCCATCAGAAAAAGTTCTGTGCTTGTAGGAATCGTGGTATAATGAGCTTTTCATCGCTGGTTTGTAGAGCCGTATCTAATTCCCTTAAATATAATTTCCATCTACTTTCAGTACAGCAAAAAATAGGGCATCGTGCTAATTCTCCATTTGCCCCTATTGAATCAGAGGTTTGTTAGCAGCTGTGAGGGAGATACCTGAGACTGGTGAAGTGATTCAGTTAAACCAGCAGTTTAGAACTGGAAGATTGTCTGACAGGTAGGCAGGTTTTTTAACATACTCGGTGTTAGTATTTGTTGAGCTTCGTAGAATGGAGATAAGAACTGAGCGATCTCTCTCCTCTAACAGCATGGTTGATTACACAACCTGCACCTTCAAAATTTGCACGTGGCGGGTTGATGACATATGCGCTTCTCGTACAGTGTGGGAGTCACCATGTCATTTTTGCCACCTCTTTTGGAAGGATGAGAAATTACTTACTGCCTTTGCCAAACCATGGGGCACAGATAGAACTGGCAGGATGGTTAATGCATCTTGTTCTGGTGTGTCGAGCAAAAGCAGCAGCAAACGACTGCTGGGCTTGTTTAGTCTCCCAGTGACCAGCTGCTGGCAGACTAAAAAGAAAAGATTTCCAGACCAGCCCTTTGGGGGACATTCCTGGCTTCTCTGGTTGGGAACCAGACTCCTGTAATCACTGCTATGAATCCCTACTGACAGCATCTGGCTGGTTGGCTCAAAACTTCAGTGCAGAGGGATTTCGGTTTGGAAGTACACGGCATGCTAGTTAGGTAGTCAGTGCTCACGGTCACCTCAGGGCTTTTGAAGGGTTTGTCTCCAACTGTGACCTCACTATGGGGACTCCTACCAGCTGTATAAAAATGGAGATAACTGTACAACTGGGATGATGTGCCATATCATTAGAACCAAACTGGTTAGGGGTGGGGTTTTGTTGATGGAAAGCAGGAGGGAGGATCATGGTTGTGCAGAAATTTCATACTTCATCTCTGCTGATTGGTAATGGCGTTTCCATCCCAGAATCTGTCCCGTCAAAGGCTGGTGTTGGGTTGTTAGATGAACTGCACTCAAGCACTTTTTCTAATTCATTAAGCTCAAATTTCAGACCTCAGAGGGATGTTTTGACACCAGAATGTAGTGTGACCTATAAAAACCATTGGCAATTTCCCCTTTTCACACTGTCCTCTCCCCTTCAAATACAAGACAAGGGCTCTAGGAAAGATCCTTGAAAAAGGGAAATCTCAGTATTTCTGTGGAGGAGTCGGCCTTTGAGACATGAGATCAGAGACTGCTGTGTCATGTTAACCCACCAAGGTGTTTCAAAGCAGATCTGGGAGGGTCGCCACTGTGAGAGGAGGCGGATGCATTGCATAGCAGCTCCTGGTCTCGTGTTCCTTTTGCCTCTAGTCCTGTAGGCTGACATAGACCCTGCTGAGACCGAGCTGTCTAATGGTCTTCCTGCAGGGTGCTCTTAAGAACTGGAGTCAAAGCAGTAATCTGAAGGAAAAACGCTTTCCGTCTTAGGACCATAAATAACCACATTTTCTTTTTTGGTTCTCTGCTGTCTTACTTGACCTGTCTTTTCATTTAGTGCAGTGCCTTCATGCTGCGAGATGGTGCTTCCACAGCCATTGGGAAGCTGTTCTCCAGACTGAGTAGTGTCTGATGCAACTATGTGCATCTGCTTTGTGTTCCTGGTTGCCTCAGGCTTAAACAGACATATAAAAGTACACCAGACATAAAAATTGACTGGTGGCTGTATGGGGAAGTTGTCGAACCACAGATTGTCTGAATCCTGCTGTTCAGATCAAGAGCTGAAGGCAGTAGTGCTGTTGGTGGACAAAGTCCAGTCCATAAACTCCATCACAGAAAATAAAGCCAAATACAAGACTTCCTTCTGCTCTGCATGCTCCCTGCCTGTGTTGCTGTGGTTGTATACACCACAGCAATGTCTGACATTAACTTCTGGGTAGTTTCATTGTGAAAGGTCATCGGAGGTTTGTAAACCTGTCAGTTCAGTGTTCTGTAGAAAGTCCCTTAAGCCAGGGAGATTGTGAATGAGCATAAGTGAGAAGCTGAGGCTGAGTGGTGGTTTCAGTTTTAAAGGATTTCTTTTAAGTGGGGTTGTGACAGAGCTATCAAAACCTTGGGCCCATGTTATGGCCCATAGTTTCAAGCAGAGTTGTCTTTTGAGATCCATGGCATGGTGTGACACCAGGGTTCTGTTCCATGCAGAACAAGTTACTGTGCTTAGAGAACAGCTGATGTTGGTCACTGTCCTGACATGCAGTCCAGGAGGAGCAATACCTTTATGATTGTCACTCCCTGTGCTTTGTCTCGTTGGGCTGGGCTGGTGGTGAAGTACAGGGTGCTGGGGACCTGGGGAGGGAGCACGGATTCAGGTGCTGACAAAGGGCAAGATGCTGTTGATGAAATCTCATGTGAGAGTCACAAATCCAAGTGCCATGTTGTTCTGACTAAAGATTCAGATTTACAGGCATCAGTGTCAAAACGTGTCACAGGAAAAAAAAGACATCTTCCATAAACAGAAAAGTAAACATCAAAGCCAAATATTTTGCCTCATGAAGGAGGACATGAGGACATTGGCATTCCATAGCAGGGGGTGTGTATCGAATACGCACCGTGGTGGTCGGAGAGGGAGAGGGCTTAAGTGCTGCAGTGACACCGCTGACAGCAGCTGAGGTTCCTGTTTGTGTGTTCCTACCGAGATGGAGTGTGTACTCACTGCGAGCTCTGAACAGGCAGTTGTGTACGTGGGTTTGGAATCCTCAGGGATCAGGCTTTCATGCTATTTTGGGACTTCCACGTTCTTAACTGTGCTTATAAAAGTTACTCAAGTGGAAGACAGATGAGGTACCAGCCGATCCTCCATGTTAGTCCCCTGGACTTAGCTCTGAAATGGGATTATCGAGCTACAGACATTCCTAACTACAGCTGTAATGCTAGTGGCAGTTTGAAGAGATCACCAGCTCTCAAACCGGAACAAAAAGCGAAAGCCCGGAAATAAATCAGTGGCAAAAGTCCCTGATATTTTTTGTAGTCCAGGCACATGGTAGACCCTGAGGTCTGCTGAGTACTTTCACAGTACTAATCGGTGCGTTAAGCTTATTTTGCTGAATGGTACGTGTATAACTTGATGATCAGCTTCTTGAACGCGTGCTGTTAGTAAGGGAAGCAGTGGTGCTGCAGCAGCCGGGTGGCTAACACAAAGTTTGCCTGGCATCACATGGTAGAAGTGCTGCTGCTGATAAATTTGCTCTGCTACCCTCCGCAGTTCTTAGTGTCTGAGGTACACTGCCATCTCTGATGGAATTGAAATTCAGTGCCACTGGAGTTGCTCCATGCCGGGCCAAGACTGGCCAGAAGGGGTGATTGTTACGGTTTCCGAACAGTGTGTTAAGGAAGAAAATCGTTAGGCTATGAAACAGCAGTGGTGCACTTCCTGGGTTCCTCAAATATTTATTAAATGGGTATCTACCACCTTCAACCAGAAATATGCCAGCGTAGCACAAAATTCGTTAAGATAAAGCATGCTGGCCTAATGCAGTCCCTTGTGAAATACCAGGTGATTGAGTCAAACGATGTTTAAATTGGGAGGAAAACAAATACGCTGCTAGTGCAGAGGGCAGCGTTTCTTCTCGGAGGTGTAGCACAGCAAACGTGCGGTGGACACTGAGATTTGCCCTGAAAGTAAGGCACAAAATTCTGTCCACCCTCAGAGCAGGTATGTACCGGATGCTTTCAGAATGTGAGAAGTCAAATAGGAGTTATCCACTGGGTTGCCAAAATTAATTCAGATTAATTACTCTGCTTTGAATACTGGCGTATATCTGTTTAGTCCCTCATGAGCCCATTTGCTTGCTCACATTTTCATGTAACCATCTGTAACCATCTTCAAATGCTTGTTTGCAATACTTAGGGGTTCGTATTTAGGTTTTGTGGTTGTACCCGCTCTTCTCAGCTCATGACTGGCTGTTTAATGTACCACATGCCTGTGCTCCTTTGGAAGGTACTGGATGATCTGAACAAGCTGTGATGCAGCCGGGACCATGAAAATCGTGGCTATGTTTATCCCCGTGTTGAGAGGAGAGTGATCAGGGCACAGCTCCCTGTAGAGGTATTCGCAGAGGGAATGTCCTGGGCTAAGGAGAGCATGTGGAGCAAACGAAGGCAACTTTATGACCCCTTCGTGCCATTTCTAAATACAAACATTTCTGAATACATAAGTTCTCTGAGCAGAGCAGTGGCAGATTATTAAAGCCAAAAGCTAGCGAGTGCTAGCCAAAATGCTTGGCTTTGCACGTTTTGTGCAAGATTGTGAGCTACATTTGCAATAGGAATAAGTACAGAGACTATCACTGGTGTGCAAGTCTAATTAATTAAATCCAACCAGATAACAAGACAAAGCGTGAGACTGTGTTATATCCACCCCAAATTCATGTTTCTCAAAACCTCATGCAAATAAGTGCCATCTAACATCATGTCAGCACATCTGGGGTGTCCTGGAGTAAATAATTTATGAGGGTAACAAATTATCCTTAATCTCCTGTGGTTTTGCTCTGTGGTGTGACCAATCAACACTGTACCATCATGTCTCTGTGTGTATATCTAGTAATATTCAAATAAAAAAAAAATATCCGGGTAGGAGAGCGTCTGTCACAGAAGCATTGGAGCACTGTGGAGAGCAGAGCCTTAACTTCAGGTTGGACGTTTAGTGGCTGCTCAGCTACAAGTAACCGTGCTGGAAATGAACAATACAAGAACCCTGGGTTTTGTAATAAAATATAACCATTGTATGCTTAAAACAAACAAACAAAAAGGTGCCGTTTTCCCCAGTTTGGAGAGGCATCAGCAGCTCCCTTTCCTTTGCATCCTAAACAAGGTGAATGCTCGCCGATAGCGGTGGGAGGTTAATGATCACCCGCATTAATCAAAAAAACTTTACATTTCAAATGTAATCTAGAGCCCGGCTGGGGAGAGCTTTCAAAAAGCTGCGATAGTGAACAAAATGGCTGCAGTTCCGATGATATAATTGGCTAGTTTGGGTTTTATCGTAACTCTCTGATTTATTGTCTAGATGCTTTTGATCAAATGGGAAGAAAAGGTATGTAAAACAGCTGCTGTAAGTATCATACTTTTATTATATTTTAGCTTCTGATAAGCTATTACTTTGTTGAGTTGCTTTCTGTTTTCCTATAGTACCTCCATTCTTGACCACATATAATCAGAAAATATCTCGGTAATGTTTTTTAGAATAGAACCTTTTTACTTCTGCTGATTCAGAATATGCCAAATATAATGTTTTATTGTTTCTTTAACACCTTGGATTTATAATGATTCTCTAAGCTTTAAATGAGGGCAGGTGGATGGATAAAAAAATGAATTCTAGTGGAATAATTTCTTCAAAGCTCCTGCATGGCCTCACTTGAGTATCTCCTGAGGCTTGGGGTCCAATGCCTCGTGCCACTGAACCTGGTGTGGATTTTGCTGCTGCCATTGGAAGGGATCAGTAGAGTCCTTGTAGCTCAGCCCCAGGTGTTTTCAAATTGCATTACTCAGGTCCTCACAAGAGCTTCTTGCCTTCTTCCAGAGTCTGGCTTTCCATCAGGTGAATTGGTCACTATCTTAAAAAAAAAAAAAAAAAAGGCATTTCACTGAGGTGAGGTTGACCACCCTGTGGTTCCCTAGATCCTCCTCCTTGCCCTCCTTGAAGACAGGAGTGACATTTGATTTCTTCCTGTCCTGAGGAGCCTCCCTTGATCACCATGACCTTTCAAAGATAATTGGAAGTGTCCTTGTAATGGCACCAGCCGGCACCTTCTGTACTTGGGGATGCCTCTCATCCTAAACACCTCCTGGTCTTACCTGCAACCGGCAAGTAAAAACAATTAATTAAATATGTGTCTGTATCAAAATGGCAACAACTATTTCACAAGCGTCTTTTTTTCCCCCTTAAGAACACGGTTCCCTTGATCTGCTCGTTCACTGAGTTCTTACCAAATGGTGTATTACCAGGTGGACAGTTTAAAATCTTTGACAGACGCAACAGAAAATGTCAACTATTTCTCTTACAGCGAGGAGGGAGGGGAGGTGCATTTCTAATTTTATGGTGATAATTACCCTACTGTCATTATCCTGTCTCCTGCCTCAGCACAGATTTATAGCGCTGATACTGTGTGCCTCTTGGGCTGGCGCTCCGAGGAGCAGATAAAATCCTGTCTTTTCAGAAGCCTGCAGGGAAGAGCTAATTCAGCCACATTAGCCATGATTTATGGGCATTTATCCTAATCAGCTTTTCTGACAAGCCTCCCATTAGGATACCACCAGATTTGGAGGCAGACACAAAAATCGAGTTTTGTTTCTCATTCCGAGATGTGCAGAACTCTTCAGTTCAGAGGCTGCTGTGGGAATACTTGGTAAAACTGCTTCGGAGCGGGATACACTGATTCCTAACAGCTTACCAGGGCCACCAAGTGTAGAGCACAGCTCTTCTGTGGCTGAGACCGGGGATGCTGCTGAGCAGTCAGGTGGTGCTTCACATTTTTAGTGACTATTGATCCATCTGATCTTCATTGTAATTCCAAATCCAGTCTTTTGGGGTGGTTAACTCTTTGTACGTGTAAGGAAATGGAGGCAAAGAAATGAAATGGTCTGATAACATGCTCAAACCAGAGATGAAAAACCAGAATTTAGGGCTGTCCAGTCTTCTTTTTCCCATTTTCTTTAAAGCAAGCAATTTAAGAAATTAATGTTAAAAAACAAAACAAAACCCACCCAAACCAAAAAACCCGTCATTGCACACTGAAGAGTTGCTGACTTTGGGGGTTCTTGGCAACTGTTTCACAGAAGAAGTATGTGAAGTGCTTCTGTGATGTTCTGAACAGTGATTTGCCACCTGTACCTGATGATGGTTTTACTGCCTCGTGTCCATGAGGGCTGTTACCTTCTGTGACATTTTTTCCTGGTTATTCCCTCCAAGGGTGACATTTAGAAGGAAGTAAATGTTCATGAAATGGGAGATGTAGTTCTGATGTGCTTAAGTCCCTGCATGTCTCCTGAGAGAACTGGACTTCCCTTGCTGGGGAGGTTCACGAGTACAAAGCAAATGTAATGAACAGTCCTACCGCTGCCTCTTCTAATGCCTCAGTGTACATTGCCTCCCAGATAGGCTTTTTATTTCTTGTAGGATTCAGCTTTTAATACTCTCTGTAGTAAGAAGCACTTTTTAAACACTGGAGGTCGTTAGAAAATTCAAATGTAAATCGGGAGGGCACAAGGAGGCATTTGTTTCTCTGAAACGCGGGATCTGGTGAGGTTAAGGGTTTTGGCAGCGTTGTTTCTGTCTTCAGGGAAACTAGAGTTTCCTCAGACGTATGCGGAATCTAACCTGGAGAAGCCAAGCTCCATTTGAAGGATAATTCATTTGTAATTTTCCTTTCGTTCCGAATCTCTCCTGTGCGAACTGTGACATTTACATGAACATGAAATGATGGTTCATCTCCGGTGCAAAGGGCATTGTTAATAGTCTGGAGAATGGTGGAGATTCTTTGGGGTCAGAGTCCTGTGAGTCCTAAAAATGAAGCACAGTCCTAGCTCCTTCCACTGTGTCTTGTGCTTCGTGGTGGGAAGCCTGGAACCTGCCTCTCCAAGAAAGCCTGAAGGGTTTAGCTCTCCACACCTCCTCCCTGCTGACGGTGTCTGGAGCTTAAATACCAGGCAGGGTATCAGGAATTCAGCTGTCCGGAGAGAGGTCAACTGAAGTTTCTGAGCAGCAGAAGGGATCATCCCTTCAAACTGCTGTGCCTGACACAACGTTAGCTGAACCCTTTCCTTTAACCTGCCTCTGAGTTACTTAATGAGCGATCTTAATTAATAAGATCTTAATTAATCCTCAGGCAAGGATGAACTATTTGGACTGGTACCTACTTTTTAGTAAAGCATGTATTTCTTTGGTTTCCTGGGTACAGGGATAAAAATATTGCATGCTTTTGTGGCTTGTGCAGGTAGAGAGAGAATCTTTCCTCTGAGGACTGCCTTTAACAGAAAAAGGCAGAGAACGTTCGTAGGTGGTTATGTCCAAGCAAAGGCCAGTTTCAGAACAGGGACTTACTTCAATAATGTTTTTTGTAAGTGAAATTTTCATTTACATTTAGAACCAGCTTCCTCCCGCCCCTGCTCATTGTCACACAAATCATTGGTGACTTAGGAAGAATGAAATCTTTTTCTCCCTTGTAAGCCATATAAGCAAACATCTTTCACTGGCAGTGCTCTGTAGTAGGAGCTTTCTTTTCCTCACAGATACAGACGCAGTGTGCCACAGTCCGAGGGCTGCCTTGCAGCAAACTCCATATTCATTCCTAGGAAGAAAGGAGATTAGACGTTGGCAGGTATTCAGAGTATAGCTAATGCCCCAGAGCATAGATTTGCAGCTCAAGAAAAATTAGTGTCATGTATTATAAAAATATTGATGTGAATTTTTAATATCCTAAAGTTCAAGGCTGTTCAATGCCAGAATTGTGGTTCAGCCCATCAAAAAGAAACAAATCGTTTGGAAATTGTGGTGACATATTCATGCTCAGAATATTTATACCACAGTTGTGATTGATGCATGAATGTAGACAGATCAGTTTGTAGACTTGCCAGTGCTATTTCTCCGTCACCAGTTTGGGGTTTGTGTTCATTACTGTGGAGGTGTCATGGGGCGCGTTCCCAAGCACGCGTGGCATTCTGTTAGCAGATTTATCTGAGAAATTGATTTATCGGATTTGTCTCAGATTTATCTGAGAAATCCATGTCCTGGAGTCAGCCCACAGGAATGCGGTCCTTGGTGTGATGGGCGTAACGAGCACTAAAAAGTATGTGCAGGGAGACACACAAAGCAGCGTACGAAAAAGGCTACATGTTATTAGCAATCTTAGCAGCACCTTTTCTTCTGAGGTGGAGTAGTTCTTAACACAGTGCTCGGGGGGAAGCCAGCCTCCAGCTGGCAATGAGCGAGTCATGGGTGGGGCGCGTAACCGAGCAGTTCTGTGGTGGAGTAGCCAGCAAATCAAATTATCAGTGAAGCGTGTTTGAGAACTACCCTGTTAAACCGTAGGTGGAGGCCTCACAGTTACGGAATCAGATCCTGGAAGATAACGGAGAGCTTTCTTGGGTGCACACGAGATACTGCTGATCATGTGTGGCTGCAGAGGTCTTCATCGAGTAGTGCCCCAGGTTTACAAACATAGTGCTAGAATCAGTTGTCTTAAATTAAGAGTTCAAATTAATCGCAAGGTGAGAAGTTATTTTCTGGTACAAGGTAGAAACTATCTACGGTTATCCCTTTGTTTGCTTGGAAAGCTGCTCTGGAACATGATTACTCATTTTGACTAGAGAAACACACTCAAGTGGAATCAAAGACTCTTTATGTGGTTGTAAGCAGAATTGCTCTGAACTTGGGGTGTTACAGAAAGACCTTCTCTTCTGCGCTCCAGAATGGAGTTAATGGTCCAAATAAAACAGAATATTAAAAAAATTGGTGTGGCCAGGTGTGCTGGCCACTAAGCCATATCTGGGCTATTGTCACTGTTAATGGAGGAAAGCCTCTGTTACGTGTTAATATGATGTCACTGTAGTGGGAGTCTGGCTGAAACGCGGCAGTGGCACGGAAGAGGCAGCGTGTCAAAACCTGACACAGCTTCACTGTGAGGTGGCTTTTTCTCCCTGTTTTCTTCTACTGCTTAGGGGGTGAAGTCGCTCCGAGAAGTGACTCTGTAACATGGCACCCTGTATGTAGAGTCTCTCAGTAAAGGCCAGGTCAGCTTTGCTTGTAGACTGCAGAGTCCACCTGGAATCTGTCCGGTAAGGGACCTGTGCTCACACGGGTATTAACACCTATAAAGATTTTGGAGTCTATCTGTGCTACCACCATATTGCCATTGGCGTTCAAACTAGAATAGGCTTCAGGTTTGTTCAGCGCCGCTCCCAGCTCCAATTAGTGACGTATGCTTCACCCACTTAAAAAACAGAGTTGAAGTATGTCTCGGTTGAAAAAGAGTTGAATTTTAGCTGTGTGGTTTCATGCTGGTATTCGAGGGTATCTATCCCAACAAAGGGTGAAATGTCTGTGAGTTTACCAACACTTCAGCTTTACAGGGGTCATCATTATCCCTGTTTATTTGTACCAGTCAGGCCTCGAGCTGAATTGCTCCTCCATTCTGTAGGAGACGGCTCCTGTCCTGGAAGCAGAGCTGCCTGCACAGACAATAGCCAAAATGCAATTTCATGCTCTTCTCTGGATTTATATCCTGCAGTGCGCCCACAGGATTGAGTTCCTAAGCATGCTGGGCACAATGGGCAATAAAAGGCGTGTACAGGGAGGCACACAAAGACGCGTGCAGCTTTATGATGAGGCAGCCTCGAGAGCAATATTTATGTAACCCAGAGAAATGAGCTGAAGGCTATCAGAGCACAGAAGGGCATCTGCAATGGCAGCCAAACTGAGGAAGACAAACCATCCAAGTGAGGCTTTTGATCTATCAAAATAAAATAACCAAGTCTCATGAAGAACAGGTGAAAAAACCGTTTTCTGCCTCCTTTCCTTTTATCATTGAAAGGCATGGAAAAAATTACAGGTGCCTGACAGGTGTTCTCATTGTAAGGAAATAAGCCACACAATATTTGTAATACTGGTTTAACTAAAGCACCTCTGTTTATTTGATGACTCTGACTGTGTTTGTCTATCGTTGGAGTTTCCTGGGTACCTTTTTTGCTTCGTTGTTGGGTTTAGGTTTGGTTTTGGTTTTTTTTTTAGGAAGGTAGACCTATGTTAATTCAGCCGTACGTTAATTGCAACAATCAAAAGTCAACGGTTAACCAAAATGGGCTATAAATGTGTGACGTTATTCAGTAAATACACTAAGCAGGAAAGTTGTCCTCTTCCTGGAAACCGACTGTGTCTGGTAGCTGTGATGAGTATTTCCTACAAAACGTCATGGATTGGGAGTGTCAGGGATGAAGTCAAAAGCTTCAGTGACTTAGCTCTAAGTTCTGGTGTGGTATCAGTGGTGATCCGTGAACAGCCCTTCATTCAAAATTAGCATTGACTCTGAGAATGAAGTACGGGAATCCTAATGCTTAAGCTGGTGGAGAGTCTGGAATCAGTGCTGTAGCAGCAGCCTGTAATATTTTTAGATAACAGCGTTGATCATGTTTAGTGCAGAGATGTTATTTTGTTATCATCCTTCTTTAACAGTCCCGGCCTATGTCAGATAAAAAAAAGTAGGACAAATCTTTAAAAAGCCTCTCTGAAATGGGAGCTGCTGTAAAAAATGAACTATACCGAAATGTCTCATGTAGTTGGAGTTTGAATTATTGTGGCCTTATTGGAAGGAGACACGATTCTAAGAGAAGCTTTCTGAACACAGCACCCCATTTCTTCTGTGAGCAGTGATGGTTCTTCTTCACCTAAACCATCATTTCTTCATTTGAACATACTCAAGGTTATCGTGTCCTAGAAAGAACAAGAAAAATGTCAAGTTTGGCATCCCAGTTCATTCAGGTCACCCGGAGGAAATACCGAGGAAGAGCTCTTCTCAGCGGTGTAGAGGAGGAGAGTGTGCGGATAAAACCACTGCAGCAGTCCTGCAGCATCACTAGGAAGTGAGGCTGGGGTGGTCCTTTGTTCCTCAGTTTGCCACAAGCTCTCAGAGCTGTTTAAACAGAGGGGGTTTTGAGCAGGGTTTTCTCAGCTCTCGGGAGAGAGATGTGGAATTGTATCCTGTTCAAGGGCTAGAGCAGCGCTCTCCAAACGGATGCACACATGACCGTCCATTGGGGGGTGTGTGGGCAGAAAAGATTTTTTTTTTTATACCATTAATTGAAATATTTTTAATAGTGCTTATTTCATCTTTGTCCCATTCAGTTTTCATTTCCATTTTCGTGTATGTTTTTATGATGTAAATAATATACTAGTACAGCAGTACCTGTCTATTATTTATAAATAAATAAAGGTAGGGAGGTAGATAGATAGATAGGGGGTGCACACTCAAAGTTTTACTGACAGCAGTGTGCTGTCAAAAGCACTTTGGAGACGACGGGGCTGGAGAACAACTATCGGCATAACAGTTCCACACTGGATCTAATTAGCAATCATACGATGGACTGGTGCTGTTGATCACACATGGCAGCATGAAGAAAGGGGACAAATGGAATTAAACCTCTGCCAGCACCTGTAGAGTTTACAGGAAGTGTCCTGCTGGTTTTTAGAAGCTGTGGTTAAAGGTGATAGAGAGGGGACAGAAGGAATGGGACATGGGAGAATGATATGGCTTAAAAAATTCTGAGTGTCTCAGTGAAGAGAAGGAAAAATGAGAGAAACTTTAAGCAAAGAAAGATAATTATTGCTTCTAGATAAAGTTCTTGATGATGCCATGGTGATGATAAATTAGGTAAGTTGTGGTAGAGCTCATGGTGCTACGTGTTTTCCAAGCACGTGAAAAGCCGTTTCAGAGTTTAATGTCTCCAAGACGGATAATAGCAGAAACAGCACGGGTTTTCAAGATCAGCAGAGAGTGCAAATGGGCCACAGAGGTCTAGATAGTTACGTGGTCTCTGACGTCCCCCTGAGCCCTGTCGAGTGGTTAGGTTCTGGGAGAAGTACACAGGTTGTTTAAATGATGACTCCATGTGGGCAGGGGTGACAAAAAGCATTCGGGCTGTTGCTGGCAGTGTGCAGAGGCACTCCTGTGTTGGGTTATGGCAGTCTGTAGGTGCCGAGACAACCGTGAACCCCTTTGCATGGTGAGGTCAGGAGAGAGCTTGTCATCCATGCTCTCGAGATGCAGGAGGTAAAGCACCCACGTAATGGTTTGGCAGGACTGGCACAGCTATTTTTTGCTGGGATGTTGTTTTCCAGCTAATGTGACAATCAGGACCGAGGTCTGTTATTGAAGTCACTGATTTGCCTTTCCTTACCCTTGGGAAACTCGTTGCTGGTTTCCAAAGAGCAGTCGATTCCTGATGTCTCTTTCAGCCTGGCCTGCAATCGATCTAAAATATAAAGCGAAGAACGCTAAGTGAAGCATTGTTGTAAGATGAAGTCATTGTTTTCTAATGCATTTAAGCTGTTCCATCTCTGACTGTTGCGTGACTCCTCACAGCGCTGCACAAGAGCGCCTGTGTGTGCTTTGAAGGCCTTGTGGCTTTTGTTATGTGCTCGGCAAATTCAGACAATAATCAAACCTAATTTGCTTCTGCCAGCAATGTCTTTTCATCCCTCGAAATAAAAGCTGCCTCCCTCCTCTGAGGACTGCTGCAGAGCACAAACTAAACCAGCTTATCTGCCACAGTTCCTGGCACCCCACTGAAAGCATTCAGCAGTCTGTCTCACAAAACGGGCGCTGTGATGGCAGCGATGCCAAGAGCGTTTTCAATCTGAGGGTTCCCTATTCGTATATCGTAAACCCCAGAGCACTAGGTGATAGGTCTTGGCACAATTTCTGGAGTTTGCTTTGTGGAAATCACAGGTTAATGTTACCTGAATTTCCACGTGGGTTGGAAATTGAGCTGTGTGGAATGTTTGCAGTGGAGCCTGAAGCCGGAAATAGGTCTGGTTGGGGTCTTTGAAAGAAATGCTCCGTCTGTGTGTGTACAGCCCATAGGAACCCCAGCCGAATCATGCATTCGCATCAACATGTGAAGCATCTACCTGCAGCTTCACGGCAGGTTCAGCTGCAGGTAATAAATTTCACTTTGAGTGTCGTGACACGTTTGAGTCTCATCCAGGAAACAAATCTCAGCTGACATAAGCTGGTGTCATTCCACTGAAGTACTTGTGTGGACACTCTGTGCTGACAGATTGGGACGATGTCATTTGTACCAGCAGAGAAACTGGTCCAGCAGATGGAAAAATGCATTCACGAAAACACGGGTGAACATGTGTTGACATGTGAACGGCTGAACAAATTTGTGTCTCACGTGTTTCCTCACCACACAAGCTTAAGATGCTTTAAAAAAAAATATTTTTTTTCACTTGTGGCTGAGTGTATTAGAAGAAATATCCTCCCAAAGTCACCAGTGAACTTCACAGCCGAAACCAATGTCTTCAGATTCCTTTCTGGAAGGGCCCTGGCATGTGGCCTGCCTGAAGTCAGCCAGCTGTGCCAGCACTGCCCTCTTGGACTGGGAAAGGCAAGTTGAAGGCAAGCTGTACTGGAGAGGAACTGCTAGTTGGACCTGGCAGCCAAGCGAGCTGAGGTTCCTGTTCCTGAGCAGAGGCTGACTGTTAAAAGTGCGTTGCAGATCATGCCATGGTCCCTACAGTGCCTCATGAAGAAATACGAGTGGTGTTAAATAGCCCAGGATACAGGACCTGAGATAGCCCGCATCCTCTGTTATATCCACACCCCTGCCTCAGGAGCCATTTCTGAGGACACCTCTTCTGACTCCCTCCAAACTATCATCATTCTCCTGGCACAGTGGCTGGACACTGAGGAAACAGAGAAGCCCTTGGGAGAAGCAGATCCCACGCAGAGAGCTCGGCAACTTGCCAGGATGTCAAAGCCAACCGAGAGTCAGTGTGCTGCAGAGCCTGGGCACATGAGCACCTTCCTCTTCCTGTTGGACCAGGGGGAATAATTAGCAACTACAGGAGAGATTAAATCAGGTAAGTTTTGATATAAAGGTGTCATGACAAGTCCTCCTCTGCTGTCCAGAGAGACACAGCGGTACTGTGCTGCTACGCCGTTAGGAGTAGGAGGCAAGGCACAGCGTCAGTGGCTTCAGCAGATGTATGAGAGATATTTCGCTCCATTTATGTTGAGAAACACATCACTTAATGGGCTGTTTCTTTGTGGAGCCATTCAAAGAACTCACAAAAGGCCAGAAATGAAATTGTTAATTAAGATTCAGATAACAATTTCTATTAGGAGACCGTTTGCAAATGGTAATTTAGGATTTAATAAATGACAAATAAATGTTAAAAAGTTATTACAGAGGCTTCTGAGGAGCATGAGTAAATATCTTCTGCAGACTCTTATAAATACTACTGATCGATCTGGGGAGGTTTTGTGATTGAGATTACAAAGATTTTTTTGCCTAAGTTTTGTTGGTGTGTTTGAATATTATTTTTGAACATTACATCCAGTTAGTCCCCAAACAAAGCAAATGGTTTAAGCTAATAGCTCATAAAAACCACTCGAAGAGGAGAAAAGCATCCCTCAGAGATTTCTCTTATGGGTTTAACCCACCAAGAGCTACAAAATCTGAAATCTTAGGCTACTTTTGGCCAAGGAGTTCAGAGGCAGCTCTGTTTTGGGACCTGACAGACTTGTACAATGTGGACCCCCTGAAAGTGTTGTCAGGGCATAAGTTTTGCTGTTCCTTCTGGGTCCTCCTTGCAGCACGGCAACGCACTGTAGTCACCTCTGTATGAAGGCTCCATTTGGAGCACTAGTACAGCACGCTCGCGGAAGAGATCAGATGGAGGCATTAGCCCACAGGCCAGCTGTGCTAACAGCTGCAGAGTCAAACAGCTGGAGATAGTCCCCCCTTTACTGGCAATGTGAACTACGCCCTGCTGCACCTTCTCAGCCTTCACTAATACTGACACTATTCAAGACACCAGGGGCAGAATGCCATTCCTCCTGTCTCTGCTCTGCACCATACATTCCCTTTACGCTTTTTTCTTCCTTCTGTGAAGATATGGGGTATTTTTCGAGTGCTGGATGAATGTGCCTGACCTGCTCGTGTGTGGAAATCCCTACCCAGACAGCTGTAAGTGACCATATGTTTGGATTCTGTTGGGGACTTTGGAAGGGTCCTTTGTTTTTTCTTTTTATGATGCCACAGTTCTATTTTATATTCACCATGAGACACTCTGGGCTGTACTTTGTTGCTTCATAATCACAGTCTTTCTGTGGTTGAGGACTCTTACCTATCTGCATTGGGTCTCTTATCCCAGCCCAGATGTGTGGTTGTGACCAAACAGCGAGGCACTGGGTGTCCAAGTCCTCCACCCTCTGTTCTACTTGCCTTCAAGCTTCTTTGGAAGCACCTGCAAACTTTGCCAATGTACAAAATCAAAATTAAATTATAGTTGTCATATCAGCCTCATTAGTCTGTGTCCCAGGATGATCCAGGGTACTAATAGAAATGTAGACAGCTGAAATTGATGAAGGCTTCATCTGCGTGATTCTCAAATTGCTTTCCTAGCAAACAAGACTGAAAGAAGCCAAGACTCATTTCTTCCATCTGAATGAGTAGGATACTCCCTGCAGGATGGTTTTGACTTTTGAGCAGCCCTATTCTGAATTTAAATGTCATTCTCCAGAGACAAATGTTGGGCTGGGATTGGCAATTGCCTTGGTTTTACACTGTCCTGTTCCCAGCAGCAGCCGCTCCCTGCTCAGCTGCCTTCATTAGCAGTCTGGCCGGGAACTCAGGCCTTCGGGCTCAGAAGAGTCACTTCAGGTTCCTGCATGGATTGTCACGGAGTGTTTGTGGAGTGCTGCCTACATCCGTATCTTCATCTGCCGAGGTTTGCTTTTATTTTTAGTTCATATGGAATGGATTCACATTTCTTTTCAGAAGTGTCTGACCTGAACTTGGGTTGATGTGGGATGTGTTGCACTGATGGGTATCTGTCAGAGAAGGACGAGATCTCTGCTCAGAGTCAGTTGATCCCTGAGGTTTGTGCTCAGTTGGGTCTCTCTGGAAGGGTGTATGGTGTCACAGAAATGCAGAATGCCTTTGGTGCAAATGACACCTGGCTCAGGGCTTCCGAAACGTGTGGGCACAAAGTCCCACTCCGTGTTCCGCACACGCAAGGGTGAATTGGGTCGAGGGATGGCTAGTTTGAATAGATTCAAAAAAAAAAAAGGAATAAATAAATCCTCCTAATATTTGTTGTATTCTCAGAAGCATCTGTGACTCTGAACCTCTGTAACGTCTCTGAGTCTGACCTGCCCTTCATGCTGGCAAGGAGAGTCAGTTTGAAAAATCTGTTCCTATCATTCTGGTTTTATCTGTGGGAGATTGAATTACCATCACAAGTCTGAGAGAGCTTCTTGGACTGGAAGAACTAAGCCAAATACCAGTTTCATCAATTTGCTTTGGGAAATGGAAACACTAATTATTTATGGGGTTCTGTAGTATTTCATGACAGGCAATTTCATTTCCAACAGGTCACATAATTATATTAGGGGGGATGGGATTTGCAAATCCAGGGTACCCATCTGAGCCCCTTCAGACCAAGCAGCTTGGATGATTGATAAGGATAAACTTTTTTTTTCCCTTTCTGCTCCCTTCTGTCATGAGTTTTAATGATTTATAGATATGTTTGTACATGTGCACAAGTGGAAGAGAGTGCGTATTTTCTTCAGCCGTTGTCATTGTGACTTTCAGTGAAATGACCTCTATGATACAGATTTGCCAAGGGAATAAAGCAGAATAAACCTTCTGTAGATGTATTGGAATGATGAGGTCTTCCCGGCTTCAGCTGCTTCTCTTTCCTCCAGGTAAAATACTTCAGACAGCTCCTAAAAAAAGAGCATGGGCTGGAAGTCGTTCTTCGTTTTATTTTTATACGTTTATTTTTTGTGTACTTTTTTTTTCCCCCCCCATTTCAGGAATTCTGACCTCAGCTGGAATGTCTGCCTTCCTTCTGACATCAGGCTGATTTATTACAAAGATGATACTGGCTAGATGTGAAATGAGGGTGTGAAGCTGTTATCTAGTAATTAAAACGAGATCAGCAAACATTGCTCTGCTGAACCTGGCAGAAACTATTTCATATAATTCTATTTTTTCTTACATAAAATTATTTACATGACTCTGTCCCTTCTCCCACTTGTGTTAAGTGTGACCTGCCTTAACTTAGGCAGGATTTTGTCCCAAGGTGTAAACAAACAAACAAAAGAGAGCAAGAATGTTCTCTCTGGAAAGGTCGTGTCTCTGATGATTAATGTGTTGTTCTGAACACAAATATCACTTAGCAGTTATAATGTGAATGCAGCTACCAAGTTTTGGAGAGAGAAAGGGCTTGCTGATGTATATACCCACAGGGATCCACACTTCATTCACAAACCAGGCCAAAAAATGTAAAGGCCATGAGTTCTGTATTTTTGTGCAACAACCTGTGATTTCAACCTGATCTTTCCAGTCTGCCTTAGACGGGTGGCTTCTGAGTTAGTGTTTATTCCATTGTTAAATGCATGGTTAGTGATGGGAAGGGTGAGGAGGAATGCTCATAGAATATGAATGAAGGCAGAAGGAGCTTCGTGTCTTCAGTGATCGTAATGACTTTCTTTTTCCCTCTTTTTGCCCCTTGTATGGCGTGGAAGCGCTGCACAGACTGTCCTGAAATACCAACTGTCTGTCAGTGTCGTCGGTCAAGGATTCGCTCTGACAGACGTCTGTGGCTCAAAAGTAACGTGCATTAAATGCTGTAACACCGAATTACATGCTGGCTATAAAGCAGGACACTTCGGACCAACATGGAACGTAAGTTTTTTCTTCCTGCTTATTTTACAGCTCCTTTATTTACCTGTTAGCTGTGCTGCTGGCAAACGTTACTCTGCTCCCGCTCCAGATCGTGTAAGGTACTGGTACCTGAGCGGGCCTTACCTGGCACAGCAGCAGACTGCACTGATGTCCACCTTACTGATCGTAGTAGTCCAAGGAGCGCAGGCATTGCCCCAGCCCCTGGGTGCCCTTAGATAAATTGTCTGTTTCCTCTGTACCTCAGAGTCCAGCTGGATGGCTGCAGCGGAGCCCCAGTACGTTGCCTGGAGACCTGCGGTTTAAGAGCTGCGGTTTCTGACTCTGTCCTCCTTTCACCAGCTGTCATGAAAAAACCCGGTGTTTGTTCACTCCTACATGGAACAGTCAGGGTAAGCAGACTTGGGCTGGAAGGATGGATGCATTTCCTTTAATACTGTAATTCTGGTGCTCAGGACTGTGCACTGCGGTGTTTTTGCAAGGGCTGGATATGAAGTGCCATTTGTTGGGTTCTCATCTGTATGTTTGAAGCAAGCCCGTTTATCAGAAAGGTTCTCACAGGCGTAGTTGCTCTCCTACATATTCACTGTTTTGCATGCGTTACAAATTATCTGCTAACTTTACTGTGTGCAGTAAATTTATAAAATTCTATAGAAATTACCCTATTCTCAGTACACAGAGGGGAAAGTAGGGAGCATTTGGTTGGTTTTTTTTAAATCCAGTACCTATCCAAATACCTATGGATTTTCTAACTTGTTTTACCTGGACATACAACCAAACATTCCTCATCCCTGTCAGATGCCATGAGGCTGTGCTTTTCTCCCCTAGATTATTTTGAGCACATGATGGTAGCGGTCTCCTTCCTCAAGGCCCTTAGCAAAGAACTGTGAGGGGCCTGCCCACGTACACCCAATTGCGGACCTGATTTTGAGATTGCTTTCTTAGCGTGCTGTGGAACGAGATTCTCCGTTTGGGGTGGGTCTCACACAGCTCTCCATGAGCAGGACTGCAGGCCAAACTCATGCTGAAGCTCCATATTGCTAAACAAACTGTTGCTGTGTAACTTCGGTGTCAGAGGTGGGGCTCTGCTGCTGTTCGCGCTTTCCTTTCTGAGAGACAGGTACTGCAGGGAATGCTGAATTTGTCAGTAAAAATTCTAACGTGCAAAGTAAACGAACAAAAATCTGGCAGTGCTGTTAGCTGTCATATTAAAATGGATCAAAAAGGTTTCTCCTGTTCTGAAACACCAATATTCTTTCTTCATGGGTTTATTTGGAAATAAAGTGTTGTTATGCCACTTCCTCAATCAGGAGTGCCCAGGACCCGTTCTACAGCCATCAGGAATACCAGGGGTGACCTTACAAGCACCAGCTGTGCTGGTGCAAGGAACCTTGGAGCATCTACTCAGCATACGGCAGAGAAAGTGTTAACACCCTCCTCTGCACTGAGAAAGACCTCAGCTGGAGCCACTAACACCGAGATTGTCAGCCCACCAGCCCCTGCGACTTGGGGAATACCGGCCATGTTATAAGAAGCAGCTCTCTCCAAACAGCAAGGTTTGCTGCGGAGTGAGTGGGAGTTTTTGGGGTTGATTGGAAGAAGTGAGGAAAAAACTTCTCCTGGGGCTCTTTCGTAGTTTATTTCAGAGGTAGCCTTAGCTGCCTGCAGCCTTTCTGAACTGTTTTTGCTACTTTGCTGAGGGTTGGCTGGTTGGTTTGTTTGATAAGACCCATTAAAGTGCCAGAGCAGAGGAAGCCTTCAGCTGTGAGTATAATTCAAATGCTGTACAGAAAGTGACTTGACTCTAACTCTGTTTCAACTTCCTTGGACTGAAATTCCAGGCAGTGGAATTTCACTGTTGTGTCTGTCCTCTTACTCATTTTGTCTGTAACTCTACTGGCCTGTGAGGAAAATGGAAGGAACTGGATTTCAGCCCAGAGAAAATATAGCTGAGACGTGCAGCTGGCTTGAAATATTGTAAAAGCTTCTGCAAAGAGGAACAAACTGTTCTTTCAAGTTGTGAGACAAAAAAATTATGTTTGAAGTAGAACAAAAGCAGATTTAGGAAAGACTATAGAAAGACTGCCCCAATGACATAGATAATTAAGAACTAGAATTTGTTGCCTGTAGAGGCTGGGGAAGCTTAAAGAGTGGTTACAGAATGGTCTGTCAGAAATGTTTTAGTTGATTTGGGGGCAGGTGGATGCACCAAATGATCTGTTTGAGTCTTTCTTACTGCTTTCCAGGATTTAGCAATAATAATGTTTGAGTAATAAAATTACCTGGTGCTGTAGAGGGTTAATCTAGTTTATTCTTCCTATAAGTAGCAAACAGCTTCTGACTGGAGGGGGCTGGTTAGTTTGTCGAATCTGCATAAGTCACACAGTGTTAATTTAAAAAGTTAATTTAGTTCATTTCACTAGCAGATATTCTGCTTCCAGGAATTACCCTTTCTGTAAGAACTGCTCTGACTGTTCTCTGTTGTCGATTAACACGATGCTTTGAGGACATTTTCTGTGGTGATGTTCAGACTGAGAGCTGTGCCCACCTGCAATGATCTAACTAACAAAGCAGATTGCATTATCAGCTCAGTAAGTGTTTTAGTTCTTTAGCGTTTTAACCTCAGTTCCTGTAAATCAGACAGAGCAATCAGTTTTAATGACTCCTCTAAGAGGAAAACAAACAACAAAGGAAAAGCTCTGTTTTCTCATTTAATCCAGAAAAAAACAGAGGTGGCACTGCATTTTCCCCCATCAAAACTGCTGATACGTAACCACTTCTTGTTGCTTGCCCTGTGCTCGAGGTAATGAGCTTCCCGAGCGCACACTAGAGCTAAGGAGCTGTTTTTCAGCTGTGCTGTGAGCTGCAGTCATTCAGCAACCTGCTCAGAGGACTGCACCTGCGGTAGGGAACCAGAAGGCCACAACGCTCAGGTTCTGGTCGTTACTTGTTTAGTGATCCCCAAATACCTTTGCATCAATAAAGGGGTGGCTTTGTTGGTGCTGACACCCAGTGCAGGATTTCTCACCTTAACTCAACTGAACCATCCTTTCTGCCAACCATGCCTACACAAATGACTGACTATAAAAGCAAGATGATTAACTGACTTCTCCTGTCTGACTGCCAGGCTTTTGCTGCTTCCAGTTCTGGGGAGCTCCCTCCACAACAGTGTTCGCAGCCCTACACAGAAATGGCAAAACCCGTGAGTTGTTTAGATCTGCTCTTTTCTCAGCAGACGGAATGTCTGGATTTGTGAATTGTAAAGATTATAAGTTACGGCCTCAGAATCTACAGGACTTGAGCTTGGAAGGGATCTCTGGAGGTAATTACCTAAGTCGTATAGATGTTCTAAATGTAATGGGTTAAAGTACTTGCATTAAAAATCTGGTAGTTTATTTCATTGTTAGATAAGACAATGTTTTGGAGACTTTGGGCCAGGAGCCCTGGTTTTAGGGAGAGGAGGGAAAAATACATTGAAATGACAGCCTAAAAACTGGAAATAAGAAAGGAAGAAAAGACTGAGAAAGGAGAGAAGAGTTTAAAGACCTTCTTCCACCTTAGAAGTAATAAAGTACAGGGAAAGCGGACTATTCTTTCCAACCACACCAGATGCTCTAATAATATAGTAGCTCCCCCCATGAGCATGGCCTCCCCTGTGCCCTGAGAACAGTTGTGTTACAACGGTACAGCCTTAAAGACAGGTTTTTAAGCATGAAAAGCATTGGTAACAGTGTGAGATGAACAGCCTGTTCAGCAATCAGTGCATGCTGTTGTTACACAGCAGAAGGGATCTTGAAGCCCATTTCCTTTCAGACCTTCCTCTCCCTGCTTCCTATGCCTTGTCTTCCCCCATAATACTCCAAACAACTCTGTCACCAGGGAGACAGCATGTCTGCAGGTGGTTCTCATCTGTGTACATGCTAACGGGTGGGCCGTCGCCTGCCTGGCGAAGTCTGGTGACCAAAGCATGCCTGCCTTGCCCTCTGCAGGGACACTGAGGAGAACCTCTCACGGTTCATTTATGGGTCTTTGCAGAACCTGGAGGAGCAGCAGTGACTGGACAGAGATGATAGACAAGAGAATGAACAAGCTTTCTTGCTATAGGACATCTGACTAAAAAGTTTTCTTCTAAACTTCAGTGCCAGCAGTCGATCACAGTTGCTGTGTGAAATCGGTATTCTCTACCAGTACAAAGTTGTCTGTATTTCTGCAGCAATTCCACTGGTGGTGAATCACAGCAAATGTCAGGTTTTTTATCCGTGATCAGACTGGTTATGGATAACAATAAATCTTTTTTTTCCCCCAGATGATTGTTTAATTAAGGTAAAAAGGTGCCACACGTGTGGCACAGTGGGTCTGCTGAGAAGAAACAGGGACAGACAACCTGCCAAAACTGCAAGGTGGCAGAGATACTTCCCTGGTGTGTGAAGGGTACCGTACAGTCTGCCAGAACCCAGGAAGTGAGTGACTTGGATTTAAACCAAGCCTAAGAGGATTTATCCATCAGAAACATGGTAAGATATTCGTTTGCTCTCCTTATGTAACGCTCGGGGTAATCGCCTTTTGTTAACGACACTGGTACTGCCATATTTCTGTGCCATTTCTGCCACAGCAACAGAATCAGACCTTTTCTTCTGTAATCTCTTCGCTGCTTCTTTCTTTACAACTTTTAAAGTCACATTACTGATGGAATTGTGGACAAGCTTCTTTCCAAACCATTCATATAAACCAAACCATTTCATATAAACAGTTTCGTGAATGGTCCAGTTTTCAATATATTTTTAAATGGGCACTTGGGAAACCGTACTGCTCTGTACATGGACATATTCATTTACTAACGCCTTTGAGATGGCTGGTGCAGCCTCAAAAAGTTCATGTACAAGAAGCAGTTATCTCAGGTGAGCGATAAATTCTAACCTGCCTCAATAAAAGCTGCTGGCCGAGTACCATAATTACGGCGAAGGTGAGTAACGGATGGTCAGTCACCTCCCATTTATATTGTTTCGTCTTTAGAAGATGGGAACCTGCTCTCTTCCGCTGGCTTATTTAAGAGTGCTTGATCAGCAAAATTTTATAGTAAAATGCAAGTACAAACCACTGGAGGGGATTGAGAAGAAAACTTGGTTTTAAGACATGCTTTTGGTTTTAGTATGCTGGAGTCCGTTTAGATTCAATTTACACTCTGCTTCCTCCAGATTTTATGGAGCTTTTACTTTCACGACTACGAACAGCATCTCTTGTCAAAATCCACATCATAGAATTAGGCCTGAGGAGGCATTTTATGGTGCCTTCCCCTGGATAGCTGTAAAAAGAGGAGAGTCTCCACAGCATATCTTGAGATCAGCTCGACAGCTTCCCATTATTAAAGCCCTCATCCAGTATACATAAAGGGATCCAGCGTTTTCCTCAAAGCTGTGTCTTTTGGATGACTTCCCTGGTTGTTCTGTTGGATGTTCCTTATTGAAATGGCCTCAGGGTAGAAGAAAATACACTTCCATATGACTCCATGAACTTGTATTCGACTATTTGACTTGTAAAGACATGAAAAAATACCTAGCTCTAGCCTATTTGAGTTATACTGTCTCTTTATAAGCAAAATACTTATAAAAGATACTAACAGATCTTGCTCTTCTGCAGTGAGGTAAACTTTAGGTGATTCCTCTAGAATTCTTACCTGGCCTGTAGAATGTTTATAATGTAAAATAAAATACGGGATATAGCAGGATATAAGAAAATAATGGAAACACAGTTTGCCAGCATCCGGACTGGTGAAGAGAAGTGGTTATTTGGTGTGCTGTAGCGTTTGGACAGAATGTTGTTCACGAATGTGTAACTGGGCTGATTGTTTTGGCTTTTTCGTTTTGCGAATACAGGGCTCCATGTGAACGGGTAAGCAGAAGCTGAGCGCCCTTGGTGCTGCGAATGCATCCACAGGACAAACTGGTTTACTGTCTATTCTCTCACGTAGTATCTACTACTTAAAATTTGGAGGGTTGATGCATTTAAATGGAAGATCTTTCATGTGCGAACTGTCTAACCCAGTCCTCAGGAGGACCAGTGAAGACAAGAAGGCTACTCAGCACGAGCTCGAAGTTGATTATGACAGATATTGGCATTCTGTCTAAAACCATGTTTGAAGCGAAACATTTTAACCGCAGTAGACTGAAATCTGTCATCGTTACCTGAGCTTATGTAATGGTCTCTAGACAGCCTTTAGAGCAAAATGCTTTAGTTGCAGTTTCCTGAAAGCCAAGTTTTTTTCTATAAAAGACTGGGCAGTCTAAGTAGTGGTGGCAAATGCAATCCAGACTCTTGGGTTAGTAAATAGCAGTGCCCAGTAAAACAGCAGCTGACTGGGGAACTAATCTGATAGCCTTGCATCATTCAAGACGTGTAGACGTGGTGCTGAGGGACATGGTTTAGGGACCCTGGCAGTGCAGAGTGAACAGTTGGACTTGATGAGCTTAAAGGTCTCTTCCAACCAGATGGTTCTGTGATTTATAGCTCTTGTTTCTCTGTCCCTTCATTCAGTCCATCTTGAGTTAGTTATTTGTTAATCTTGGCTCTTAAGTTGAGGTGAGGATGGGGTGGTCACAACTAGGATGCCCTGAAAAAAGTACTTTTTTCTTTTGAAATGGTCTAGCTGTAGGCAAGATGCTTAAAGAGCCATACGAGGGATTGGGGGCTTTGGGTGCCAGGGGTTTGAGAACCATCAGACACAGGGAGCACATATAGTATCTGTGAGAAGCACATGTACATAGAGCTCTGTTAGATGGGTGTGACTGAACTTACCGTGGGGGCATCTGAAGAGTGCCATGAATAATGCACCTTAACGGCACAGAGAGTGTATGTGTGGGTTTTGAGCTCGTGGTCTGAGAAGGTGGGAATTGTGGTTGCATGTAACTTTGATTCACTGAATCTCATCCGGGTCAATTCCAGAACTGGAGCATTCACTTCCAGCTCAGGGAAGAGCAGTGGAGAGAAGGGAATGCTTGCTGTGGGATCCCTGGGTCTGGTCCTGCTGGTCTTCTACATACCGTGGACAGCATCATGCCAGCCAGGGTCCTGCCAAGTCCAGCGCTTCTGTGTCGGTGGCTCTGCATCTGTCTGTCAGACATCTCTTGTGCTCCTGTCCTTCCTATTCCTTTTCTGGGGAGAAGAAGGAAATGCAGAGAATGAAGGTGAAAAGGAGGCCATAAAGCAGGGGTACAACTGAAGGAAGGTGGGTAGAGGGAAAAAAACCTTACCTGTATTGCAGATATTTCTATAATTTTTTGGTTGTGAATAGGATTTGTTTGGTAGCTGTTGGTCACTCTTGGCCTTTACTGTTTCTTAACGCTATTTTTTTTCTCAGTAGGTGTCATGGAAAGTTAGAAATGCGAGTATTTTTAATGGATTCTTCACAATTTGTCACCACTTAAAGGCTGGATGTTGTCACAGGCAAATACTTAATCAGAGCTTAATCAACAAGCTGGAAGAATCAAAATTAGTTGATGATCAAACCAAAATACAAGTGTATTCTCTAATTGATTAGAGTGGCTTGGGAGGTTATGCGAATTAAAAAATTTTGCCCAGCTGGAATGAAAATCAACCTTTCTTCCGATTTTCCAGCCAGAAATAATGTTTGAAAGCAGTTCAACAGGCTCTGTTTCTCAGGAAAAGATGGGGGTGATGAGAGGAGTGAAAATGGCTGGTAGGAAGTACCTGTCAATAGGAAGCGTGCTGCTTTGAACATGCCCCGTTAATCAGGACTAGGGGGAGGCAGAGCAGTGGGGAGAGTCTTCCAAAGAAACATTTTTTTGCAATGTTTTTTCCTGACTCCCACAAATGAAAAAAAATATTTAAAGGAGAAACAATAGCAGGGTGGGGAATAATCAGCTCTCTGCATCAAGAAGTGTTTTGCCTCGACCAAACTCTATCTTCCATGGTGTCCTGTGGGTAGGAGCTGTCGCATCGCGTCTCTTACTGCCGTGGGAAGGGATGGCCCCAGTGTATCACCTGTGGGATGCGGGGAGGGCAGTGGGCCATCCTGGTGGAGAGGACGTCTCTGGCAGGTGTGCAGTGTCTCAGGTGCAGCTTCTCCAAACCAAAATATTTTGATTCTGGGCCAGAATATTTCAGATTTCAGCCTAAATTTTCTAATATCTGTAGGTTTGTCCAGATAAAGGGGTTTTTCAATAGACTGGTTTTAGGGCTCCAACTAAAAAGGATAAAGCAGATATGGAACAGATCAGAGTTGCTGTGTTTCAGACCAGTGATGCAGAAGGAACGTAACGTTCTGGATCAGCAGATCCACACATCTGAAGTCTTTCAGTGGTTCTATTCCAGTTCTGTGCATCCGTTTGTCAGTTCATGTGGGAGGAGAGGTGTTGACATGTAAAATCTGCAGTGAGGGAATTGGACTTGACCTTAATATCAGTTCAACAATCCTTTAAGTACTTTGGAACTATTTTAAGCAACTTCCATTTCCCAGTTACCGCTGCTGCCATAGGAAGCATGAGAAGTCCTCCAGAACGTTGATGCCTCAAAATTGTCTCAGCTCAGGGAGCCAAGAGGCCACTTGTGAATCCTGAGATTGGAGTAATGCTGGCTGGTGGTATTCAGAGAGACCTGCACGTCCCCCTGCTGAAGCGCGGTGTGGATCTAGCCATCCCACTGGGTAGCCAGAGAGCAGTCATGGCGAGGGGCTCGTGGAATACTTGGTCATCGGTCACTGGAGAATCAAAGAATAGTATTAGACATATTTATGAGTAACTTATATCCATACTTAGGGGGTGGAGGGTATTGTTGGAGACCTTACCCCTTCTAATGATGTTTGACATAATTATTTTTCTTTTAAGAACACATCTGGTAGAATGAAATGAAATGAAAATGAAGCAGCTGTCGAGCGTGCAGTGGTAATGGAGCAGTGTGAAAAGCTGGGAGCTGAAGAAGATGGCCCCATTTCTGAGAGACCCCTCATTTCTGAGGCCTGAAGTTTAATTCTGGCTGCACACTGCACTCTTTAACAGTAATGGAAGAAAGGGGGGGAGGAAAATAATCTGGGTGGGATTTGCCAAACACAAGTTTGTGCATCTTGGAAGTGAGGAGCAGAGAGTGATCAGCGTACAGCCAGGGAAAGCGGCTGTCCTCTAGAGGTGGGGCAGTGGCTCGCTCTGGTTCTTGGTCTTATTCTCTGCTTTCTGTAGCACCGTGGTGGGTGATGAGGGCTACACCTGTAAACCGGCAGCCCGGGAAAAGCAGGCTACAGTTTTCAGAGCTGCCAGTGTGAGGTGTGGGCAAGCAAATGCTGCACAGCATCAGCTGCTGGGCAGCTGCGGGACAGGGCACGCTGCAGAAGCCAGCTAGCCTGCTGCCTCAGAAAAAGTGCCAGCACCATCGCTACACAGAACAATAAAAAGTAGAATCAATTAGAAGCAAAAATACGACATCGAAAGAAATAACAATTATCTATTAAATGAGGAAAAAAAAAATCATCTACTGATCTCACATCAGAACACCCAGCAGCTTTGGAATATCCCTCTGCTTGTTGGTTCAGCTGCCTCCAATTAAGTACATGCCATATGTGATATTATAGAGATCCTCAAGCATTCACCCGGCATAATTATTTTTTGGGAGAAAGACATAGTGTTAAGTACATTTTGGGTTTTCTCCTTTCTCTTTGCACCCTACCATCTTTGCTCTAAATGCTTTTCTTTTAAATGCCTGAATCTAGATTTTCCTGGCAGCGTGGATGTTTTCTAGCTGAGCTGCCTCTGCCTAGCAACTGCAGCAACATTTCAGGGACAGTTAATGATTTACAACCACCCAAAATTACTGGAGAGAAAACCTTGCCAGCCAGACTGGCCCTTACGCTGTCCTTGGGAGGACTCCTTTGCAGAGGAAGCAGGGCCGCTGAGAATCTTTTCGGAAAGTCAGGTCCCGCTCTCTGTTGACAGCTCGATGTTCCAGCTGCGACACTGGACACTCCACCAGCCCTGTGAAGTTTCAGCTCTGAGGTCTGCAGCTGTCGTCGGTATTTGGAGGTCAGTCACACAAAGCAAGAATTTTTTAAAAATAATTTTGTATACAAATAGCTGCCTTCAATCAGCCAAATGCGTACTAAATATATTTAGTTTTATTAATTTTAAAATGCTGTAGCGACTGTCATGGGTTGACAATTTTCCAGGCGTACAGAGGTGCAACAGTCCTGCTCTCCTACCAGCTCATCTTCCTCCACTGCAGAAGAGCAGCACGTGGGAAGGTACGAATGGATGAGCACGGGGCTCACGGCAGTGGCAGCAGTGCAGGCTGTAATGCAGTCTGAGGTTGAACGCTGAGTATTTCTTTTCCCTTTTTATTTTGCTGCTGCTAGTTGTATCACATACTGATTTTCTCCTAAGGCTGCCGCTGTTTGTGGCCCAGCCCTCGAAGCCATGTAAAGAAACGGGGTGTCTAAAGGAAACACATAAGCGGGGTGAGAGTGCAGCTGAATTAAGGTCATTTGAAATTAAGAAGCTGTTATACAAATAGATCTAATCAAGGTGTCTGGCTTGAGCAGAGGATAGAATGCTGAACTAGAGGAGTCAGAAACATTTACATTTTAATGACATTAAATAGGGCATGGGCAAGACCCTTGAATTTCTCTACTGCAGTCTTTGTCTTCAGGATGGGAGTGGCTTAAGGACAGGAGGAGTTGTTTGTATCTACTGATGACAGTGATTGTGCTGGAGAGCATCAGCCAGGGACGGGATGCACCAGTGATCGAAGCTGAGCAAGTGCAGAAAACAGAAACAAAACCAAAGCCCCAAATAAATACCCCTGGTCCGATGTCAGGCAGGAAGTTTTTAAAGTTACCTTAGAGCAGTTGTCTACCAGCAGCCAAAGGATAATCAACAGTACTCAATGATCTTAAAGGTCTCTTCCAACCAGGTAATTCTATAGTAAGACAACATTCCTAAGTGTGACTGTCTTGCGCGCTTTGGAAGGGCAAGCCCTGGAATTCTGCCTAGGCAGCAGAAACCAAGAACTGGACGAGGCTGAGCGTAACAGAACCGTACACAGACATATCCCACACACCTCAGGCTATGGCTGTTTTCATTACCATTGCTGCTGTAGTTACACTAAACTCACCCACAGATGTTTAAAAATGTGATTAGAGATTTGGTGCTAGGCAGAGAAAAAGGCAAAAAGGAGCTGTATCAGCCTTGTCCCTCTTCTAGGTTTCATCCAGTGTTCATGGGGGGAGCCTCTTGAGAAGGAATCAGAGTTCAGTGAAAATGCATTCTGAAAAAGCCTGTGGTGAATCCTGAAGCTGCTTTACGCCAGCTAAAAATACACTGTATTACAAGGAAAGTGATCATGGCTGTATGCTGATGGCATCTCCTTCCAAAAGGGTGCCACACGTCTGTGTCCGGTCTAAGAAAATAGCTGCCCTCCCAAGCCTGCCAACAGGTAAATCATTTGTCTAGGTTGGGCAGCAAGTCTGCGAGACAGCGGAATTTTCTTGTAGTACTGTGCTTCAGGACCACCTGGAGAATGAAGGGTGTAGTGGGATTCCAGTGGGTGGTGCTTGAGACGTAGCCACAGTGCTCATGTGTTCCTGAGTCGCTGAAGTGAAGCCAGTTGCAGTCTCACGGAGGGTGCACGCTGGTATCTCCGCAGCAGCTTTTCTCGTGGTGCGAGTTACAGTAGGTCCAGTGATGCTGCTAGAGCTAGAACTGCCAGACTGGAAGCCTGCACAGGAAGCTGCAGAAAGGCTTAGAGAATAAACTGTCCAGCTGTTGAAACCTGCCAACAAGGTCTGATTCTAAGTTTATGGTTAGGATTCAGTTGGGTTCAAGTACAACGTCTATTGCTATGGACGTTTTCAGTAGCAATTGCTGCAGTCGAAGAGGTAGTGCCCTACCAGAACGCCCATCTCAAGTGAGGAGGAATCAGATAAAACAGAGCAGAGTGCAGGACAGGTCTCTCTTTCCATGAGCATCATCTCTTAGTGTTCTGAAATGCTTGTCTCAAATCCTCTAACCTACAAAATGAGGTTGCTGTTACATTTCTTAGCTTGCTGTCCTGGATGTCACTACTGGCTATGTTATTAAGTCTTTCAAGGAAAAAGAAAACCAAACCAACCTGCGGATTTTGAAGCAATTCCATCTGTATTTGGCAGAAGCCAAATGTACTCCTTTACAGCTACCTTGGAGCTTGACAACGTGTTAAAATAAATAAACAGAGTCTTTTTCCAACAAGCTTTAAAATATGAGCAGAGGCAAATATCAAAGTGGAATGATAAAGGAATAGGAGTAGACAAATTTGAGAGCTTAGGAGCCTAATAAAGGCAGAGGCTTTTTTGTAGTTGGCATTTTCTTTAGCATTGTAAACTTTGCTGTATCACTGTGGCACGCTGCTGATGCTGGAGAAGTAAGAAAGCTCAAGGCTCCTGGTCTGCATTGCTCTCAGTGCCTCTTCTGATCTCTCAAAGCTTCTGAAAATAACAATTCCAGTAGTTACTGCATAAAAATTTTCTTTAGCTTGGGTGAAATTCATCCCTGAGCAAGAGGCATTTGCATCTTCTCACAGATGCCAGGTTTTCAGTGCTGTGGGGAGCAATGGCACCGAGGAATGGACTAGAAAGTGGTGGCAGAATGTTCAGCCTGAGACAGGATGGGGTTTGTGCAGCGGCAGGTACCTGTTCTGTGAAGGGCTGGATTTTGTGGAAAGGAACAGCTCTTGCAAACCAGCAAGCGGGGCTGGAGATGTGTCAGAGTATTCGAGGAGGGGAAGCTGACAAGCAAGGGAGAGAGCCCTGCTGATGTTAACCATCACCAGTTTCCTTCGGTGCACTTAAGCCTGGCTGTAGTGCTCGACTTGCCAACTCACAGTCCTTTGTCACTCTGTGTCCCCACTGGTAAGGCAGGGCCAGACACAGCTCCATCCTCCTACCCATTAGGAAACATAGGGCTGGCAGAAGAGCAGTGGAGAGACATCTGGAGGAGAATGGATGACTGACGGAATGAAGCTGATAGATGGCTGCAAGATTTCACAGGGATTCTCTGCAGCATGAAACCATAAACTCTTGAGCAGTTATGCTGGCTAGCAGGGTGGTTTCACATTCTTTGTAGATTTTGTTGCAAATTGCAAAATGATTGATGTTCATCTAAAGGCCTGTCTCCTGTAGTCAAGTTACTAGTTTGGAATTTCAGCTTGCTTCATTCTGGTGTTTTTTCAAGGTTCTAATGACAGGGTGTCAATGAAAGTGTAAAGAAAACTTACAAAGACTCAAACTAGAATAAAATGGAAGGAGTAAGAGTCAAATATCCAGATTGTGAGCTTTTGGGAAAGTGAGAGAACTCATTGCATGATTTTGTGGTGAGCTTGTCATGGTGTCTATCTCAATAGCTATTTCAGACCTGTACATGCACGCTACTGCATTCCCCGTGCCTACATCCTGCCTTTAAGACCGGGTGGGTGTCTGCAGTGCAGCGGAACTTTCCAGTTGTGTGAGGATTGCATTGTGTCTTGTGATGGCAGGAAGCACTGGAGAGTGGTGCATTTGACCATGCTCCTGTAAGCATTTGAAACCTCCAGTCTTGGCTGGAATTTCAAATGAAAATAATGAAATACTGCATCTTTAATCCTAAAGTTTTCTCTGATGCCCGTGATGGAAGTATCTATCACAATCGTTGATGTAATTGTGTAGTTCTTCCTCTGCTGGGGACCATAGATACAAAATAACAGGGTTGTCGATGGTTTGGTGAGAAATGTCATCCTCACACGCAGCGTGCAAAAACTTCGACAAGAGCAGAGCTCTGTTCCGGGTGGGAACAGGGCACGTTTTCAGAGCAGCAAGAAAAAATGAGGCCGTAAGAGTCCCTGAACTGAACTGCTGCAATCAGTCACAGTTCCAGGTCCAGGTCGGCACCCACCGTGGCTGCACCTGCTGATGCCATTTTGCTGACAGGCACAAATCACCAGTCATTGAGGAGAAAACCATGAAACAGGCAGCAACTGGCTCTGCCTGTACGAATTAATTAGCTAGGGCAGAGCCCCAGGGAGCAGGACCTAAAATGAGCCAGGGAGGCGTCTGTTTGCTTTCTTCTTTTTCCTCTCTCTTTTTTTTTTTTTTTCCCCTGAGTACAAACATTGCAGAGACATTTTGCAAAGCGCTTGCTAAAGAGAGCCTCCTGGGGGTATGTCAAACCCAGCACGCTCTCATCTGGTTTTACACGCACCATCCAAATATCTATGCTCCTGCACAGAGATTTTCCACTTGTAGGTTGAAATGGGGTGTATTTTGCATCTTATGTGAATGTGCTGTGTAAGCAGAGAGCAGTGGCATTCTCGTGTGGGGTTCAGCACTGTGAGCTTTTGTTTGGCCACTTGACTAATTAGGTGGGTCTTCAGTGTCTGCTCTGTGTGGGCTAATTAGGAGAGTCTGGGCTACAGGCAGGCTATTGTTTCCTTAAAGATTTGGTTGTTCTACAGCATTGTTGCAGCAGATTTGTCTTTCTGGTTCAGACTGGGAATGACTGAGTACCACAGGTGGCAGAATATGAGCACAGGGTGTTACCTGCCCTGTTGATAAAGACAGACCATGGGTCCGAAATGGATGGTACTGGCACTGGTGAAAAGTCGGTTCTGTTCCTCACTGATGATCAGAGGATTTCAGCACAAGCTGCAGTCACAGTAATTGCGTACCAATTGCAGTCACAGCTTGTTTGCCCTTTCTGGAAGCAGAATGGCGATTTGTTATACCACGGTGGGTAGGTCTGCAAATGCCCCAGCAGTGTCGAGTGTGTGGGTGAACGGTGTGGTTGCTGGAGAACTGTCTGGGGATCGGTAGTAACGCATGGAGAGGCAGGCGTGGGATCTGCTTTAGCTGAGCTTGGCGTGACACAGAGGGTGTCCAAACAGATTGCAGCATCTCTGCAGCGGTGTCTCAAGAGAGAGCCTTTACTCCCCATAGGTATATTGTGTTTATTGCCTCGCTGCTATTGGCTTTGCTATAATACTTCATAACAAATTTTAGGGTTTATTGCCATAGATAGGAGCTATCGTTACTCACACATTACAGAGCAGTGTACAACAGTGGCCAAACCTGAGAGTGCTTGGGTAGAAATTCATTGTTCCTCAAAAGGCAGGATTTTCATGTCAGATAGCTGGAGCAGGAGTCTAACGTCTTCTGTAGCTGTTCCTCTCTTAGCAGGCTTGTTCTGCCCTTCTGTCAGGTTATGCTTTAGCACTTTTTTTCATGGTTTCTTGCAGTTGTTGGTGGTTTTCTTTCTGCTCTATGTAGTCTCAGATGCTGACTGCTGTGAACGCTGATCCTCAGGCTGGAACAGGGATGTTGTTTGCCAGAACATGAACACATAAAAAGGCCAGATCCTGAGCTCAGTTTGTCCAGCTGAATGGGGTTCATCAGTTCTGCTCAACAGCAGAGAGCTGTAAGATCTGACCCTGCATCGAGCTGATAGATCGTGGCCTGGAGATGGTGAGTCTGGGCAGACACTGGCCATGGAAGGGTATGTGCTGGTATTACCAGTGTGCAGGGAGCAAAGAGCCCTGCACTCACCTGGAAATTGGAACAGAGCTGCAGAGGAAGAAAGACATTTGTGCAGGTGAGCTCCTTAACCACTGCCTGGACGTGGATTCCAGCTACCCCCTTCCGCTCAGGGGAACTGGAAGTGCTGCTCTTGCCCAGTTAGCCGACACCATCCTTCCTGTGCCTGTTGGCACTCTGTTGAGGCGTGTCAGCTGTTATCTCCCTCCTGTCCATTCCTTTCTGTCCTATTCTGCCTCTGCTGCTTGTGTTTTGTGCTTGTTCTCGTTTTCAGCCTCAGTTGCTTTTTGGCCCTATTTCTTCTCTCCCCATTAACCATGTTCCTCTTTGGAGATGTTCAGTGTAGATCTACAGGGCTAAGTCAAATATGGGTTTAGCACTTGCCTGAGGCTTGGAGCAAAGCAGCCACCTGAGCTGCCAGCCCTGCTCCTAGTCGGCAGGGCTGTGTGTGGATTTGGTGAGCGGAGCTGCTAGAGGATGAGTGGGCAAGAAGAGCCAGCTCCTGCTTTCAATGGCAGTCATGGCTGCACAGCTCAGAGGTCCACAGTGAAGTTTGGTCTTCTTTAGTACTTCTTCTCTGCTTTTACCCCACTCGAACGGTGCTAGAATGGTCTCTCCCAAACCTAGTCCCGAACAAAGAGTCACTGTAAGGCACTGCAGAGGGTAACTGTCTCTTCAGAGCTGAAGGGCAGCATGGGTCAGCATCACCCGCCTCATTTCTGGAAAAGGGAGTGGGAAATTCCAGTGGCAGGTGAGAAAGCTGAGTCTGTGGAGCCCGAGTGCAGGAGGCTGCAGTTAGAGCAAGAAGGGAGGTGGAAGCAGAGCCAGCAGGGACAGGAGCAGATTGTGCAGGCGTGAGGAGCTAAAACCTCATCTTCAGTGAGTCTCCAACACTGGGGAACATCAGCAGCTTTGGCAGGGGCTGGTGCCCTGCTCCTCAAGGGAAAGAGAAATAGATACATGCAGGCTCTCCTTGTGTTATCACGAGGGAATCGTGACACAGAGGTGTCTCCTTTGTGCTGTTTGCTGCTTCAGACCGAGGGTCTGACACTCTTGGATATACCTGTTCATTGGTGGTGATTTCTTCAGTCACTTTTTGATTCCAGAAGGACAGGGAAGGTGATCTGTTGTCATTGGGGAAAAATATACAGTTCCTCAGCCTGCTGTGGGTAGATGTCAGTATTCTGCGTTTTGGGAGGGATGAAATGCCATGTGTTCCTGTTCCCAGGGAACTTCAAGACACAGCTTCTACAGCTCCTTAGATTTTTCACATTATCGCAAATTAGGGTGTTTTTCAGTGACTAATGCTTGGCCCGTTGATCAGCTAATCTTATAAAGGAAGCAGAGTGAGTTTAGATCCCTGAGTAGGTGCAGTAAGCCATATTTCATTTCTTGCTGTTGTACTAATCCTGTCTGAATGAGTTTGGGAGTCCAAACCTTCATTTTTAACCCCAAAGAATGAAAAGCCCTTAAACCACTAGAAGAGGGTAGAAGCAAGGATGTGTTGTGTGGAGAAAACAAGCCTCAGAGGATAAACTGCACAGTGAGTTATGATTCATGCTGCAACACAGATTGGAGCTTATCTCACGCAAGGAATCACCGAGAAGCAACAAGCAGTTACGGGTGAACCCAGAGCACGCCTGCAATTTGAATGGCAGGAGCTGCTCTTCAAAAGGCACGTCTGTCTGTTGCAGGGAGCCCAACCAGTGCGTTGGGGATGCTGCCACCTGAGGAGCATCGTTCTCTTCCTCTCCGGCTCTAGCCTAAGCACAGAAGATGGTGGTGTTTCATGAGGCTTAGTGTTTCGGGCGACGTGTGTCCTCTTTGGAGTAACACTGACAGAGCATTTTGGCACGTGCAGCCACTAACAGATTGTGAAGCCGCACAGAACTCCAAGGAAAAGAAGCTGTTCCCTCAGATGGCTCTCCACCCATTGTGGTAAGCCAGCCAGCTCTTCCCCCTTGCATTTCATCCAAGATCTGTCTGGGTTTTCTGGTCTGCCTCCTATGCACAGGCAAGGTGATGGTGTGCTGCTGGGTACGAGAATTATTCCAGAATCAGGGCCAGCACCTCCTTCATTTTAAGGGCTTTGTTACCTGTTCACAGCTGAAGAGTGTACCTGGAGAGAAAGAAGGCAAGTCTAGCTGCATTTCCCCACTCATTCTGCCCAGTTGCCCTGTTCACATCACTCCTGTACCCCCGTTTCATAAGACTAAGAGCAAGTAATGGTCCAAAATACACAAACGTTCATGTGCCTCTGGTCCTGTGATCGGTCTTGCAAAGCCCCGTCACCCGTGCTGTGCCCATGCTGGGCGCACAGTTTGGAGGTCCCGCAGCACAGGACCTGGTTTACTGCAGGAGGTGTGAGTGTCCCAGGACGATGCTCTGGCACCGATGAGATTTTCCTGAGAAGAGGCCGTGTCTCTGACACAAGTCCTTGCCAGACTGACTGGCATTAATGATGTAGGAGAGAAGATTCTCCACATTCCTTTTCATTAACAGAGAAGTTCCTGCTCTTTGTAAAAATGCATTTCATTGGTTGTGGAAATGCTGCAGTTTAATGAAGCAAATGTTCTTCCTGAGAGTGACAGTTTTGCTAGTGGTGCTGTTTATTTTGATAATGCTTTACGTCCTTGAGGTTTCATAGGTTGGGATAAACTAGGCGCGGTAGAAAGCCAAAAAGCAAATAACGTTTAACATCTGTCAGGCGTTCAGCTGACACAGTGGAAAGGGAATGTGGAGTTACCCTCCGTCTTTAAGAGGTAACAGTTACCAATTGAGACAGCCCAAGTGAAAATCTCAAAATTACATGAGAACTGGCTTCAGTGGTTTGGCTTTTTGCTTCTTGTGGGGGTTTTTTTGTGGTTGCTTCCTCCCTGCCCTAAATACTCTAGGGACACTTGGGCTTTCAACTGATGAAAGGCAGCTAAAAATTAAGAAAGGACTTACCCTTTCTGTGCCTTTAGGACTGGCTACAAAATACAGAGCCCACATCTATCATGCTGTGGTGATCCAAGGCCATGGAAACCCCTGTCCCATGGGAAGGGTGGGAGGGGAACAGGCTTGGGTGTGTGTCTGGGGCAAGATGCTCCCTTGGGATGGGGGAGAGCCCAGTGCTCAGTGATTGCTGCGTGTTTTCTTCTGGTCCCCGTCACTGGAAGCGGTGCACTGGACCAGGACAGTGGGTACCACAGTAGAGGGAGCAAGAGGCTAAAGCCCTCTTCACCCTTCCAGTAAGTATCTGGTTAAACAGCAGCTCATGGCATCCAAAAAAAAAAAAAAATCGACTTGAGCTAGCCTGGAGGGAAACATCACTGCCAGTGAGAGAGGAATGTCCTCAGCCCCAGTCCCACTGTGACTCATGAGCTCCCACTCCCAGCTTCTGCCCCAGGCTGCCCGTCTTCCCTCCACTCTGGTTGTCTCTTGAAAATAGGTTGGCTGAGAGAGACCACAGCAGGTCGAGGTGAGCACTTCTCCACTCACCCAGCTGGGGAGCACCAACCCGTGTTGTACTGGGGACATGTCTGCGTCTCCCACCATGCCTGTGTTCACCGTGTATGTTCTCGTTAGTGTAACTACTGCAGTGGACAGGGCCGATTCTGCTGGAGTGCTCAGTACTGCGGGGGACTGTCGTGCGGTTCCCAGGCTTATGCATGTGTGTTGGCCACAGAGGGCCTTGTGCAGGTATAAACATGCTTTGGTATCCGCTCCGCATGCCCTGTGACCAAGGCTGTTAGCACTTACTGTGACAGACACGATAGCCAAAAAGAATATGAGAGAACGGCAGTGGAGAAGCAGCGTTATTTCAGAAGATTCACAATGAGCAATTTGACAACAGGGAGTGCTTTCTCCAGGCAGAAAATTCCAGTAAGAGGGAGAACTTGGTTTTACTCTGGGGTTTTTGGGTTTTTTTCTCTCCATCTTTGTGTGAGAGCTCATTTGTTTTGTACTGATTAAAAGAAAAAAAATTTGAAGCCAGCAGAAATGATTTACAGTTTAGTTCTTTAGAATAGGAAAATCAATCAAAATATTTTAAAAATAGAAGACAATAACTGGAGCTGCTCATCAAGATTTAGGACTAGCTGTGGGCTTGATTGAGGACTCTAAAATTAGCTTTTATTTTATTTTTCATGTAGGCCTGTGTGCAAAGCACAACATGATAATTATCAAGCTGAATCGTGCTGAAAAATTACTTAACTGGATCTTTGTGGTAGGTTAAAACAGAATGTCTTTTCCTGCTGTAAATCTCTTCAGCACACGATCACTGTCTCAGGGCTTGTAGCTCCTTGTTTGAGGCTGTGTTTCCACTTTGGATATTTGCAAGGCATAAGCCATGTCTGTACTTCTACCTCAGCAGGAGTGCTCTGATTTACGCCGGATGAGGAGTTGGTTCTGTGCTTATTCTTGGTGAGCCCGTTTAAGTTTCATGGATTTAAAGCCTGTTGAAAGCGGCCCTCAGCCAGCAGCGGTCTTAGTGCTGTCCTGAACTGGTGCTTCTCCGTATCTTACTTGTCTTTATTGCCTGAGAGCAAGGGGTGGAGCCAACTGAGACACGGAACTGAAAGGTATTTTCCTGCCCTAGGTTTTCCCCCACATCTTGCTGTGGCTGTCAAAGGTTTCAAGGTTAGAAAACCACCGACAGGTCTCTGTGGGCAGTATGGTTTGCACCCCATAGCTATCCCATAAAATCCCAGTCTAGTTAATGATAGAAAGGACAAAGAAGCTGTGATTATCAGAAACCAGACCCAGCCGTGGGGTTTGCTGTTAAATCTCAAGCATTCAACATTGTTCTCAAATTGCAATGAAGTGGAAGTCTTTGTGCATCACCATATATAAGAGCAGGTGATTTCTAAGGTAGGTGTGTTGCGTGCAGAATGCTGCATAAGGCACCAGAAGGGGACTCAAGAGACTGGGTCCCGGTGCCAGTTACTCATCTTGCTGGGCTGTAATGGAGTGACTTAGCTCTCAGCAGCCCTATTGCAAAGCTGAAAATACAGTAATAGATCATCTAAATGTGGCATCCAGGTGTCTGTTCCAAGTGTAGTTGGTCCCCTTCCTCCCCTCCTGCAAAATGGTGGTACTTCTTTATTCAGATCACCTTATTTCATCCAGGGCAGCGGTGGTGGTATGAGAAGAACACGGAAGTTAATTGGTTAAAATCCAAGTAGAAGATTGTTTCACAACGTGGTGAATTGACAGGGATTTGTCTAAGACCCGCATTGGCTCTCTCATCTTGCTGGCTTTAAACAAATATAAAATATTGTATATATATAACATTTCAGAATGAGTTAAACATATTCTTCAAATGAAATCAGTGCCAAATTTAAACTGAAATTTCTGTTACCTGCAAAGTGAGAAATGCTTTAAAGAATGAGAATTAAACCTCTCATTTCAGAGGCATCAAACCAAATGTCTTTGTTGCAGAGTGTTATTTTCAAGGAGAGTTTCTTTCAGAAACAATCTGATCAAACATTAGGAAAGTTTTTCAGTCAATCCAAATACCTGGTCATGTATTTTTCTTCATAGAAAAAAAAAAAAAGATATCTGAAAATGTTTTGCCAGCTCACATAGTTGAAGCAGTCAGAACTTCGTTATCCTCCTGTGACGTCCGAGGCCTGGATGGCTCAGTCTCCTTTTCATTTAGGGCTGAGCTGCTTCTGAGTAGAAACTAACAAACCTAGGGCTGTTTCCTGAACCATGAAGTACATTAGCCATCAAAGGGAATGGAAGCTTTCCTCCGTTCTCTGAAGAATGAATAAGCAAAGTGCAGGGATGGTTAGAATTCAAGAGCCAGGAGCGCAGCCCTGGTTGCCTGGAAACAGGAGGATGTCTTTGGAAAGCCACACCAGGCTCCCTCAGGAGAGCAGCCTCTTACCCTGATGCCCATCTTGTCCCTTCTGAAAACACGACTTTTCTTGTTGCTTTTTATGAAGGCTTTAATGAGTTCTGAAATTCATCTAGCCTTGAGCACATACTTCAGTGTGAGGAGATGTCATGAGGTATCCATGAGATAGAGATGGCCAGGACTAAGTGTCCCGCTTCCAAACCTTGAAGAAATGAGCCAGCATTCAGATTGCATAGCTGCTCCTCTTCTTGTACTGCTGATCAAACTGCTCAGGAGTGTTCAAACCTGGGTCAACCTATGTAACTAGAGCAAGCAGATTTTGCCAGAAGCCATATACAAAGCTGGGCTCAGTTTAAAACCTATCTTTCATCATAACCAAACTGATTTAAAGCAGTGTGAGTAAAATCAGTTAGGTCTACAGGAAAGCTCATATCAAATCCTGACCTGTTGTGGGAAAACCAAAATTACTCCTTTTATTACATCACCAATGTGTTTAATTTTCATGCATGCTTTCCGATCGACTTCAGCAGCAGAACCATCTAAATAATATCCCCTGCAGTAAGATCACCTTAGGAATTCAGGTATGTACAAAATATCTAATGAGGATGGCATGATAATTAAACTAAAGCTGTAAGGGGCTGGGTCAGTAGAAAGCTCATAAAGTTTTATAAGCAGTCTGGTCAGCCTGGGACTGTGATCCTGGGCTGATCCAGCACCAGAGCGATCCAGCTAGGAGTGAGACTCACGCGTGCAGTGGAGTGCTGGCATCAGCTTCACAGCACAGAGCCCAGCCTTCGAGCTGTGAGGACCACCTGAGAAGGAAATGCAGGTATCCAGGTCCCAGAATCACAGGCCTTTGCATGTGGTGACTGACTTGAAGAAAGTATCCAGAGTTTGACCCAATGTTTGGGTAAGAAACCCAAAACTCAACACTTTGTCTAAAATGTGTCTGCCTTCTGCCAGTATCTGCGCACTGCAGATGAGAGCGGAGAACGCCTTGCTTTCCAAGGTGTTTTCTGCACAATACTTAGTGTTCCCAGCTCCTGAGGAGCAGAAGTAAGTAGACACAGTAAAAAAACCAATGGCTGTGTTAGAGGGCAGTAGGGGATAGAGTTGAGATATCAGCCTTACGCCTTACACACTCACTATTTGATTGCTTGAACCTTTCATTACCATGGTTACCCCCTGTGTCAAGGTGGAGATGAAGCTTCTTTCCTAGGACTATGGTGACAGCTGGTGCTCTGCCAGTTGCTTTGATGTCTTTGAAGGACAAACTACTCACTCCGCCTGAATGTGGACTGGCAGAACACCGTGAATCAGGTGCGGGTGTCTTTGACCAGAGTCCTGTCGAGCCCTCTATTGCGTGAGGTGTGTGTGGTTGTTTGTCAAACAAACAGAGCTTTCCTTTTTTCATAGCCTCCAAAGTACCATGATTTCATCCAAGATGTGACACTTTTGCTAAGAATTGTTTGTCCTTGCATGACTCCTGGGTGTGCTGAGAAACAGGAATGTTTCATGAGAGTCTTTGTGCCTGGTTATTTTATCAGTTGCAGAGAAAGAAATGGCAGTAAATTGGATGTCTTACCTTGAGAAGCTTTCAAAAAGAGACTGTGACGTGGTGAATAGATGCCTGGGGGTAAGGTCTTTTTTCTTCTTGGGTTACAGGGACAGAGGCAGGTCAATAGGACAGAGAGTTATGTTAGTATTCATAAGCCCACTTTCCCTTTGCCTTGAGAGCTCGTGGTAATGGCTGGAGAAACACGCTCCAGCGTGGTGGCTAAATGGCAGATGGTGTTCAGAGGCTGGGGGAACGGTGACAGGTCCCGAATGCCAATCAAGCAGGCGCTGGCAATTGCTGTGATTTGCCGGTGGCTGTGAAGTGCCCGAGACAGGCAGTGAAACCTTCCCTTTAACTTCTGTAGCGTGTGTTTATCACAGTGTGTAGAGAATACTGTGTGGCAGCCCAGACAACTCAGTAACTTCTTCGTGGCAAGCACAGGAACTACTCTAGTTACAGCAGAAATATCCTGGAACCTTAAAATGGTTCTTCTCAAATCAATAACACTTTGTATTATCAGCCCAGAGGAGGAAGGGGAGATGGGGTGAGGGGGGATCCTTGAGCATAGCCAGGTCTCAGAAATGGTCTGTTGGGGTAAAATCTGCATGTTAAAAGTGGGCAGACATCCAGCTGAGGTGAGATTAAATTCAGTTCCTTTTTTGAACAGAATACTAGGTTAGAGGCCTCTGGTTAACTATTTTTCCTAGCTCTTGTCAGCACTGTGGGCCCATATTCCACCTGGCATAAATCAGCATCATTGGGCAGGTACCAGCAGCCAAGGCCCAAGAGCGTGGCAGGGATGGGTTGATCTCCCTTTAGCCTTGCGTGTAGTACCTCCTTGTATTTGAGGCACTCGTAGCAAATTTTATGCTGCCAGAACTTGGCGCGTGCTGTTGCTTATGCTCGCTGAGGCAGCATCCCCAGTCAGGGCTGGCGGCGAGCAGCTACGAAGACAGCATCGATCTCGGCCTGCCTCATGGACTGTCTGTGCCCAAATTAAACCTTGTAGCCTGCGGGAAGGCAAGTCCTGCAGGTCTTAATTGACATATCAGGAAGAGGAGGCAGAGAAGAGCCACCCAGCCTGCCCGTTCCTGTCTGCAGCCTGGCCATGGGTGAGCAGCTCCTGCTGCTCCACACCTGGAGGCACTTGCTGAAAGAGGCTTTATAAGGCGAGAGCTGCTCTCACAGCTGGGCCTGCCAGGGAAGTACCAGCAGCACCCTGGGGCTGCCTGCGTGAGGAAGGGAGGCAGGGTCCTTGGTGGGGCGCCCTGTGTCACAGGGACACCTGCTGGGTAAAACCTCGGTAATGCTGGAGGAAGCCGGCTAATTGCTCTGGACCACGGTTACGGTTTGAGATCTCATTTAAATGCCACAAAGCTCTCGTTATTTTCTTTCCTCGGTTAATTGTACTGCTCTGCATCTTTGTGAAATTTCCCAGGCATCAGCACATAGGAGCAGATGATTAAAAATTCTCTTTGATTTACGTGATGACTGACAGATGACTGACCTTGTGCCATACTATAGCACTTGTCAAAATGCTGCCTCTGTAAGAGAGGCTCTTGCTCTTGCTGTTCCTGTGAAGAGTCCTGGCTTAGTCCTTTGGGAGGTTTGGGGCTGCACTGTCCCCTCTGGACCTGACACTGCTGCGAAGCCTTGAGAAAAGGTACTGTGTATTTTACTCCTTGCATACTGTTGTGTCTGGGGACAGTCAGATAAAACTGTTAGAGACAACATCTCCTTCCCTGCTTCCCAGGGGCAACAAGCCCCCTTAGAAGCAAGTGGAAGGGACAGACCTTGTTCCTCATGTCTGCTCTGACAACCAGCCCCATGCCCATCGTGTGGAGCAGGGGCCGCCCCTGTGTGTGGCAGGCATTTCTGTCCTTGTGCTGTGGAGCTGCAGAGGTAATAGTTGTTAGTAGTGGCTTTAAGAGATTTACTGCTTAAGCATTTAGGAATGGTAAGTCAATCACTTTAAATCGCGTGTCTTACAAGAAAATTTCTTTCTGAATTCTGAAGTGTTGTGGCAGTACCCCGAGGAGCAGTATCGTTCGAGATTGCTAAGGATATAAAGTAAGTTGTTTTGTAAATCTTATCTACTAAGCAAACACCTTTAAATCACTGTCCTGCAGCTGTGGCAGTGTATTGGTAATTGTGCAGCTGTTGATCCCAACCAAGTCATCGCCTCTCCAGGCCTCTGGTGAGCGGTTGGGCAAAGGAGGAGGGTCGTCCTGTCTCCAGGTCCCTCCGTACAGGTCAGTGTACTGATCATCAGACAATCCACACCCCTGCCTACCCAGTTCATTCCCAGTTGATCAGAGAGCAGTGACCTGTAAGGTATTTGTAGTTAAGGTCCCAAACATTACTCTGCGATGTTCTGTAGTACATGTGTTCTGTAGCAGTATGTGAGTATTCAGATACGCAGATGATCTAAGGCTGCGAATGCAGTGGTGCCTGCTTTTGAGGCAGGGGTAGGTAATGTATCAGTCCTGTAATCCTGCTGCTTGGTAGTCACAACCGTAGGTGATGCAAGCGCTTTCACTACTCTTTCAACAGTGGCTTTCAAGTGTTTTTAGAATAGAATATTTCAGTGGGAGGGGGCCTAAAAAATCATCTTGTCCAACTGCCTGACCAATTCAGGGCTGACCAAAAGTTAAAGTCAAGGGCATTGTCCAAATGCCTCTTAAACACTGGCAGGCTTGAGGCATCGACCACCTCTCTAAGAAGTCCGTTCCAGGGTTTGACTACCGTCTTGGTAAAGAAATGCTTCCTCATGTCCAGTCCGACCCTGCCCTGGTGCAGCTTTGAACCGCTTCTACACGTGCTGTTCCTGGATCCCAGGGAGAAGAGCTCAGCACCTGCCTCTCCGTGTCCCTGCCTCAGGAAGCTGCAGAGAGCCATGAGGTTGCCCCTAGGCCTCCTTCTCTCCAGACTAGGCAAACCCGGAGTCCTCAGCTGCTCCTCACAGGACACACCTGCCAGCCCTTCACCAGCTTTGTTGCTGTCCTCTGGACGCGTTCAAGGACCTCCACATCATTCTTAAACTGTGGGGCCCAGAACCGCACACAGCACTCGATGAGACCACGCCAACGCTGAATACAGCTAGGTAATCGCTCTTTTGCCCAGCTGCTCGTGCTGTGTGCGATGGACCTCAGGATGCAGTTTGCCCCTTGGTGCCAGGGCATGCTGCCGGCTCCTGTTGAACCTGCTGTCAGCCAGCACCCCCAGATCCCTTTTCACAGCTGTTCTCCAGCCACTCCGTGCCCATTTATAGTTGTGCCTGGCGTTACTCCATCCTCACTGCAGAATTTGGCATTTTGATGTGTTAACTTTCATCCCATTAATCATTGCCCAATGCTCCAATCTATCGAGGTCCCTCTGCAAGGCATTCTGAAACTAGTAACGCAACATTTTCATAAACAGGCATGAGATTCTGCAAACTGGTGCTTGTAATGTCTCTACCAAGAAAGCAGAGTCAAGATACGGTATCTCGTACTGTGAGGGAAGAGTTAGAAATGTGGGGTTTGTGGTGATGGGAGTTCTTTAAGGAGAATGGCATCGTCTAGGTCGGGTCTCGGTGGAGGAAGTTGGTGTGTCTAGGAAGAGACAAAGGCATTCACTGTCTGATGAAGGGGAATTTGTAAAACTCGGCTCCCGCTCTTCCATTGCAGTCTAACTGGAAGGCTGATAGCTGAGAGTCATTGGCATCGTTCTGTGGTAAGAAATGGGTGTAGATTCATGCCTATTAATGCACATGTGTAAAATGGGGTAAAATTCAACGTGTATTGACTATTGTGAGGTCTCTGTTCTCCTCCTGTAGTGTTCTTCATCCGTACTGTAGATGCAGGGAAGAGAGGCCCTTTGTACCCTTGAGTTCTGCAAGCACAGCTCCGCAGTGTTCTGTTGATGACTGTCAGTCACTAGAACTTAGGTTACCTCTCAAGTCAAAGACCTGAGCCCCAGTCAGAAGTTTTGCTTTCTTTGGTAATGTCATTCCGGATGTTCTGTTTGTTTCCGGCTGTGGCGATGCAGCACCTCTCCTGGGACGTGCCAGGTGATGCAAGTTTATTGTGCAGGCACTGTATGATGCTGAACTGCAATTCTGGTAACAAATGTATTGCACAGTATTTTCTCCGCACTCACAATCAAAATGGGTAAGACTGGAGCCTGTGATGTACTGATATTCGTGCGTTAATTTATTATTTACATATTCAGTACTGTGGAATATTTACATGCTCAGAAAACTGTGTGCCCTTAGCATTGCTGCTAACTGCAGCAGCGTGTTCAGCAGTTGAGAACCCAAAGGCATGTTTGCAAGCAGGTGGCCAAGCGGAGGAGCCATAGCTCGCTCACGAGGCAGAACCTCGGTCTGCAACGGGCTAAATTCCAGTGGTTTTGCAGATAAGCAGATTTGGGTGGTACAGAGACAGTAGAGCCCGTGACTGGCATCAGTTCAGTGGCTTGTGGCTGTCCTGATACAGCAGCAACATTAACTGTGAGTGTAGCTACCTGCGCAGTGAATCCAGCACTGTGTCTATCGGCACTCACACCAGCAACCTCTGGCACGAGTCGTTTCACATACCTAGTGGGAGCACTAGGACGTGCTCTGACCAAACGTCGTGTTTCACGCAGTGGTTGCACTGGATTGCTCTTGCAGGACATCCAGCATCATTTCCCGTATGCAGCGGTAGCAGAGTTTTCCTGTGTGTTTGGAGCCCACTGAGCAGTGTCTGCAGTGTTGTGATTTCCCATAGGCTGCGCTTTAACCGCCCATCTGGAGCAGCTGCACGGCTTGAGCAGCGCCCGCTGTGCCCTGACCTGCCATTGCCACCTCTGCCACGGCTGACTCCGTGGAGTGGCAGTGCCTGTAGCCTCTTTAGAGTTGAGTCCAAGCAGCAAACCCTCTCTGACGTGAGGGGTGGTTGTTTTTCCCTATAAGCTGATCTCAGATAGTTTTGCCTGCCATGGGTGCAGACCCACGTGTGATAATCGGCTCTCATGAAACCACAACATAATGTTCTGGTTTGTTTCCTATAGGCCCTTTCCACGCTGACGTATTTTATGGCATTCATCTACAGCTGTTGCTTCAAGTACGCACAACCATCCTGATTCCAAGAGTACAATATCATGTTTGTTATCAGCTTGGGAAACTGTATACAGTGTGCGCTTGCCTTGGGCTCCACTTCAGTTTGCGCTCTCCTCAGGAACGTCCCTGGCACTCCTGGGGAACATGCAGTGTCTAGACGCACGTGGTCAAGCAACGGAACGGTTAAGGGTCTCGTTCACGTTTTGCAGGAGTGCAGCAGGTTTACTAGGGACTGTAGCAAGGTGCAGATGGGAAGGGGAGACTCGGGAGAAGTTTTCACAGGTACGAAAGAATGATAGCAGCAAAGGCATGCCTGTGGTCAGCAGTCATAAATGCAAATGCACGTGGAGAAATTAGCCCATAAGGAAGGCAGAGTCACTAATGTTTTTCTTTATCTTGGAAGAGCCAAGCAGAGAAAGAAAATGCTACACTTCACCCATCAGTTGGTGGGAAATTTAACTTAAATCACAGAGAGGCTGAAAACCCATCGAAGTGACCCGAAGGTGTAATTAGGAGGTGGGACAAGGGCAGGTCTGTTCCTCTGAACTTTGTGTGGGTTGGCTTATGGTGGCATTGGGCAGAGAAGGAGCGTGTCTTGGAGCAGAAGGAACTTGGCATCACCCTTCTCCAAACTGCAGGAAGCAACACTCATTTCTGCAGGATGAGCTAGCTCTGGTTGCTGAGTGAGGTCAGCCCTGCCGAGATGGAGCCCCTGAGCCCTCCATCTGAAGAGAAGTACTTTTACTTGATGGTACTGAAGTACTTTTACTTGATGGTACTGTAAGAGCTGTCCAGATGCTCTTTTTGCTTTGCATTTTCAGGCTGCTGCCAAACCAACTGGGAAGCCATATTGTACAGACGAGGCAAGTCATCTCGTGTATGAATTTGTGTGTAATTCATAGCCCATTCCTTTATTTTCCAGCAAAGTTTCTTCTAAAGGTCAGACCAGAAATTTGAGAAGGCGTTTTGTCTCTCTGAGGGATGAAATGCAATCTCATCTCAGTTACTACACCCAGTTGCTTACACAGAATGTTAAGCTGGATCCTACTGGAGAAGAAGTGTTCATCAGGAGAGAGCTTAAAAGTCATTAGGAACAGGGGAAGTCAAAGAGGTGGCTTTAGTGAGAGCAGAAAGTAGAGCTTAGTAATGATTAGCTGGAGAGATAATGTGTAAGTGGAGAGAAGAACTGTTAATTTATCAAGATAAACAATAAGATAGTTAAAATTAAGGGGAATAGAGGAGAGGATCATTAAAATCCAGTATTGTTAAATAGAAAACCACACTGTGCTGTAGCTAGATGGGTTTTTTTTAACAGAACCCAGCTGAGCAATTGAGGGAGCGCAAGGTATCGGTCAAGAGCTCCTGAAAGAACAGTGAAGCGTCAGCGTAAAGGTATCCTTTAGGACACATTTCCTCCACACATAAACAAAATTGTTTTGCTTCTATTTTACCATCAGCATAGAAAATTGCAGTGTGTCTGTGTTTGTCTGCATCTTTGTAACCTTCAACAGGACGCAAATGGAGGGTAGGAATGTGAGGCTGGTGTAAGTCAGGAGGAAGGCATTGTTAATGCTCTAAATCTCCTACCCTTGTACAGCACGAGGGAATGTGTAAGAGGTGTGTATAAAGTGAGGTGTAGAAAAGCAGCTACTGTGCTACAAGGCAGCAAGCAGAGGAGCTGGGAATGAAGGACATGAAAAATGAAAGCAGGTCCTCTCTCCTGGGTCGGGTTTTGCTTATCATAGAACTAGTTCACTACTACCGTTGTGCGGGTCAAAGTTTTGATGAGGTACAAAGCAAGCAGATTTGGGCTTACTTTATAGACATACCCTTCCTACCCTGAATCTTAGAAAAAGTCCGTTTGTGAGTAGGTATTGCTGGGCCACGGGTTTGGAGCCACGTGCAGTCTCCAGAGGAGCAGTATGTATACTGGTACGGTTACCTGGGTATGAGTGTTATTCCTGTGATTTGTAGATGTCTGCCTGTATTTTAAGCATGGTGTGTTTACAACGTCGGCATGGCTGTGTATTGTGTATAAGTTTTAAGGACTACTTTACTTCCAGGAGGCCCGATTAGTAACGAGTCACAAACAGGAAGGCCAACTAGGAAAAGAAATTAAGACTTGGTGTGGTTTTAGCTGGTAGGGAAAACCTGTGCTATATCACTGCTTGTAACTTGGGTCATGTGGGAAGAGATACCTGCAGGTGAGGAAGAATCTGTGATGATTCTCCTTGACAAAGGGCCACATTTTCAGCAGGTGTAGCCTCATGTATCTCCCTTAGCTTGAAGGCTGTTAAGCTGTTATCCCCTTCGAAGGAAATAGGCTGTGATCAGTGCCGTCATGAGGATGAGAGAAGAACAAAGATGGCCATAGAGATGCATCTGCAGCATAGAAGTGGCTTGACTAGAGATGCTTTGCTCACAGACCATGATCTGAACATGGGGTTCTCTGGAGCCAGAAGTGCTCGTAGGGCTGGAAATTTCTTGGCACGGACAAACAGCTACCGGAGTGCCGAGCGTGGTCTCGCAGCAAAGAGGAACACTGGCTCTGCCTCTGCCCTGACAAGGAGAAATGCAAGGTCAGAGAAGGGCAGTAATGGCAGCAGAGGTGTTCATGCTCATAGAGAGCATCCACAAATGAGACCAAAGCTCGAGGGGGGTCTCAGAGGTGTTCATGGCCAACTAGAGGAGGAGAGAGGGCAGGATGATTTAGAGCAAAAAGAAGACTCCCCAGCGTCTGCTTCGTTGCTTAAGTGCCAGCAGCTACATGTCATTTGACTGCAACCCCTTCGTAAAGTGAAAAGACATAAAAAACTGTGTCCTTCCGAAGAGTGCATCTACTCTTCGGACCTGGCAGCCCACCCTGGTAATGCTTCCAAGGCAGAACTTTAATGGGAAGCTGAAAACCATCCAGATTTTGGTTTATGTACATTTCTAACATTTAGCATGAAAAAAATATATCAGAGGGCGTATGCTGCTGTAATTTTTTTTAATGCTGTGGATCCTACTGAAAAGAAAATCATTTTTCCCTGGGTGACAAATTCTTTCCAAACCCTGTTTAACTGCAGCAGGCGTTGCTGTAATGGGCCTGAAACTGATGAAGATCTATAGCAGGTGGCAGGTTTGAGGAGCAATAGTGTTTTCATTACTTAAAAATTAACAATGGAGGGCTTTTCTGCTGTAGATGCTAATATGTGTCAGCAGCAAGGTAGAGGATGTCTTGGAAAGTGCTTTTGCTGTAGGTGAAACGTATTGTGGGAAAAAATGTTTTCCCATGTTGGAAGAGTAAGTGAAAGACAAGCACCGTAACACCGTTTACATTTATGAATCAGCAGTTGTTTGAAAAAGGAGCAGCTGATTACAGATTACCTGGAGACGGGAACATCACCCCCCGCAGAAACGCCGTCACCCCTGAGAGAGGGGTGCAGCGGGGGCTGAAGAGCGTATAGCACAGGAGTGAGCAGAAGCGGTTGAAACGTGCTGGGGAATTACATGCAGGCAGGGTGGTTGTCTGGAGCCTAAAACTAAGGCTGGAGTCTGAATTAAAGAAAAGTTGGATCCAGATTGTGCTCACCTTTCTCAGCCTATGACTGAACATGGTTGCGGTTAAATGCAGAACTGGAATCATTGATGGTTTTTTTTTTTCACTTCTTTCTGTGCACTGCAGTGTTCCCCTCACAAAGGAGAAGCAGCCAGGCTCCAAACATGAGAGCACGACTGGACCAGATCCTAAAAGTGGAGCCGTGGAGTTCGAGCCGAACAGGGACCATGTCACTGGAAAGGTGATCTACCTGCTATGTGTATTTCCTTTGACTTCTTTTCTTCCCTCTTTACTTCCCTTTGTATCTCCTCCTTAAATGGGTTCCTGCCCCATTTCATGCAGAGATTCTTTTTCTAGTGTGGAGTCACCTCTGTGGAATGTCTGGGTATCCTTCTCAGGTGAGATACTCAGAGCCAGGTGAGCCATCATGAAAAAAATCTGGTCCCTGGTCAACAGAAGCTTCACAACAGATGTTCTGAGCGCTCATTGTGCTGGGTTGCTTAGGTCGAAACTCTGCAGGCTGTGTTCACTGTTGCTCAGGCCATAAATGTAGTTTTGCTGCTGCTTCAGGAGGGATAAGGTACGAGATACTTGGAGTAGGATGTAGGCTGCAGCTGGAAATACCAGATGTTTCTTACAATAAAAGGCATCTGAGATGTTTTAGAATTATTTACATAGATGATACCGCTTGGTATATTCCAAGCAATCACGTAAAAACTCTGCAGTTGTAGAAGGCCTGGCTAATGGCAGACAATTTAATGCTCGCACAGCCTCTGGCTGCCTAGCGCTGGCGAGGGCTGGGCTGTCAGGTCAGAGCTGCATGTGGGCAGCAAGTTTTGACGATACCCTTTTGTGCCCAGCCCTAAGGACTACAGGAGCCTGACACAGTAACTTGCCCCTCCTGCTCGTTATCCACGGAGGAGATATTGCTATTCTTCCGCACACGGGAACCCTGAAAAACAGGTGAATGAGCTGTGTCTGTGAGAAGGTCCGCTCTGAAGAGGACTGTGCTCTAACGGCAGCCATGTGCTGAACCCGATGTCTTTTCCTGCAATCGATGTCCAGATCTTCTAAGTTAGTTGCCAGTTCCAGCTATGTCAAACTAATCCATACAGATGTCCAAACTTTGTGGATCTTAAGTGGGCACACACGGGAATTGTTAGCAAAACCCCAGGTTGTAAATGGGTTTTTATGGGTTGTAGAGGGAATCACTGGTGCACCTGGGAACAGGCAGAACCCCTGACTCACTTGTTATATTACTGGTGTGCTCTTAGCTGATGGATCCCTGCAACCTCAATAACTCGTTCCCTATCCTAACTCTTGTGTGCATCCTTCAGGGAGCTGCATATTTAGTCTCTCTTAACTCCGCTTTAGTACACATAAAATCTACTCAAATTCGAGCTAATATCTATCAGGAAAGACTGAAATGAAAATTACCGCTGGGTGCTCAGTTGACAGTAATTCGCGATGTTTCTGCTGTGCTTACTCTCTTACAGTATGTGACCCTTGCTCCAAAACACTGTAAGCTTTGTGATTTTCCATTTTAGCTCTGGTGGGAATAAATACATCACCTGGAGGTAAGGAGTTTTCAAGTGCTTCACCAATATTTATGTTCTTTTAAATCCGGCTCCGGAAAGGTAGAATGCATGCTGCAAATAGGTAGAAGTGTTAAAACTTCCTCCCAAAGTTCTTACCTTTTTTTACTGCAGTTGGATGTTTCCTTGCTTTGGCATAACTATGACAAACGATCCATAAAACATCTGTTTGTTCACCTTATCCACATCACTACCTGCACTGAAAATTACCTCTGGGGAGGGAGAGGGTGGGAGGGAAAGGACTCACAGCTCTCCTCAGCAGCAGACACAGCACTGGTCGTGGTGTGGCTGTCGCCATCGCAAGTGACTGATCTGGAGCTAATAAAAGAGCAAAATTCCTTCCCCCCTCTTTCCCAGGAATTCTGGACCCAGTCAGTATCCACTCTAAAAAGGAAAGCTTTGAGTGTTTTCATGACAATCTGTGCCAAAATGTGTTTGGCAGCTTAATGTTCGCCCCAGTGGTTGTGTCTGGGAGATGACTCTGTGCTTTCGGGGATGAACTGATGTAATGCAACTCATGCCCTGCAGTAGCTCCAACCTCTCTTGGGGCTGGTTGGTAAACTGCTTTACTTGTGGGAAGGTTACCTGGTATTTTCTGTTCAGTTTATGGTCAGGAGTTTCCACGGCCATTGTAGGAATGCCCTTATTTTAATTCCTCCCATGCAGAACTACATGACAGAAATTCTGTCATGCTGCATTTCTCATCTGTTCGTGTGAGTGGGTTGGGTTTGGTGTGGTTTATTTGTCTCAACAGCAGTGCTGCTGCATCTCACAGACTAAAGTGACTTTTTACCCCACCAACACCAAGGAGGCAGGTTTGGATTGAATTCAAACTCTGAAATCTGGGTTTGTGGGAACAGTAGTAATGAGGGTAGTAGTTTGAATGCTTGCTTGAGTGTCTCCAGGCCCAAGAACCTTCATACAAACCACATGACAAGTGGGTAAATTACTGAATCTATGCTTGTATGAAAGCAGCATTCATTATTACACATTATTATTACTGGTATGATTTGAATTCTTGAAAAATGCACTCTCAATTTATTCTGCTCTTTCTCATTAACCCGGTGATGAATCCTTTTTGGGCAAAATTCCCGTTGATCAGTAGAGGACCAGTGGCAGGTTTTGTTTAGGGCTGTGTTGCAAAGTTAGGTGTCCAACAAGTAGGCTATTGACAAACCGTCTTTTTGTAAGAGAAACAGTATGAGCTCTCAGATTATTTTCTGAACTGAGGAAGATCTGTATGTTTTGAAAGTTCTCTACTTGTAAGGTGACAGGTCTTCTTTCCTAAACCCCTGGGAAAACACTGGTTGTCTGGAGATCTTTGCTACTTCTTACTATCTGACACACTTCCATGGCTGCCTCGGTGCCTGTGGGCAGGAGATGCCAGTGGAGGCCCAAGACCCAGGATTCTCTTCTGCTGAGAGTTATCAGCAGTGAACTGCTGGTGCTGCAGAGGAAGGGGGAAAAAAGGCAAGTTTTATTAGGTGAGGAGTTCTTTGCCTTTTCCCAGGTTAGCTGTCAGTCTGCCTCAAGGCATTTCCGTAAGATACAGCAGTCAGAGCAAGTGTCCGGTGTGTCACCTTGGAACAGCGCTCTGCTCGAAGGCAGCTCAGGAGAGAGGGAGACCCTTTGTGGGCTCGCTGAGGAACTGAAGCTCTGAAGCGAGGTACTCGATCACGTTAATGGTCCTAATTGCTTAGTGATTGCTATAGGTACGCTGAGGAGCATGCAAATAGTCTAATTCTCTGCAATAAGCAGAGCGCCTGAGGTGTACCTGAACACCCGGTAATGCTCTACTGATAACTTGCAGAACACAGACACCGCGGTGCCTAGGGTCCTTCTTTAATTGAGTAGAATTTCACTGCTAGTTGAAAGAATTGTCTTCTCCCACGGGGCCAGGGGTGATAGACAGGCCTCCTCGGTTTTGCTCTGTGGCAAAATCTCTGTCATTACTTCTGTTGTCATGAGGTGATTCTGATCGTGCTGCTCTGATGAATGTAGAGCCTCTTCAGACACAGAGCACATCTTTTCCACACAAAGTTCCCCCTCTCTCCTTTTCTTACTCGTTGGTTCTGTTTGTGCCTCATCTGTCCGGATTCTGGGACAGAGCAGGAGAGGACCGTGGGCTGGGGTGCCTGTGAGTCTGGCGGGGAGCTGAATCTCGCCTCTCTCAGTGAGATTATTTATGGTCTCAGCTGCCTGCAGCAGTTCCTTTCAACCTCTCAGGAGCGCTTCTGCCGTGCTTTACCTATTCTCAATAATCCTCTGGGCTCTAGAGGCAAAATCTCTCGTGCAGCACTTATTCTCTTGATCATTTATTTATGTATAAACTATTTTGATTTGTCTTAATCTTCCCTTCCCTTCACGTAGCTGTTGCTCTCAGGTGCTTTGGTGCAGTGTAAAATCTTTTCTTTTCAAATGAATTTAAGCTACTGAAAGATACTGGACTGGCTGTACACGCAGCGGTGACCTCTGTTTACAAAGCGAGACCATGACCCTGGCAGAGTGACAAAACAAATTGCTGTGAAGCAGCTCGAGGTGACTGGCGTGGTTCAACCACTGATCGCCAGGAACTGCTCTCAAGACGTAGTCAGTCTTTTGGTCACTCTTGGCCGATGGCAGAACAGCTGTTGCTTTCCATTTTGGTTTTGTTTTGTGTGTTGTAGTAAAACCACGTTAATGTCAGAGCGTGGAACCTCTTTGAGAGCGTGCTAGTCCAGCCATTGCCTACAGGCCCCAGCTCTGGGATAACCGGGGAAAGGTTGTTGTCTTTCAACGCTGAACATGGAATCTTGCTGCAAAACGTATTTCTCTGTAGTTCACCTGCCACTGGTGGCAGGCTTGAATAAAAATGCTCCGTCATTTCCGTTTGGATTGACAATGGTTAGATTTTGGTTTCTGGTGTTTTTCATTGCACCCAGCGTATGCTGGAAGCCAATACAGAAGGGCCTGAAACGTTCTGTGGTTCCATGAAGCAGAGAGAACTACCAGAGTATGTGTTTGGATCTTTCCTGGGCCACATACAAATCATCTTTGTGCTTGCCTAGCACTTTCCAGAGACCAGCCCCAAGCTGAAGAAGCTTTCACAAGCTCGCAGCCAGCAAGGAGGAGGTAGGAGGGGTAGCAGTAGCATGCAGGTGGCATGAGCACCATCAGCTATCGCACTCAGAACAGTCTTTTTGTCTTGGGTTTCCTGCAGCTAGTTGTTGTCAGCAAATGTGAGAAACGTCTGAAATTTGCACGTAGCAAATTGTGGGGGTTTTAATTTGTGATGAGCAGGATGAGAAAAGCATCGTGGTTTTCTGTTTTCAACAGCATGGGCAGAACTGCAGTGCTAAAGCGGCGGATTGGCTGGAGGGAACTGGCTGTGGATCTGCCAGCAAACCGTTGCCTAGTGTCAGGGCACGTCTGTCATCTGTAATCGGGTACTGAGCAGCGCGCTGGCTGCGTGAGCTTCGCGAAGCACTGCCTCTCTTGGGCAGTACCCCATTTCACAGCCCTGTCACTCTGTCTCTAGGGCAGCTAAAACGGGAGATTTAAAGAGGGGAGTAAATCAGAGGGAGAAGAAAAACTCAAGGTTTCTCTGGCAGCTTGATGAAATGCATGTTAAGACTAAAATGAAACTTAAAAATTTCTCCCTGCCCCGACTTGGTTCGCAGTCCCCAGCAAAACGTCATCTCTTTCTCTGCTTCTCTCAGCTGAGGTTTTTCTGACTGTTCCCTCATTTCTGGTTGACCAAAGTGTTGCTCCTGCTTGTTTTGTATCACAGCAGCACTGCTTTCATGTAGGCAGTAAAATAGTAAGCAATGTTTCTATCTCACAACATGAAATTTGTCCTTGCAACGACAATTTTACAGTAGAATCTCACTTGGGTTCACTCTGCAAATGTATCAGTGCTCCAAAAACTTACCTCCGTCCTATCAATATCTTATAGAGAGCCCCGAGGGATCCTGGTGGAGTTCAAGATGGAATTGGCCTCATTCTTTTCCCTGAGCAATTAATAATTCATTTGGCGGTGTTTGCTGTGTGTTCCTTCTGCCCTCAAGATAGGAGTCAACATTTCTTTAAGTCAGAATAATGTGCTGGCTTCCGGCCGGCTTTCAAAATACACACTGCAGCAGTAATGCAGCCCTGTTACCTCGGTGCTGGCTCCAGCAGCACGCAGGAGTTTTTCCTGTGAAGTGGATCAGATGAGCAGTGCCCCCACACGTCGGTCCTGGAGCAAAACGTGAGCTGCCAGCCCCAGCGGGTGGGATGTGGACACGCACAGAGTGTTTGCAGCAGGCTGCAACGCCGCAGAGCCGCAGCCTCCTCCTGGAGGCAAAGCCAGCTGGTTCTGGCAGAGGCTATTGCTCATCTGCCCCCTTGGATTGTTGTTTTTTGCCGCACATCTCTGATCTGTTTTCCAAGGGAAAAATAAAGACAATTAAACCAGGTTGATAGGGGGTTCAGTCTATCTTTCCAACCCAATAGAGAGATCGTGATTTTTTGGTTTCTACTTTTTTCAAAGGAAAATGTTTCAAAATACTGCCTCTGATTTGCAGTGGGAGGCTGAAGATTAGACATATAAGAAGCATCACCAAGTTCATGTACCCAAGTTCATGCCCGTGAAGATGAATGTGACGGTTCATCCCACAGAGAAGTGTAGTAGGAGCCCTTGGGAAGCTCAGAGATAGGGTAGCAAGTTGCCCACTGCAGTTTAAAAGTGGTGAAAAAGGTGAAAAAACATTGCAGTGCTGTATTCCATGACTAACAAAGGAGACAAACATCATCAAACACCCACAGTACATTTATAGGCTTTATTTTCAGTTTTGTAAAGTGGATTAGAGGCATTCGTATTCATTAAGGAGATAAAAACCCTTTTGCTGGAGCTCAAGTGTTTTATTTTAAAAGTTTGAGTTTTATAGGTTGTGAAAGAACTGTAAACAGAGCAATGAAATGGTCAGAGGAGAAAATGTCAGTTTTATAAAGTGCTTTAAAAAGAGCAAGAGCATTTATTTCTCTTAAATCCCTATTTAATGGATTAATGTATTATTAAAATGAAAGATGATAACATACGTGATGGGAAAGTGCCCTGGGACTAGGAGCACTCTCTTGCCTTGCTCTCCTGCTTATGATAATTTGTCTCCCAGCAGCATTCAGAGGCACTGGCTGAGGTTGAGGCCTCTGTGAGCACTTCGAAGAGGCAGTCCCCCCCGCGATGCCTCGCATCCGGTGGAGAAGGTAAATGAGGGTGGGGAAAATGGAAATGGGGCCTCCTATATACAAATGGGCATGACTAACGTTAGGTTGCGGAGGTCGAAGCAACCCCTTCTCCTTTTATGGCTAGTATGGGCAGGGTTACTAGGAATAACCTTATTCTTTTATTCATTACTCCTTTTCCAGATGATGTTTCCTCTCTCCTCTCCGCCTTCCTCCGCTGCATCCCTCTCTCGCTCTGCAGGTTCTCCTTCCCTCCTCTCTCCTGTTTCCTGTCCATAGCACTCAACGCCCTGCACTTTCCCTTCCGAAGCTGTCAGCCTTTTTCTGTTCCACTATCTCCTGTGGCATCTTTTTAGTATTACGTGGCGGTTTTGAATAAGGGCTTATGAAATAAATGACATTTATAACCTGAGCATCTGAGTAATTTGCTAAAGATCTTTATTACCTGACAAAAATAAGCTAATCGGGGGGATCAGTAGGGATTAATTGTGTGGGGAAACCTGGGAAGTCTTTTTCCATTTTCTGCACCTTGTTGGACCTTCCAAAGGAGCTTGTAGGTGCCTTTCCAGCAGGCATGGGTAGTTTAAAATGAACTGGCGTTAGAAACAGGGTCCTTTTTTCCCCTTTTTTCAAAACAAAGGCAAAAGAGGTGTGTGACTGCAGCCAAGGTTCTGCTTTGGGCAGCCTTTCCTGTGGAAGTTGCAGAACTTCCTGTAGTACGTTGCAGCAGGGTTAGAGCACGTGCTGGTTTTCATCAGCGCACCCGTGGGTGATGCCACACCAGGGTATCCTTCTCTGTGAGTCAAATATCTGAGTCTACCTTGCTTAGAAGCTGCTTTTGGGGAGCAGAGCTCAGGCGAGATGCAGATCTGAAATGACGTTGCGGGGCTTTCTGTGCCCTGTGAGCCCCGCAAGCGCAGATCTGACAAGCCTAAAAAAGGTACCTGCAAGGCAGCGCTGTCACTGCTTCCCACCAGCCCTTCTTGGTGTAGGATCTCAATGTCATTTCAGTGCTGAAACCGTTTCGTTTCTCACGTGCGTTAAAAAACAGAGGGAAGCCAGGGTATTTTGCAGGTGCCCTTGAGAAGCCATTTTTAACAGGGTGTAATATTATTAATCACGGAGACCAAGAGGATGAACATGAGATTACTAGACAGCACAAGCTTCCCCTGAACAAATCAGTTAGTTCCTGAATCAACCGTCCTTCCAATCGGGAGTGAAGTGTTCCTCTTTCTATTCCATGTGCCTGGTGTACCGGAGTTGCGAATGGATTGAAGAACAGTCTGGCTCCTGTTGCTCCTGCAGCTTGTCACCTCGCTTCTGTAGTGAAAAGGGGAGGCTGTATTATAGCAAGGAAAATTGTACCGTCCAAATGTTATTCTTTCTGTGCCTCACTTTTCATTTTCATGTTAAAATGGTCTCCAGTTGTTCTCCTGGTGGCTATGCATTTAAAATAAAAGCACGGGTTCTCCCAGCTCTCTGCAGTAAGGAGGAAAGACTCTGGGCCAAATCTACCCTGGAATTAAACCAAGGATATGCCTGTTGTTATCCTGCCACTTTTGCAGAGTAGTTTTCTTTTTGCTGCCTTTTTTGCAATTCTTCACAGGGATCTTCTACTGCAGGTCACAAACATATGCCAGCTCAATGGTCCTTCCGTTTATTTTTGTCTTCCTGTGAGGTAACCATTCAGCCATGGAGTAATTTCTTTAAATGAGGCATTCTAATCCAAATTGCCAGTTAATACCTGCAGGGCCAGCTTCCCTCCTGATCAGCTCTGCAAATTAAGGAGGCTTTGAATGCTGCTGCAAAGTTTTGCTTGCGGAAATCCTGAAGGACTTTTGAAACCCAGAGCAAAACTGGTAGGGCGAGCCCTGAAGATCTGGACAAGATATAAAACCGTGGGGCACAAAGCCAAGTGTCAGGTGAACTTTGTGTTCGGGTCCCTCAGCTCTGGGTTCAGATTCTGAAGGAGTCTGTAGGTGCAAATGAGGCTGGGGTCTCACTGCACTGTGCTCGTTCACTAATGCAAAATGGCCAGTGTTACCCCTTTTGGTGCCTTCTCCTCCTAAACCCATTGTCTGGTTGTTATCTGTGGTACAGTAAAACCGACTGATATCCCACTTCTAAGTCGTGTGTTTACATGAAGGCGGCTACTGTCCTTTCCAGTTGAAGGAAATAGGGCAAGGAGCTGTGAAAGAGTGTCTGTGCGAGCGCATTTCCTTTGAAAACCAAAGCCAGACATTCAGACCACCACCTGAGCAGCCTTCCGTACCAGAGCACGTGCAGAATTCGAGGGGAGACGTTCCTCTGTGTGTTTATGTGTCTCTGACTTATTCATAAATACCAATGGATCCCAAGTGCACAAAAAAATCTCTTCCCCAAGTGTATGACAAAGACAAGTCTTTTATTGCATCTTCCACTGGAGCTGCAACCGAATCAGTCAGATCCTCTTGGGCAGTTAGAAAGGCACCAGCCGTTAGAGCGCAGTGCGATGGTTGCTCTGAATGGTGGTGGTTGTCCCTACGCAGTATCGGGGAAGGAAAGCACGTAGATACAAGCCATGTTCAAATAAACAAACTAGCTCAATCCATGTCCCGTTGCTCAGTTGGATCTCAGGGCTTCTGTGATCTGTCTGTGAGGAGGAGAGGAAGCTCCTGAACTTTATCCCAAGTATTTTTAAGGTTTTAAGCTTGCAGTCCTACCAAAAAATCTGTCGTCTCCGTTCCTCCTGCTGTTTCTCACTCTGTACAGCCTCTTCCGCCTGCCAGTGGACGCAGTTTAGCAGTCAGCTAAATTGAGGAATTAATACCGAGTAGAATTAAATGAGAAGAACACCACCTGTAATTAAAAAGGCTCTAAGTTGGCAACCAGCGCTGTACAATTAAAAAGGTCAGTAATTGCCATTGTTCTCTAGTCACTCATTCATGTCTTATTCCTTTTAGCTTTATTACAAGAAGGAAAGCGGAACTACCTGTTGATGACCACCGCACGGTCTGAGCACTTTGCACACCACGGGATGGGGGTGTGTTAAAGCTGCTTGTATTGTCTTGTAGCTAAGCACAAGCCGTGTTGCAGTGCCATTCCGCTATTGAACTCGACCTTTAAGCAATCTGTCCATAATTGCACTAGAAATGCGCAGAGCAATTTGCCAGGCACCTATCTGGGACAGTAACTATCCTGAATGAAATATGGTTGTTGTGCTCTGAGCACCAATAATAAGCAGAGCGCTGAGTGTTCTCGCTTTTAAAGCAAAATATAATTGTTTCTAGAATATGCGCGTTCAAAAAAAACATCTGGGTGCCTTAACTGATGATAATTTATTGTTATCATTTTTTGACTTTGGAATAATGCAATTACTGGTGCAACTAGGAGGAAGGGATGGGTTAAAGGAGGCAGTAACGGCACTCAACACTGAAAAAACCCCTCATCGTGTGGTTTCTGTCATCCCAATTAATTTAGCTGGTGGTACAAATTCTGCCTCCTAAAATGGCTTTTTAGCTCAGGATGGTTGAGAGGTGATTGCAGTTTTGCTTAGAGTTTTGCTCGATATGGAAGTGCTGCTAAACCCGTCCCCTATTTCACAGAGATATCAGCAGGTTCTGCATTTCATTCCCTCTTTCCCCCCCTACAAATATAAATTCAGTTACAGTGCCTGTGCGGATGACTGGGACTGACCACTGTGATATGTTTTATTCATCCAGCCCAAATTCAACTCTGCTATCCCTCATGGGTGTCTTACCCGTCAGCTGCTGATGGCTAACAGAGAGCTCTTAATCTTCTCCTTTTAAGCTTTCATTACTACCCTCTTTTACTGTGAAAACCACCAATGTTCTGCCTTTTATTCAAACCTTAATTAACCGTAATTTTATACTGGACATCGCTAGAACCGGCAGGTATTTATTTTCTAACATCTTTAAGATGAGGCCCACTCTGTGCATCCTCACGACTGAAATGCTTTCTTCTACGTTCTGTCACTCTGTGTCTTCAATTGCTGCAGCGCTGTTTTCTTTGTTCTCAACAAATGTAATCATTCCCCAGACTGCTGCTGCGAAGGGTTTTTGTCCAATCCGTCTGTTGACTATGTCCTATTCCTCTTTGCATCCTGGTTCCAGCTTCCCTACCCTTAATTCATAGGTAGCTTTCAGAGATTCTCTCTGCACCCATCCAGTGCTTCGAGTCCAGCTCCTGCTTGAGGCTAACCACAGGTACCGCAGCCCACATACTCAATACCTGAACAGGTACGTTCGTGCCTCCTGCCATCGCCAGAACTTGGCAGGAATCCCTCATGAGCTGCTGCTGGTTTACCTCATCGTTCGCCTTCGGATGCCTCTTTCAGCCCAGTGGCGCTCTGTGTATTGGAAATGACAAGTGAGCGGCACATCCTCCTCTGGAGGGGGCATGTGCACAGGCACTCCCAGGGTTCAGGTAATGTGCTGGAAATCTCCCCTCCAGCTTTCCTCACGGTAGCTTGTTCCTACAGCCTCACCATCAAGCTTCACCTGCCAGCCTCACGTTTGCTTTGAGCTGGGCTCATTTCTCCAGTTCTCCCTCAGTTCACATGCTGCAGTGGAATATTTGAACTGAAAGGAGCTTTCTGTGCAGTTAATTATTTTGCCATAATGTTTCTTTTCATTTTTTTATTATAAAACTTATTCCTCCCTTAAAGGGAAAGGGTACAAAAGTAAACCCAAACGCTCCTAATTGCCAAAGCAAGGAGTCTGCAGAGAAGCTTCTGCTTAACAAAATGGAAAATAAGAAAGCATGTTCTATTCTATCATAAATTAAAATTAAGGGAATGAGGGCCTCATTTGCTTAAAGATTGTCTATTAGTATTCACCTGGTGGCAAGCAGCCTTAATCTCACACCATTAATGAAAACAGAAGCTCATTAAATAGTAATTCTTTTTAATAGCGACAGGAGCCTGGGTTTGAGCAGCACTGCGCTAAGTTCCCCTGTAAACTGTTCATGACGATCACCAGTAACAGAACTTCTGGTACCTCGCCCCACTCCTAAGAGCGTGCATTCCATACGTAGTCACTTCGGCATGCCAGACAGGGAAGGAGCCTTGCAGACAAGGGGAAGAGGTTTCACCTGTTAGAAGACGGGAAGGAAGCTGTTGGATATGAGCAGGTGAAGCAAGGAATTCCGGAATGGGGAGACGTGTTCAGAGAGACACGAGAGCCTTGGGGGCCAGCGAGCGCTCATAGCTTTTGGCCGGTATTGCAGTGGTCTTGAAACGACATGAGGCTTGCTGCGTTTCTCCGCTGCAGCAGCCGCTGCTTGGCCTCTCATCACCAGCGGTACCCAGCCAAGGGCCCGCTGAGTATCTTGCTCTGGCCATGGCTGTCCCCTCCCTCCCCACCTCCCCAGGGTCTAGTCATTAACTCCACCTCCTTGCTGTAGGTGGTTGTTGGCAGGACCAGACTATTCCCGAGTTCCTATTCCTTATCCCCTGGCCCTAGTCCTTGTCTGGCATTGCGCTGCTCTCTCCGGCGCCATTCCCCCCGTCACCGGTGTCGTCGGGCCAGGCATTGTTTGTTTCGGGTACGCGTGTGGGAAGATGCTTAGTGATGCTCCTTAGACACGGTTAATTCAATTACTGCCAGATTTTCTAGGCCTCTTGACGTTGCTATATATAGCTCTTTAGTAATAATATTATCAATTATTTGAATTTTAATTAGCGCTTGCATTAATTACATGGTCCTTTACTGCAGGGGGAACGAGATCTCCGTTTCCACAGTTCTGTGACCGTGGTTTGTCCTCGGAGGCCCAAGGTTTGTTTAGCATCGGACGGCGTTGTTGCTAACGCTCGTCAGATAGCCCTCATCCTGTGGGCGTGCCTCCGTGGGCGCTGGGGAGTTCGTAAGGGCTTGCGTCGCTTGACCGGCCTTCAGCGGGTGGGGGCTGACACACAGCTCTGTCCTTCCTCCTGCCCATCCCAACACAGGTGCTGCTGGGGTCCCCAGCAGCGAATCCGGTGGGTGTTCATGCTATAATAAGCGTAGGTGCCCTCTGGTTCCTTACACACATCCCATCCTCATGCCCAGACTGTGGGAGGGGCTGGCCGGGGCCGCTGGAAGGTCCTGGGGGGGTTTATGTGCTTCAGAAAGATCATTCCACACAGGAAAGCAGGATCTGAACTCACCTCGCTGAGAGCAGGAGCTGAGCTCTGGTTTGGGCTGCCAGAGGTACCAGCTGTCTAACAGCAAACCTGGCTGCAAGAGGGCTGGGAGGAGGTTGGCATGGCGTCCCAGTACTGACCCTCGTTAGCTGTGCTCTGCTCCGCTCGCTGTTGCAGATTGCAAAGAGCTTTTTGCAGTGAAGAGCAGCATCGGGATTCCTCCCTCTGCTGGGTTATTAGCTATTGCAGTTGCTTTGGGTGACAAAACCTTCTCCCGTGTGTAGCATTTGCTCTTACAAGAGGCAGATTAGTACCCTGTCATGGCCAAGCGCAACGTGTGCGTGTTCGCTGAGCGTACTGTTGATGTTCCTGTGCCCTACAAAACCCGGGTGGCTCGAGCTGCGTGCTGGGGGCGCTGCTGTCTGCGGCTGTACCAAGACAGTGCCCTCCGTTTGGGGAGGTTTTATTCCGGCAACCAGCGTAAGGGGTTTTTTGGTCGAAATGGGATGTAACGATGATTTTGATTTCTCTCTGCCGCCACGTTCTTTACTAACTTTGAGGGTTTTGACACTCACTGCTTTTTTCTTCTGTGTGCTGCTTTGCAGTTTGAAAATGGGGTCTGCCGGAGATAAAGCAGCAGAGAGAATTAATTGTTGCTCTATATTTTCTCTGCATGGAGCTCGGAGTGTTCAATGGTACCCATGGAGGGCTAAATCCTGCCGGAAGGAAGGATTTTGTCCCTGCGGTCCAGAGAAGCGGAGCAATTCATTCCACCCTGGTTGCCCTCTTGCCTACACGTCTGTTCACTGTAGCAAGCACCTGTCAGTGCTTGAGACCGAGAACAGCTTTTCGGCGTAACTGAACTAAGGTGACAAAAATAATTTCGATTACACCGACTCTGTTGGTTTGGGGAGTAATACGAGGGTGGATTTACAGGGACAACAGTAAAGGAGCTGTAGCTCTTCCCTTCTATTTTCTGTCTGTGTAGTAACAAAAACCAAACAAAAATAGGAATTTTTCAGAGGATCTTTGTGCACATACTAATGGAACTTTGTACTTCAACCTCACTGGATAATTCTGCTACCTTGGTTCGGTCAGACCCAACCGAAATAGCACAACAAAATATTAAGTGAGTTCAGCTGAAAAAAATGGTTTGGGCAAAATTTTGGCTTCTTGTCATCAATCTAAACTTTTCATGGAAGCCCGTGCTTTTCAGTACAATAAAATAAAACACTTAATCAAAGTGCTGCGGTTCCTCCGAAAGTGGTTCCAGTAGAAATTTCTGGCCAAACCCTGTTTCAGCTGCCTGGAGCTAATGATGATGATAATCAAAAGGGGAATAAGAATGTGAAGGAAAAACCATAAAATTGCGTTTGGAGAGGTTTTGTGTTCTCCTAAAAATCTGCATAGTCTGCTTCTGCTTGAGGTCAATGGTTGAATTCCTACTGATCTAATCGGCAACTGTGGGCTGCGTGATTTGTGATAAAAGCGTAATGATAACGCAGTGCTAGTCGTTCCTCCCTTTCTTGTGAGCCCTTGCCAGGCCTTTTTTGGTGCCTAACATTTAATTGGTTGGGGGCGCGACTCCACAACGCTCACACAGGTCTAGACGGCACTCAGTGCTTCGGAGGGGCTGCAGCGCTCTCCGTCTTGGCCCATCTGCGGTAAGGCTGTCGTTTGATAACCAGTAGCAGAGGGCTCGCCTTTACGTGCAGCAAAACCGCACGTTTGACACGCACGGCGTTGGACCCTTCGTGTGGTCATGGCGTACGTTTTTCTGAGGCAATACGCAGTACGCTGTGATCCACAGAGCGCTGTGCACATCCTTCGAATATTGCATGAACACCAGCACCACGGGGAACACGCAGTATTGAACCTGAGCAGATGCAAGGCTCAGGGTAGGGGAACGCAGAGCTTTTCGCTTGTAGGTCACCAGTTAAGAGCAGCTCAGATCAGTGCCAATGCCACAGCAAGCGTTCCTTGGCTAAAGCGAGTTCTGTCCTCCAGGTTCTGTCAGACAAAGGCTTGTATCACAGAGGCCACGATTGTTTGTGGCACCCACGTGGTTGTTTCCGTCAAACAAACAAGGTTTAAAAAGACTTGGAGGCTGTGAACTTCCCGGCATATCTAGGATGGGGTCAGAGTTTTAAGACTTGGGAATTGCCCAGATGTTTTTATTCTCCCTGCAGAAAGAAACAGTTTTCCTTCTCCAGGAGGGCTGGGCCAGCACTTCCTACAGCAGGTAGGAGACGGTGATGTGACTGCACAGCCCAGTCACCCCCCAGCACTTTTCACCTTCTCCTAGGACAGCACATACCAGCCGGGGCTTCCCGCTCGGTGCCTTCTACTGCCGAAGCCTTTCTGAACCGGTCTCACTCCCAGGTCTTTGCTTCTCTCCCACCATTTTGCTTTAGGTGTCGTAGCTGTTCCTGCCTGCAAGGGAGCGGTCACGGGTGTGTTTCTTAAGCTCAGGAGATGTAAAGCAGATGTTCTTATGGTCTTGACTGAGAGACTCACGACGAGACCTTTTCCATAGTGACTGCTCTTGGCGGCTCCCAACTGGACACACTGGTATTCGTTCCTCTTTTGCCTGATCTGTGAATTCCTTGCTCATCTCTTCTGCTCGTAAGCTCAAGTTCTCTGACCGATACCATCTTTACTGATGTGTCAGAGGATCTCTTTGATAAGGACGTATCCTTATCTGTATCTGCATCTGTCTTGAAGAACACGTCTGGTTTATTGCAGTGCTTCCGTCAAAGGCATTTTGTAACAAACAAAGCTCTCTTTCCTCCAAATCTCAACTACAATAACGAATATCAATGCTGTATATCTTCATTGTGGCTTTATAAAGCTTGTCGTGGAAAGGTTACGGTACTGTTATCTAATAGAATAGGCTGCTGTGATCTATGAAACCTATGAATTTTGGAAGGTGACAAAAATCTGTCCTACTTGATCTGCTTGATAACGGGGAAGCTGAAGGCACAGCCCACGCCAGCAAGTACAGCTGCTTCTCTGAAGGTCCAAGTGTAGCAGAAACGTGTAGCATTTGATGTCCCTAAGGCACTAACAGAACTGGTTTCTAAAAACCCCTGTGAAATCAGCGTTCCTCCTGGGGGATAAGAAACATGAGGGCTGTTCATCATGGGCAAGGGAGCGAGGTGGGAAGAAAAATGGTATGAACTGTGGGTAGGAGAAAACTTCTGGCTCCCAACTCCTGTCTCGTGGTGGCTGACAGGCAAGAGCAATGTGCAATGTCTTCTCTCCCTCACAGACAGCTGCTGAAGCTCTCGGTTGTCTCGAGGTTGGTGCATAGTAGGAGCTGGGACCCTACATCTCTCAGCGTGGCAGGGGAGCGCTTGCTGCAGTGGCTGCTCGCCTGGCACTGGCGTAGCACCTCAGGGGTAAACTGCTGCCTTCTCAGGCCCACCCCTTGGCATGGGAGCTGCAGAAAAGAGCTCTGCCTTTGCTCTTCAGGCTGTAGGGAGGGATTGGTGCGGTCACAGGTGAAGGTGAGGGAGGTTCGAGTGCCTTTACGGAGCTGAGTTAAGGGTAGTGCACGATCACTCCTGCGCTTCTTGTGTGAATCTACATCTTGCAAACCCAGGGGAAGTAAAATTGCACAGTGAAAAGTCTCAAAGGATGGGAAAAAGCGCGTCAGAGATAGGTGACACGTGGGTTTGGCCAGCCCAGCAAAGTGGGTTTTGTCGGGAACTAAAAACCCTCATCAAATCAGCTGGCTTGTGGCTCTGCCGTGCTCAGAAGCGAGAGAGGCCGTTCCAAGGGATGGCTGCAGAACTGCCTCTTGTAGACTCTGCAGATGGCTGCACCTGGGGTTTGTGACCGCTCTGTGGCTAAAAGTCACATTTGTTTGATGACTGGGGGAGATAATGGCAAAACCACATTTGATTTCTCTTTTTGAACCGAGCCTGAGCAGGCAGAAACGGACACCTCTGCTGTCGATCGTGGAGCAGACACGCAGTGGCGCAGAGCGCTTTGGCAGCCGGTCCAGCTGCCGCTTGCCTGAATTTACAAGCAAATGAAATTTGTAAGAGCTCCACAAGGAATTCTGAGTGGATCCCACTCTGCTGTAAGGTCATTATGCAGCACAAAATGAGCGGCCTCAGCTAACGGCTGATGTCGCCAGCTCACATGAGCCCTAAATACTGCACAGGCTGAAGGAAATTCCCCCGTTATTCTCCGGATTGTCTGTGGGAGTAAAACAACAACAAGGTAATAAAATGCATGACTCGAAGAGCGTAGTCTGACTTGCAAATACGGCTTGTTGCTGCAGCGTGGCAGCCCCTGCTGAATAGACAGCCGTCCCTCTGTCCTTCGGCCGTTCTGTAAACGCGGCCCTGCCGCAGCGCACCGCGCCGAGGGGCTGCAGCCCTCCCTGCGGAGGAGAAGCTGCTCCCCGAGGCCTCCCTGCCCCACGGATTACTGGGGGCTTAGAGGGAGCACCTGGCTCTACGTGGGGTGGAAAAACGTGTGGATGCTTGTTTGGCTGTCTTGAAATGTGTTGTTGAAGAGGGCTGGCAGAAAAGAGAGCCTCTGGAGATGTGAATAATGGGAAAGCGGTTACTCACTGGGGGTGAGAGCACAGAGAATGGCAGGAATTAATTCACCCCTCCTGCCGCGGGCTCTCTGTACGGTGAGAACCCTGACTACTTGGGTTTCTCTGCAAGCTCGGGAGTAGAAATGACAAGCTTTAGGCAGTATGTCAAACTGATTATCACATTGCTGCTGCTTCACACCAATATCTCGGGTTTGACATCAGCCTTGCAGAGCTGCTGGCAGGCAGCAGGTGCCCAGGCCCTGGCATCAGCACTGGGTGGAGGAGGAATAGGGCCACGTGCGAAGTGGGTGTTTGAGCTGTCCTTGTTTTAATTACAGATACTCACCTGTGCTCCCATGAGGCGGTCAGAGAGCACCCTGGGAAGCCTGGTGCTCTTCAATGGCTTTCACCTGCAGCAATACCTCGTGGCAGAAACTCCCATTTGCAGGACTGAAGGCACCAGCAGCGAGGCTTCAGCCTCTCCTCCAGCTCACGTAACGTGTTCGTCCTGAGAAAAGCCCTTCTCAGCGTGGAGCCAGCACCAGAGCACCCGTCTTCCCACCAGGTACGGAACTGCTGCGGTGCTGTGGAACGTGTGAGGGCTGCTCTGTAGCGGTGCCGGGTTTCTCTTTTCTTGAAATAGGTTGCTTTTAAAATGGAAAACAACATGCAAACCCTACTTTTTAAAGAAAGAATTTATTTTCAATATGTTAAGGCAATTTCTTCTCCCCTTTCTCTGCTAGTGGAGACAACTCAATTATATCTGAAAGCTGAGATAGTCCCTATTTGCTTCCTCTGTCCTAAAAGCGTTTTAGAGTAAACTTTGCTATTTGTTTTGGTGGAAAAAGACTTGCCCAGCTCCTCCCTTCAGTCACATTTTCTTTATTTACTACCTCGTAGTCTGGGAGCGCTCAAGTTCACTTGAGGCTGCCTAAATCTGAGAAAATTTGCTGTGTGTCTCTCTGAATAATAGATGCTCTTTTGGCAAACATCAGGGAATGTTTTCAAACCTTTTCCGCATGAAAAATGTTTCACTGTTTTTCACTGAAAGAAAAAGCCGAGCTTCATTCAGCCTGAAACGTGGTCTCTCTTTCTGCGGCGTGTTTGAATTCCAATGAAATCGATAGGAATTTTGAAGAAGTCGGAATCAGAAAATCAGTGGGTTTCATGTCGCAAATGCCTTTTCACGTCATTGCTGTATTTGCTGACAGTGTTGTCTGTATTTTTCTTCACCAATGAAATGTTCAGAGGAACTGTTTTATTAAGCCTTCTGTGGTAAAACTTGTTCAGCTTTGTAGGTGATGTTTATTAGCAGATGGAGCCATAGGTCTGAACTCCTTTGGGCAGAGGCTGATTTCATTTTTGCGGTGGGATGGAGTTGGTTGTTCTAATTAAAATGGGGAGCTAACCGGGGAAATGCTTCTTCACATGCTCATCAGAAACATGTTCTTCGGCAATTCTTTAATGTCCTCTTAAGAGACATTTCTTCAGCAATTAATAGTGATGAAATCGATAATTCTGCCTATGCACAAGCCCAAGGTTTTAAGAATTATTTTAGGTGGTTTTTTTCATGACTACACGTTTCCTAGAAAAACATGGAGGAATAAAAGAAGATGGGAATTATTAAACATCTAGGTTTGAGTTCCTCTGTTGCTTGTTCATGGGGACGCTGATGAATGTTTCAGACAGAGCCTCTGACAAAATTATACTGGTTTGACTGTCAGGAGGTAAATTGAGGTGAAAATTGTGTTCAACTCAAACATTTTCAGCTTTTACATTAGAAAAGAAACTTGGAGGGAATAGGTGCTGTGGTGCTTCCGTATCAGAAGTGTGACTTTGGTGCTGTGGTTGTTCTGTAAGAGTGTGCCCGCACGTTGAAGGTGTGCAAGATTCAGTGATACATAAAAGCTGAGGAGGGATGATAAGGACAGGACGATTGATAACCACAGTTGCTCCTCCTTTGAATTGCTGGGCTGAACAGACTTTATTTTTTTTGAACAATGGATGGCAGGCAACTAATAAAAGAGGGTGACACAATATCCAAACGGTTTCCCTGTGCTGGGCAGATAAGCTAGAAATGCTAGTATTGCAATCTGTGGGGTTTTTAATTGACTTTTCATGAATAAAAACGCAATTAGAAGAGGGAGCAGAGAATTTATTAGGAATAACGACTGTCAGGACTTCAAAGAGCTACCACACTTCCCAACTTTGAAGGAAAGTAACATCTTATAACAAAAAGCAGAAAATTAGGAAATTCAATGCTGTTTTGTGGTTCCTGGGCTGGATTAATAGTTACATCGTGCTCACTGTGTTGGGTTGGGCTGAGCTAAGAACGTCCGTAGTGGTTTAACCCTCCTGGAATGCCAGTCACTGGCACGTTTCATGTGACCTGAGGACTTGCACTTGGTTTGTGTCACTGGGAGAGCAACTCTTCCTTGTGAGCAAACCCTGTGAGGATCTACGTGAACAAAGCATGTGGCTTGGGCTTTAAAACACCTCAGTAAACACAGCTCGGGCAACAGGGCCTGTTTTTCTAACCTGGGCAGTTACTTCTGTGAGGGAAAACGGGCTGAATGCACGTGTTCTAAAATTTCAGCAATGTGGAGGTGTCTTTTAAGGCAGGAGGGAATGGGGAATTCGTGATATTCAGGGCAGGTGGACCCGGAGAAGCCCGAGTGCAAATGCGTAATCCTGCCTGTGGCTGGCGTGGGCTCTGCGCGCTGCCGAGCACTCCCCCCTTGCAGGGTAGTTGGGAAGGAGCTGTTTGTGCTTGTGTTTTCCCTGTTGAGGGGCAGGAGGAGAGAGGCAAGCCGAGGGCACAGGGCATGGGGGCAGCTCTGCTCCAAATAGAGTGGGCTTTCGAGGTATCTGCAAAAACTCGGTGTAATTTTAACGTCACATCAGTGGGGCTACGCGCTGTGATGGTCTGACTATTAATAGAGTGCTGGGTAAAGAAGCTGCTCTAGACTGTCTTCTCCCAGTACATCCCCATGTAAATATCCTCTGATATTAGAGCAAGTTTTGCTTCTGTTGCTTTTGCCTACCACTTTGATAAAGACTTGAGCTACAGCACAGTCGTAAGAGAGGTATCAGCCAGGAAAAAGTACTCCCCAGGCCCTGTAACAGCTGACAACTGCTGCTAAAGGACAAACAATGCCTGGAGAAGGAGAAACCAGACGTGGGGTGTTCTTGGTGGGCTGGTGGAGAGGAAGGTCCCACTGTGCTCCGCTGCAGCGGACAGTCCCGGTCTCAGCAGCCGCCAGACCCGTGCACCGAAAGGGCGGCTCCCCGTAGAGACAGGGGTGCCCACGCCAGCAGTCGGGACCGTGGTGCACTGTGCTTAACCACAGCTGATCCCGAGCACCCGTGGCTCTTACAGTCGTGCTTTTGTGGGCAGCCAGGAGGGTTTGTGTCTTGGAAGGGGACAGCAGGCTGGTACCCACGTAAAATCGTCCAAGCTGGTTATTCCAGTTAGAGGAAGCCCAAGCAAAGGTGGCACTTGTGAGTCTGTTCTCTAAGGCTTCTTTTGTGCGGTATCGTTGGTGCACGTCCACAGCCTGCCTGATGGCCGCCAGAGATAATGCCTCCTTACCTCTGGGTAGGTCCAGCTCTGCACGTTTTATCTGTACGTAATGTATTTGCTGACTGTAATTGTGAGGGCAAACTGGGATTACAGTGTGACTCAGGAATCTCATGGATCATTCCTTGTCTTCTTGAAAATACAGCAGGAAAATATTTCTATTTTTAATCTCTTTTGGGGTTGGTAATTTTGAAGTAACAGAGACATTCTTTTATGCACATGCTAGAGAGCTATTTTTCTCTCTTTTTTTTAACTTCAAAAACTTGTCAGAAGTCATGTCCATCATTTTTTCCTTTCCCCTTTTAAACTCATTTAGTGCCCATGAAAACTGTCAGATAAATAGTGTTGCATATCAGAGCACAACCTGGGCAGCACATAAGCTTTCTGCATCTTGCATGAGGGTTTTTTTGCCACTGTATTTCTGGCAGAACAAGGGGAATTATTCCTAATGAATCATTTATCTGACAAATTTTGCCTTTTTCCTGTTGGTTCAGAAATTGCCCGAATAATTTTGAAGCTCTTAGAAGCTAATGCAAGTTATTTTTTAAGCAGTCCACTGAATGAGATGTGTGACTAGCACTTTGTATGAAGATTGTACTTGATAGTTAAGATCTGAGATTTACAGTTTAAATAGTGTAACTCTAATAGTTTAGACTTAAACTTATCAAAAAAAGACACACCTGCTTGGACATACTAGAGTTCATGGTTTGGGTGCTTAAACTGCATAAATGTTTGAAGCAGAACTTGAGAAACTAAGACATAAAATGATGCTTCTTTACCATTTTACTCTGAACTATTGCAAAAACCAAACCTGTTTTATTCTTAAAAGTGATCCGTCATGTTTTAAGGGTTGGCATTTTTGTATATTTTGGCTTGTTCAGTTAACTTTGCTCAGAAAAGGACCATTCTGTCTGTTTTCCATGAGCGATGTTGATGACCACCACAAATCCTCGAGCTGCGTGCTGAAAGCAGTGACAGACTTTTTTCACTGTTAGGGAGGATTTGGGGAGGTCCCTGTCGTGCCCCTCCTGCGCAGCGTAGTTCACGGCCTCGGACACACCACACGGGGCCACACGTTCCTTTTGGACCTGCTGCACTCTCCCTACTGAGGTCAGATAACCCCAAGTGGGGTCATTTCCATGAAGGTGGGCAGTAGCGTGGCTGTGGGTCACCCTTCTCTTTTGGCTGGGCAAATGGGACAGACGTGAGCCCCCAGCACCTGGTTAAGGCAGAGGTATTTGGCAAGTGTTAAACTGAAGGCAGCTGGTGTCCCCTGTATGTTACACTTCATAATTACAGACCTCCTTCAGCTCTTACATCTTTATGTCTTCAGAGTGCTGGTGACTAACTCATTAAACGAACTGATCATGAATCCACCTGGTATAAAGAGGAAGTGTTCCTTTAAAGTGTTGGGGCATCTCCTAGTCGCCCTTTCGTTCCAGGGGAGGAGGAGGAGGAGATGAAGAGGGGAGATCTGTAATTAGAAGGGCGTTTGCTTGCCTGCCTGAAGGCAAGCCCGAGTGTTTAAGATGCTGTGGGACCTATAAAGACATTTCCTCAGCACTGCCTTGGAACACGACACACGACTCCATGTTACTGCACGGCAGCCAGGTCTGCGGTGCTGGGGAGGGGCATGGCTGCTGGACCCCTTCCAGCGGGCAGAGTGGGGAGCTGCGTACCACAGAGTAAACAGCTTTCTTAGCCTTGCGCTGCTGTCGCGGGCCCTTCTGCCTTCGCTTGATTGGAGCTTCACAGTGCCAGGTTTCCGCAGAAGCCCAGGAGAAGCTGTAGTCCAGCTTGTTGTGCTGTGGAGATGTCGACGGCTGTCTGGATCCAGCGAAGGAGCACACAAGTGAGGGGATCTGCGAAGGGGACAGTGCAGATGTGCAGTTCCATGTGGCACTAGGCAGAGCTGCACATAGCTTTTATAAAACGTAGGAATTAGATTGTCTTTAACTGTCACGGTTTTGTCATCAGTGGTCTGACATTCCGTACCTGTCTTTTGTGTACCCCGTTGGGTGCAGCTGCCAGGCTCTGCATCTCCTGCCAGCTGGAGATTTTTTACCATACGGAAAAACGCTCAGGGACTTTACCGTGCGGGCAGAGCGCTCGTATTGGCATTTGTTACCCACAAGCCATGACTAGAGCAGGACACTTCGGGCTGGCGGGTCCAGGGTTCGGTTTCTCCACTCGTTGTTTCTGGACCGCTGTGGAAATTCTCTGCCCGTTTTTGGCACTGTTTCTGTACTTTTACGTGTGTGTGTGTGTGTGTGTGCACTTGCAAGCACACACGCATTCAGTTGTCCTCTTTTTTCTGCGGTGGTGTTCTGTTAGTGGCAGTGATCTTGGTCTAACAAAGGTGTGTGAGTTGTTCGGAGAGGGGAAGGGAGATGAAAGCAGCTTACCATGGCTGAGGAGATGGTTACCCAACTGGCAACCCCATCAGTGTCCGTGATGTTACTTACACAAGGAGACAATCCAGTCTGAAATGGGCAAGAACATGTCCTTTATGTGCTGTTATAAACAGTGATGTGAAGGGAAGAGGGTTTCAGATGCCTTGACGGTGTCCAGCGGAATCCTGAAGCGCTCTAGAGATGCTGTACTCACGGGTGTAAGAATCCTTTTGTTAGTTACATATTTCCATTCAAGTTGAGAGGATGTTAATCCTAAAAATGGCTTCAAAGAACATTTTACACATTCAACAAGAAAAAAGCTGCCAAACGATACTGAGGCAGGACAAGAAACTTGGTGATGGGTACAGGGGGACTGAGATCTGCAAGGACTATTCATGCTCTTCTCTCCTTTGCTCCTGACCCGGGAGGTACTGGAGTTGAGGTCGGAGAGGCTGGTCAGGCCTGGGGAGCAGTGGTCTGGCCAGCGACGGCCAGCGTGGCCACCGGGGAGAGGTGGCACTCAGGGATTGCCAAGGTTTTTAACAGCCAGCCTAGGAACGGCTTGAGGTTTTGACAGCCTCAGAACCTACTGAGTCAGCCAAGCTAGCACAGACTCAAATTAACTATTTTATTTAATTTTTAAATCCATAACCACAAATGCAATGCTGTCTGGGATGAGACAAAGTACTACATGATGAGACTAGTACTGACAAAGAAAAACACTGTGATCTGAGACAACAAAACACAGAATGTTTAAGGAAGGCAATGAATAGTTAAATAAACATATTTTCATTTTGCTCGGTGCCACAGAGATGTGACTCCTGAAGATCCCTGTGCAGCCTGAGTTGATGAGATGCTCTCTAAATGGCTGATGGCTCCTGGTCAGAGATGGCTCAGTTAAATGACTAATGTTGGGGGATATGAGTCTCCCCTTACCACATACAGAAGCGACTTGCTGCCACATGCGAAGTGCTGCCTGACCCAGCGAAGCAGTAAAGCATGGGGACAGGTGACACGTTTGAAGTGAAGTGTTGGTCCAGACGAGCGACTGAGTCAGCTGGCCTGAGATGTGGCTGCAGAGACACGCTCCTATAGACCCTTCTGAATGCAAAACTCCCAGAAAGTTCTACTTCACTTGCTCCAATTTCCTTTTCCCTGGCATTTCTCTGTTTGTTCTTTTTACTTCTGTTATTATTCTGACCTGCCATCTGCAGATCTTCTGAACCTTGAACAGTAGCTGTGACTTTGCTGTGAGATCTCTGAAACTCATTAACAGAAGGACTTGCCTTGAAGCGAATGTCACATCACATTAGTGTGATTCTCAGGCACTAGCTAGCTCTTAGCTTGGCCCCTTCATTTGGGCAGAGCTCAAAATACCTCCTTGCTGCATCATAGAGATGTTCTGGTGATGCTGATTACTTTTGTCTGCATCTGTTTTGATTGATATCCCAGGCAATTATTAGCATTCTGCACGCAGCAGGAGCTTTTCTCGGCTCTTGTCAGCGTAAGAGGACAGTGGTGAGGAGGGGGGAATTCGCAAGCAGTATCCCGGGGAAAATAACCTACAGGCTCTGAAAGTATGAGCGAGAAGCAGTGCTGCCGTAATTAGATGCCGTGCCTGTGTGCGGTGTGTGCGTATTGTGTTGTGCTCTCGGGGGGGCGGAGGCCGAGAAAGCTCGGGGTCTGGCAGTAACCGGGACAGAGGTACCTGCGGTGTACCTGCAGGCAGGAGGGAAGGGAGGGCAGAGCGTGGCCACTCCCAATACGTAGCTGCTGAGTCCTCTGTAACGGCTCTTCCCAGGCTGCCTGTTCGTCGGTCGTTTGTTACAAGGACTGCAGAGAGAACCCCGAATACTAGTTTGCAGCGCTCTGTAACGACACCCTCAGAGCTCATCTGGAAGATGTATCTTAGAACTCCAGCAGAGGGGAGGGTGTGAAGGCGGTTCTAGACCTCCCCAGAGTACCAGTGGGTACGTTGGTCCAGCACTGCTTGACATGCTTTGCAGCCTGTGTCTGCCTGCACAGCCTCTTCCTTCTCCTCCTCCCAGCTTAGGCTGGAGGCTGTGTCCATCCTTGACGCCAGCTCTGGCAGATACCTATTCAGTCGTAGTATCAAAGGAATGTAAAAGCCATCGTGGCATAAATCTGAAAAGCAAAGAAACCGTTGTTGATGTGTGACTGGAAGAGTCTGAATTTCAAATCTCTCTGATGTCTTTTGACAATCTCCATGCATATTTTGGGCTGGGAGCACTACCAGCAGTGTCCCGAGGCTCCTAGTGCACAGGAACAACGCAGGAAACTTAAAAAGCTACGTGAGGACGTGGACAGGTATTCGGAAACTGTAGCTCTTGATCCTGAGATGTGGCTGAGGAGCTTCCTCCCAGCACAGCTGAGCAGCTCCCGAGCGAGCCGAAGAGCTCAGCGCGTGTTGTTCGCGCAGCTCCTGGGGCTCTGGCCCAGCCGCTGCCTGCTGCTAGGTGTCACCGCTTCCTTCTCAAGGCAGAGCTGGGCTCTGGGGTGACGCCGGGACTCAGCCTGCAGCACAGGCTCTGTGCTCTGGTTTGCCGCGAGACTGGCGTTTATGTTCCTTGCCGCTCCAAACCCGGCAGCTCTGGGCAGCGCAGATCTCATTTGTGATCTCACTTGAACCTGTGGAGCTCACTGACAAGAGTACGGCTAAAAGGGGCGGCTGGTTTCATGGAGCGCACGAGGACGTAAATCTGCAAACCGCTCGGTCCAGGGTGGGGTTGTTCCGTGCAGTCGCATTTGGGAATGGTGGCCGGATGCAGTGGATACAAACCAGGGAAAGCAGATCCTTTCCTCTTCGCTTAGGTGGCAAACGCGTGGTAGAAATTATTCTGTCCTGTACCGTGTATTTGCTCTTTTGTCACGTACAACTTTGCACAGATCCTGCTGCTGTTAGTGCTAGCGATAAAAAGACGTGATGATCTCATTTCGCTCTGTGAGCTCCAGGACTTGTGTGTAGGGGCACGAGAAGGGCGTGCCCAGGCGAGGGCCATGTCGGAGGGACTGTTATGGACTGGACTGGACCTGCTGGGCTGCCAGTTAACCTGCTGTTAATGAAAGGGCCACGAGGACCTCGCCACAAACTGGCTTACCTGGGGAGAGGGATGAGAGTGTTTGCCTGGCCTGAATGTTAGGGGTCTCCGGTGACAATTCGAGTGAGTTGTTGTCGCGCTGTTCCACCAGGGAAATTCATAGCATCCATTATCAATTTCCCGTGACATTCACAACCCTCACGGGGTTTCTGGTGCCAGTTGTTTGTTACGGCAAAAAGAATTTGATTTTCGTACTCCTCAAGCGAGACAAAGTTGGAGAAACGAGTAAGACAAACAAGGTCATCTCCTGTGCAGGGCTTTGTTAGTGGGATTTCATTTCACTCACTCAAAAGGTAATAGCTGGTTTTCTTATTTTGTTGCAGCTTTACTTTGCCTCAAAGTCATGTTTTTTGTTGTTCTATTTTTTTTAAAGGCAATATAAAAGACAGACAATAGAGATGAAGCAAGAAAAATGCACGGTTTGCTTCAGAGGGAGAAATAATCTCATGATACAGGATTGGTGGCTTCTGTTGGGCTTCCAGCTCCACAGTTCAGTATTGATAGGTTTGGTTTCTTCTGCATTAATACCACGGCAAATAGCCGTTACGGGGCCCCTTCCAAAATGGGCTTCTTATGTGCCAGAGTAGGATTCTGTGTGGAACCTGGTACTTTTTAGTGAGGAGGAAGGCAAGAAGAAGGAAAACAAGAACAAGAGCTGGCATGGGAGAGGAGAGGAAGCAGCTGCTGACAAGTGCCCCTCCGTATCACCACTATATGGTCATAAACCCGCGTTGGTTGGCTATAATTGGCAAGTGGATGCCGCGTTACTCGTGGAGAAGAGCTAACAGGATCTATAGGGAACAAAGAGCTGGAGACTTTTTATGGGTAGGGCCAGTCTGAAAACAGATCTGCTTACAAAATAATACAAATCTGCTTACAAAATTTAGATCAGTAGCGGACCCTGTATCTGATTTGCAATGATCTGCTTTCTTCTGGGATACTTTGTCCCTCCTCTGCCTACCTCCCAGACTACTCTAAACTCACGTGTCACATTGGCATCGTGCTTCATTTTCAGAATTGTGACAGACCTTCCAGGCACCTTTTGCATAAGAAAATACCCTTACTCACAAGGTACTGAAAGCAATAAATATGGCCCAGAGAAATCTTAACACACAAATAACAGGCTCCTCTGTGAGAGAAGTGGTTCCGCTTCTCCAGGTGAACCAGGGGATGTTAAGGCCGTACATCTCCTCTGGAGATTGTGAGCCAAGCGTCTATATTTAGCAGATGCTTTTAAACCCACACAAAGCGTGCACAAAATATCCTTGAAGTGCAGCGTGGCGAAGATTTAGAAGGAAACAGCTGCCCTCTGCAACACTTTTGTATGAGAAATAAAACAGGATAATGATTTCCCCTGAAATGTCATGGAGATGCTTGTAAGCCAAAGCCTCCCTTAGGGTGGGACATTGTGCTGCATGAGGGTTTTTTTATGACAACCTCAGGTTTGTGCTCCAGTGGGTAGGATCAGGGTAGATGAAGATGTACAGATGAACCTTCCACAGGAGCTTACGTGTTAATTTTGAACTTCTAGTTTTCCTTATACCAAGCTCTGTTTGTCAAACAGGGTTTAAATAAGAACTCAGAACATCAAATAACAGATGGCAAACACTAGGATATTAAAAGCAAAAAGCCCAATTACATTTCACTTCATATTTCCTTGGAGAATCTTTAATTTTCCTGTTCAGTAAGACATTGCCTGACCCGTCCCTTGTTCAGACCCGTGAAATCAAAGCAAAGCTTCTCTGGGCATCTCTAGTTGTTCTCTGGCTGTGCTGCGATACTTGTTCGTGTCAGATCAATCTCAGTCAAAAAAATACTCCTTGCTACCCCCACTCTGGCAAAAGGCGCAGAGTTTTCAGGAACGGTGGCTCACAAAGCAGGAGAAGGAATTTTCTCGGTGTGTTCTGTTAGGTCTTTGCTGTACCTTGCACAACACAAACGGTACCCGAGATGGTGAACGTTGGGGTTTAAGTGACAGTGCTCTCCAGGGCAGTGTGAAGTGTCCCGTGGAGCCATTGGTACCTCAGTTCCTCAGGCTGCCTGTTCACCTGCCCCTGCTAGGAAACTGCAGTCTTGCAAATAAGCAAATGACTGCGATCTGCAAAGTGCCAGATAGTATTAGGCTTTTCTTAGGAATTAATCTAGATAAAAGGATGGCTGCCCTCCTGTGCAAGGAAGTTTTGTGTCCGTAAACCACTGCTCCTCGTCCGTGTGGAGGGCTACAAGATTAATACATTGCTGATAGCTTTATATTTTCATTTGCCTACGCAGCAGTTACATTCCAGTGACTTCCCCAAATTGGGTATTAGTGATTCACACTCTGCAATTTGTGTATCCATAAAGCGGAGCTGCATCATCTGAAAAACCAAAGACCGTACACAGACACTGCCAAGATCTTCCTCCTGGTTTACTGGCGGGTCCTCAGTTCAGCTGATTTGATGGCAGTCAGGAGATCAAGCCACCTCTGTTGTAACAGCAGCCTAAAGGAGGTGTCCAGGAGCAGCCCTGCGAGCAGCCGTGGTAGAGAGGCTTTCTGGAGAGGAGCAAGCTGAGATTTGTGTCTCGAGGCCCCAGAAAGCACTAACCCTTCCAGTAGCATTCTGCGGCGACAAGCGGGAGCCGTGGCGTGCTGGGGAGGGAGCTGGAAGCAGTCGCACGAGGGCAAGGGCGTGCCTGGGGTCGGCACGCCTCCAGCAGTTCCTTCTGCATGCTGGCATGGTGGTGGTCGCAGTATGCCAGCACTGCACGAGTCCGCTCTCCTCGTTCCCTTGGGAAGCGTTACCCGTGTCACATTTCTGCTGATGTAGCCTTCTCGTTGGACAGGGATGCTTAGCCTGGTCTCTTGGTGTTTGCAACACGCTGTCGTCGTGACTGGAGCTGTTGTCTCAGTGCTGATAAGAACTCCCTGCTCTCAGATCACTGCCTGGAGCAGCACACCAGTTCTGCATTTTCTACTTGAAAACCGTAAGCGGTGCCTGTAAACACTGCAACAGAAGCACTGCTGATCCCTGAAGGACAGGAGAGATCTTACTTGTTAGATCACTGGGTTTTTTGATCGGTCAACTGGAGATAGATGGTGGTTCTGTTACAGGCCCTTGGTTTGTTGTAGTGAACTGGTTTTGATGCTGAAATCACAAGAGGTTTGTGGGAGGCACATGCCTCTTGTGTTCGCTTCAGACGTGCGGTTGAGCGGAGAGGAACCTTCTCCCCATCTGAGAGTCGCTTTCTTCCTGCCGCTTTCCCGTGAACCCTCTGGACTTGCTTTCGCCGCAGTCAGTGCTCAACTCTGCGTTCCTGTGTTGTTCTCCAAGTGGAAATCTGATTTCCTCTTGGCTTGAAGTGCAAAGTACGGCTTGTACATTTGTTCTAACCGGTTCTAACCCCAGCAGGCCATTTCCCCTCTCAGCTTGAACGATCTCCGTGCTTTCAGGGTAGCCACTGCTAACAAAACCTCCGTCCCAGCACTAGGACTCAGCTCTTGCTGAGGAGAGCAGTGGTTGATCCGAAGGGTGGTGATACACTGCTGTATTCCCTTGCCTCGTTCCACATGCCACGAGAAATCGGACATGGACATTAAGCAGCAACCACAAACTGCTGACGTTACCGCTACTTACACGGTCCTGGAGACAACCAGCGCCTGGTTGCTGCAGAGAGCTGTGCTATTAGTCCGTGAGCCTCAGACACCACGGTCCTTACCAGTGCTCCTTACCCTTGCTCCTTACCAGTCCCACAGTCCCCTATTCCCCTCCCGTAGCTCAGCACCATGCCAAACCAGACAGGAATTGTCTCTCTTGCTTGCACAGCTCGTGCCAAATCCTCAGTGCAGGATCCAGATCTTCACTGGAACAAAATACAAGCTGATATAATCCCTACTATTAGTCCATTTAAAATGGGTCACAAGGAACACCTAATTGCCATGATGGCCTTCTGGCATTGCCCAGGCACTAAACCTGTTGCTGCGTGTGTAGGCATGTGCTCAGCGGTAGGCATTCGTACCCCAGTAACCCAGCTGAGGGTTGATACCTCACAGCACAGAGCTGGCAGCTGCTGCAGCCTCTGTCGTCACTGAAGAATCTTGGTCACTGATCTTGCAGCACCAGCTTTGTCTCTGTGCTTTTCTATGGCACCTTGCTGGAGTGATTTGCTGTGACTGGAATGCCCTGAATAAACCAAAATACTCACCGAAGCAGTCTAGTAGGTGAGCCAAGACACTAACTAGTTCATTAAGCCCCTGCCTTGAGGCAGGGTCAAGCAAAACGCCGGGCAGTTCTCCTGTGGTATGTTCATGCACAGAACGGCTGAGAGCAGGCTCTGGGTGACGGCACTGGTCGCAGTGTTTGGGGCTGGCTGCTGTCACCTGCAGCCACTGTGTTCCCCCCGGTGCTGGCCGTCCTGGCATTGGGGGCGAGCAGGCAGGGTGGTGCCGTTTGAGCTGAGCTCGCCCCCATTTAGCACTTTCCTATGCTCGTCATTGTTTGCACTTCTCGGGTGCGGGGAGGTTGTGCTGGGACGTATCCTGCTATGGGAATTCTGGGCTGCTTCCGTCTCTAACAGAGCTGAAGTGCAGCTTTTAGCAGACTCTCGAAAATCGCATATTGTCACTTTAATTACTGCTTGGGAACATTTAAACTCAGAATCCTCGTGGGCACGAAGGCAGCCCCCCAGCAGCCCTGCTTCCTGGTGTCGGGAGCTCTCTGGGTGCCCTCTGGGGCTGCCACAGGACTCGTGGGCTTGCCGAAGTGACGTCCAGAGACCTGGCAGCATAGAGCAGGGAGATGGTGGCTCTGGACTGGGGTATTTGAAGTGGGTGGTGATCTGCACCACCCCGTGCTCTGGACCGAGCATTCCGAGTGGCAGTAGGAATGCGCTGTGCTAATCTGAGAGCCAGATGGAGTGGATTTAATGTCAGAAGGCATTTTCCAGGGATCAAAGCTGTCGATAGCAATAATTTATTTTAACCTTTAAATGAGAAGAAATATGATAAATGTTAAAATGGCCCTTAATTCATGAGCTTCGCATCCCGAGGGTGTGATTAGCAGCAGGTAACTGGGTCTCCCTGCTGTGCCCTGTTGCTTAGTTACGCTACACAAGTGCACTGGGCTTTTATTTTCTGTCTTAGGTGAGCAGAAGCAGCATGATATACAAAATTCAAAAAAGTGAAAGGCTGGGAGTCTTCCCAGCTGTATTCCAAATCGCTTGGACTCCGGCGATGCCACGTGCACCGTGCTTGCTGTGCATGGAAAGAAGCTTATTCTGATGGTGGGTGTAAATCAGTGGATGCTCCGTTAGCTGCAGCTGCTGAAATAAAGCAGTGCAAACAAAATCAGAATCATGCCCAAAGGATTGATCCTTCAGGGGACGTAATTTATTTTCATTAAGAAAGTAGGAGAGATTAGCATCACAGTGGTATGATAAACTTAAAAGGCCCTGGAAGAGCTATTGTTACTCTTAAGTATTGATTAAAAAAAAAAATCAGCAGATTGCCCATTTATCTGCTAAAACCGAGCTGCCTCGAAGAGCTGGGTACTCGGGGAGTGCGCAGAGTCTTTCTCTTCACCTGCTGCATTAACGAGGGTTAGGCTGTACCGTGTAGAAGCAGCGCTGGCACGTGCTGGGTCTCACTGGAGCCACTGGGACTGGTGCAGCTCTGGGCAGAAACACGCAGGGGCCTGCGCTGGAGAGAGAGGCGCGAGCGGGCGCCTCTCCCGAGCAGGGCGAGCGGCAGGGTGAGGCTCCTGTGCGCTCAGGAGATCCGCTGCTGGCGGTGCCAAGAGGTGGCGCGTGTCTTTGACAGTCTGTCTTACTGTCAGAATGCTTACCTCTCCGTTTCACTTGTCCTGCTAATGCATTCTTGCGTACAGACACATAAAGGTCCCAGGGGAATGAAGAGAAAGCACGGTTTTCCTTGAAAAAAATTCGCTGGCAATTCAAATGGTTTTGTAGGAATTCCGGAACACCCAACTACTCTAAATACACGGCCGCGTGATGAGGGCGGTTTCCTTGGGAGACCGCCTGTACTTCTTTGCTACAAAGACTGTAACACCAGCTTCTATTAATCTTTTTAATTCAAGGCTGGGTCTTCAATTAAACAAAAATTAGTGCAAGACAGGGAGAGTAATGAAAATGTTCGTTAATTCCATCAGACCAAGATGGGTCAGAGATCTCCAGATTCTTCTTTTGTAGTATTTTGGTTAGTTGTTGACTTTGTGAGACCTTCATGTCCCGCTTCCAGTGGGGAGGTGAGGGAATTGCTGGCGTGGTGAGGCGAGAGCTGGCGAAGTGGGGGGCCTCGTCAGCGGCAGTAGCGTTGCTGGGTTTGGGATGGTGAACCACATCTGCAGTTCTCTGGCAAAGCAGAGCTCCTGCACACGGTCATTACCCCTTAGTTCTCTAGCGCTCTGTCAAGTGGCAATCATTTTTTCAGTCATGAGCACCCCCGATGCCACTGCTGTTGTGTCAGCTAGGGGGGAATCTGTTCTCCCACAAAATCCAGCGTGAGCAAGGGCAGGGACTCTCGAGGTGGACAATTACTATCCTTTGCCTTCAGCTGACCTTTGAGAGATGGCAGCCGCAAAGCGGTAATTCCGAAGCAGCAGGTTTGCAACCTTTATCACTTGTATTTTCCAGTATTTCTGGCTGAAGACAGACCCACCCCTACCTCGGGTATGTTCTGCTGATTCTCATCAGCGTTTCTCACTGTGATCTCTGCTTTTAACATCCTGGTGTTTAGACAAGCAGCCAGCCTTCCTGTATCAGTAGAGAGCTCTATAATTTACTGAGAAAACAGTTCCTTTCCTGGCTGCTGATTAATGTGAAAGAAGATTTACTTTTATCCCAGGGAGCCAGTCATCCTTCCCCCGTTACCTATAACAGTTAAGGTATTGCTTATTTAGCTAGAAATGCTTAAGGACAGGAGGGCTCATTTTCACTTCAAGTATCTCCAAGACACTCATCAGCAGGCTCCGTGGCTGAGAGCTCGTGCCTGCTTTTCAGCTGACAAGCCAATAAACTTGCAGATGTGTGGGCATGCAGTGGGCTGGCTGGGTCCAAGTGGAGTTTACGTATTCATCATTAGGTGGGGACAGCGGAGTCTTCCTTTTGACATTTGGGGGTTTTAACCTATTTGAGGTGGACACATCCAGGCGGTAAGGTAATGACCAACCATGTACGACCATCAGATGAAGGGAGAGGAGGAAAAGGCATGCCAGTACAGGCTTTTTATTTTCCCCTGAAGTGGAAATCTATATATTTTTCTTACTACTTAATTATGTTGTAGCACAGTGACTTCTGCTTAATGTGGTGGAAAGTATGGCTGCTGGAGCGTTCAGCGTATCATTAAAAAGCATAACAAAGACATAGCTTATAATAAATAAAAAACTTATCTAGGGGTTAAAGACAACTCTTTTCAAACCGGCTGCATCAGAGTGAAGCCTCTGTGCCTTCCCACCTCACCACAGAGAGCTTGGGGAGCTCCTTGGAGCCCGTCTGACAAACAGCGCAGCCCAGGCACACAGGAGCTGCCTCGGGAAGAGGCTGGTTGTCTGCTGCCTCGGGCGAGCACATGGGGTGAAGGGCCCATGCTCTGCTCCTACATAGAGGAGCCATGGAGCCCGTGGAAGGGAGTGCCACCAGCTCAGCGCTCCCTCCCTCAAGACTCATGACAGCCCAGAACTGTCATCCATACGCATCTCTGAGTCTCTACACATAATGTCAAGAGAACAAAAAAAATAAAGAGGGGGGATTGGCCTAACATCTTTCCACGGCTGTAATTACAACCCAAGAGAGAAGGCAAGGCATCGCTCTGCAGCTGGATATCCCCTGGGATGGCACACACGCTGTCCAGCAAGCATTGGGTTTGCCTTCCTGAGGAACAGCCCTTCAGCGGGAAAAGCTGCAGCGTGAGCATTCTGACTGCAGGAGGGATTGCTCCTCTCGTGTGTGTTTTCTGAGTAACATCAATGCCATTTGAGATAGTTTTAAATCAATATGGAAGATAATTAACTATTCTGTTTTAAAAATTAAAAATTGATTTTCACCTGGAGGATATTTCAATACGGTCAGTAGCGGGGGGCGATAAGTAAATCAGCTTTTGTTCACAGTTTACAAAATCTCTATCGCAATAACTTAGGTTTGTAAGCATTTGTAAATCTAGTTTCCCCTGAGGGGAAGAACGGTGTTCAGGACCTCCTCAGAGAGAGGAGGTTGACTCTGCTGCCTGTATCAAGAGGCACTGACCGGCTCCAGAGGAGCTCTGCTGATTTATACCTGCCGAAAGCCTGGCTCAGGAGATGGCCTCGAGACCCCTCTAACTGTAACCTTGCTGCTTCTGAGACCACTCGGTTATCTCGGTTGATAAACCCTCAGCACAGCCCAGGGGTCACAGAGAGACTCCCTGAGGCAGTCCTGCTGTCGGCAGTAGGATGTGGACAGGTGTTTCTTACCCCTGTTGCTGTCTTGCTGCTGGAGGTTAGTGGAGCGTATGGCATTTCTTACACGGGCAAACCTGGACCCGAGTTCTGGGAACTCGTGCAGCAGTGAGTATCTAGCTCTCAGTTTCCCTTGGACACTTGCACTGACCCAACAGCCACGTATAGCACCGTGTATGTTCATCAGGCTGGATTTACAGGTCAGTGAGGATAAGAGGAAATGCTCAAGGTCCAGATTTTCATGAGTAAACCCAAACCCTACCACTCCTGGCTTAGCCATTGCCAATTTTACCACAAAACTCGCCAGGTTTGTTTCATGTTTTCCTAAAAGCTCCCTCACTGCCATCGCAGCCTAAGTGAATTTCAGACTTTGTGAACTTCCTCTCACTTAATGACACAGAAGCGGTTCTAGAAAGAGAGATTTCTTTTTATCCTGGAAAGTTTAGGGAACTGAGGGTCAGTAATATGAAAGCTGTAGGTATTGGCTTCAGAGAATGCTGTGATTTTTGAAGCCATCCAAGCGGAGCTGATTGATCTGGAAACGCTGAGGATTGGCAGTGTCATATTCATACTCTCTCTGTACCCAGTTTGCAAGTGGGGATGGCAGTGGTGGAGATGTCAGTGTATTTTTCCTCTAGAAGGTTTGGCAGGAGAAAACTCTAAATGAATCCTCTCCGAAATTGCAGTGATTGTGACGTGGGGAGTGAAGATCCAGGAGGAGAGGCTGCGCCCTCTGAGCTGCTGTAGCTGCTGAGAGTGGGAGATGAGTGCAAATCAGCCTGGTGTAAGCAGGGGAGCAGGGCAGGCATGGCCTGTGGAGGACGAGCTTGGCGCAGAAAGCAGCCAGAGACCCTTTGAGCCGAGTGACAGTGCAGATGAAACACGAATTAACGCTAACAATGAACACGAGATGAGAAAGCTGTTCTCGAGGACAGCACCGACTAACCTGCGTTTTAAGCCTACAGTGCACTTCTCCTGCCAGGCTTTCTGTCCTCCTGGGTCTGCTGGTAATTTCTTCCTCATCTAACGTACCCTGAAGGGTGTTTAACCTTCCCTCCCCAAACACACGGACGTGCACTTGACAATTGAAAAGGGCCACTCCAGATTCTTTCTCCCAAACTAGACGTGGTGTTCAGCTTTGTGAAGCACTTGGTGGCCACTTGAGAATTTGAGCTCTTACGTGTGGAAGTGGATTTTCAGCTCTGCCAGCCGTCAGCGTGGTGGAGGCGTGGGGCGGAGGTGCTTGCACCCTCTTGTCACGGGGCGCATCCTCTGCAGGTTGAGGAACGGTTGTACAGGTGACGTCTTTGCGGCACAGGCGCTCATTGGATTTCAGTGGTTGCTCACGCGCAACAAAGCCAAGTGCGGCTCCTGGGGAATTCTGTTGACTCGGGTAGATTTACACTGGTGTAAATCAGGAGGCAAGTGACAGAAGAAGCCCATATGTTCTCCTGGAGTGCTGATTACAGGGGAAAGGAGCTGGATCAGAAGAAAATGATTGCACCCAGATTGTTTTCAGTGCGCTAATGACTAGCTTAAGGCAGCAAATAAAAACAGAATCAGAGGTGATTTATACTTACACTGAAATCTAAACAGGTCTGGCCCCAGGCATTTGCATTTATCCCTGTCTAACACTGTGGCCAACTCCAGACCTCCTGAACTGCAGGGAACTGCTGGAAGAGTGAAGTGCAAGCTGACTTGCGTGAGACAGCGTCAAGGCCCTTGGATGCAGCATAAAGGGGAGGAGGGGGTCTGTGCGTGGGAGGAACTAGGGGGCACAGGAGGAATTTTTGCATGGAGAGCACTGCTGTTCATGGGAGATACTGCTGGTTTTGCTAGACCCGGCCCCAGTTCCCTGACTAGCAATAGCTGCTCTGGCGGATCCATCTCCCTGAAGTCATTGGGCCGTTCCCCTGGGGCTCAGGTCTGTTATGTGCTGTATCTACTCCAGAGCTGTGGCTGAGCGGGAGGGGACGAGGGCTAGGACTTCATTTATGACTGAAAGAAGTTTCATAGCCTGTCCTGAACCTTTTTTTTTTTTTTTCCTCCCCAGCTCAAAGTCCATCCCCAAACAGAACACCCCTCTTCAAACTCACACGAGAAGTAGTGAACTTCAAATAGTGGAGTCTGTTTGGTTCTCCTGGCCTGCTCAGTGATGTACTGTAGGTGTTCCAGTGTCACGGAGTTCGTAGCACCATTTCACACGTTTCTGTGTTCATTAGTCTGTTTTCATTCTGTTCAGGGAATGGGGGGAAGCAAGGGCTGGAATTCCTGGTGAATTGGGAAATTTCGTAGTCATCATGAGGCACTTTAGATGCTTAAGCTTTGTGATCTCCAGATTTCCAAGGTTCAGCTAGAAAACTAAAGGCTATTTCAGGGAAGGGTGACAGTTCCTGCACTGTACAAGTCAGACCTGCCTGAGCAAGGGTCACGGGCACACAGTAGTCCTCACGAATCCTGTTTCCCAGGAGTCTTTATAATCTGAGAATTTCTCCATGTCAACAGACTGTTAATTGTCATCAAGCTTTTACAGGAGGACTGAGGTCTTGGTGCGTTTCTGTTCATTCACATACTTCTGTAAACTTTAGTGTATTGTCATCTTTGTGACCAGGTGAGCAATGTGCTGTGGCAACAGGCTGTTGTCTTCAGTATTATTAAAAAAAAAAAAAAAAAGAATTAGCCATGCAGCAGCTCCTGTCAGAAAACCGGAGGACGCAGACTCGGAGAGAGATGTAAGAGACAAGGTGCTGTAAGGGACAGCACCATCTGCTCTGCTGACAGTCACTTGTGCAGAGAGGACAAGGCGCTGATTAATTTGTCACGGGCTCATCTTAAGAGTCGGGAAAAAAAGGCAGATGGAGTATTCACAGTGCAGGGAAGCAGTGAGGTGCTTGTCAAGGCAAGAGAAGGGCGATCTGAGCTTTTAAAATGGGGATTCAGCCGTCTTATTTGGAGAGCAGGACAAAGGCATTAAGTGACACAGTGACACAGCTTTCCTGGCTGCCTGCAGCAAAGCTGTAAGTTGTTGCTGAGCAGCAGAGCATTTGTGTAGGTAGTTATTTGTGGTGCACAATAAAGTACGAAAAAGAAAGTGAAGACTGGTGGCTAACCCTTGGTTGTTAGGGTTTTTTTCCTTTTTCTTCCATTCACTGAAACCTGTGAGGAAAAGGGGCTGTGGTAATCACTAACGGGCAGAGCCGCTGCCAGGTTCACCACACAGAGAGCAGGAAGGAGGAGTGGCTGCAGGGGAGATGCACTGGAGGGGTGAGATGTACCAGTGGTCAGCGGGAGAGCCACCCCAGCTGCGGTCCCTGCTGGGCTTTTTCCTCAGGCGCCGTGTTCTCCTAAAGCCATGCTACAAAATGGAGACGAGCCATGTAATTAGGCGAATGAAAACCAGTCCAGAGGCACTTCGGGACTGTCAGCCTGGGTAAAAGACAGAAAGTGCCTCTTGCAAAGGAATGCTGCTGAAATAGTTAGTGTTGTACTGGCAGAAAAGCAAAATTATTGTCTGACAATTGGTGCCAGTGCTTTCAAGCCAAAGAGCGGATATGGATGGGGAAGATTCCAAAATTTAAGGAGACTTCTTGGAGGGAAGAGTTTCAAACAGATTATTAATGATCTCGTCACTTTTACCAGTAGTCTAGAAATCACCTCTAAAAGAGATCTGGGAGGTAATGACTGGTGCTGCCTATTGATGGTGTTAGTTGTCTATGAATCAACAGAAAACAGCGGGTGAGGATCCCTGACTCAACAGCTCTTGGAGACACGCATGCGAAAAAGGAGAGAAGAGGCGTACACGTAGCCGCGTTTTTAAGAACTCCAGGCTGAGACTGAGCCCACACTGCTCTCCAGACAGGAGGCTTTGATGTGGACGTGCACCCTGCTTGGGTCTGATCCAGTTCGGTAACAGTGAGCATGAGGAAGAGGAGGAAGGGAAGGTGTGAGTCTTGGTTAGAAAAAATCCAGCTTATGATAAACTCTTTTTTTTCCCCTGGTGGTTTTTCTCTTGCGCAGTCATTTATAGCTCTGCAGTGCTATTGTGAAAGTCTCTTTCTGATGCCGTGTACATTCATTCCTTGCTTCCTCTGAGCCACTGCAAGTGAGGGGACAAGACAGAGGGTCTGGCAGGCTTGGAGCCACCAGCAACTCTGAAGGAAACACAGAACAGCCATCTTACTTCAAACCTTACCCTGGGTGCTCCGTGGACAGACCTCACTGGCCTTGAGGTCGGGTTCTGTCTGGTTAATCACTGCAGAAAGCCCTTCTCTGTTACACAGTATTTCTTTATTCTGAATTACAGTTGCTGGTTTATATTCATTCACTTGCTCTCTGTTCTTAAGCATCAGCAAATAGCCTGAAGGGAGCCAATTTCATGAGCATTACTTCTGACAAGATTTTCTCTCTCACCTACTTCTCCCTTCTTGCCTTCACTGCTGACTCGAGAATTGTCTCTTCAGATGGTATAAGCACCAGTGAGACTGATTTCTTCAACCCCTTTTCCTTTCCCTCTTCATATTCCCCCAGATCATGCTTTTCCTCCCACCATCCCTTTTCTCTTTACAAAAGAAAATGTGTAACTAAAAAATCAGTTACGTTACAGTGGTGAAAAGCATCCTGTGTTTTGTGGAGGGGGCAGGGGGACCCGTGTGCTGGGACAGCTCCTTTAAAAGTGTGCTGGAAGTGCAGTGGTGTTTCTGAGGTCGCTTAGCTCCAGGCAGAGCCTGCAGTGAGTGGGGGGGAAGGAGCTGTTGTCTTTGGGACGTGACGGCGGAGGAGTCACACTCCAAAGTTGTGCCAACAGAGACACACCGCTGCCCTGCCGAGGTTCTGGTGGGCACCAGTGGTCTCCAGAGCTCTCACCACCAGCCCTGTAAGACAGTGCTATCCATTTCCTCTTGCTCTGCAGAAGTATGCCTGAAAACTCCCTGGATTTCCCTAGATCCTGTGGGGTCACACAAAATTGCCCTGTCCTTTGCTCCGAGCATGCCCAGCAACCACTGCAGGTGAAGAATGACATCAAGCTATGCGGCAGGAAGGAGTGACATTACTGGCAATATTTTAGAGGTGTTTCAAAATAATCTGTGGAGAGTGGATTTCATTCTAGGTTCATTTCTCTCAGGAGGCTGTTGGGTTGGGGTTTTTTGGGTTTTTTGACTTTGGGGTTTTTTTTCCCAATAATTGTTCTCACTATTTTTCTTTCTCCTGCTCAGTGAAATTCTGTCTGGTAAAATGACTCACGAGATGTCCCAGACAATTCACCATGTGTTACGTGGTATTAAGGTCTACGGCACCAGCCCGTGCAGCTGCTTGCTCTCAGGGCCGTTACATCCTGAGCGTCTGCGCCCCCAAGTCATTCTTGCTGGGTTCTCTTTTCATCCATTGCTGGAGATGGCAGGTAGTGTAGGGAGAGCAGCCGATCCTTGTGGAGGTGGGAGTGGAGCTGCGTGATTGGTCCTCCACAGAGGACAGGTAGGCACTGAGCCTGTCTGCACTGACGTCGTGCCTTGGAGGATCCAAGCGGCAGCTGGATTTTGTCTCTCTCTGGAGCGTTTTGCTTGCGGTCCCGGACGATGTGTGCTTTGCTTTGCCTCTGTATCAGATAATACACAGACAATGGATAGGGATTTTTTTGGATTTTTTTTTTTTGCTTTGTTCCTCATGTTCCTAGAAATTAGAGAGGAAAATTACATACTGTGTTGCCTTGCGTCCGCTGTGTTCTTCACACAAAGCCAGTTTATCCTCTAGAAAAAGCTTGGTGTGTTTTACTGCACCCAGTGTTACATCATCTAGAAGTGTCATTGCAAACAATCAGACCTTGGTGCTTTCGGTCAGGTCGAACAGGGAGGTGAGAAGGTAGACTTCTGGAGCACACTTCCTTCTCCTAAATACCGTCATAACTCCACAGCTTCAGGGAACTGCCACTGCGCTGCCAACCATCAGTCGGTGCCAGGTTACGGTCGGGAGCGAGCGTGAGGGGTGACCTGTGCAGCTTGCTGCTCAGCCTCTTCTCTGGGAGCACGTGTGGCGCCCTGCAGCCCGGGGACACAGGCAGTGTCACTACGTCACCGACTGGAAAAGGCTGACAGGAGCTGCCACAAAGTGCTGTGCTTGTGCCTGGATTTAGTATGGCAAAGACACTGGCATGGCTACAACAGCCTTGCTCTGGAGAGATGGTACTGTCTGCACCATGGCAGCAAGGCCATCGGTGGTGGCACCGTTATCCTCACAGGGCCCGTGGAGTGTACGGGCGAGCAAGACCCGCCGTGACCCCATGGTGAGGTGGAGGAGGGGGCCTGGGTCTGGGCCAGCACTGCAAGGGCTTCGTCCTTCACATCCTCTGTGTGCGAAGCTGATGATTTACGCTTGCCTGGAGCAGCACATGGTGTAACTCGACTGTCTGTGCTGCTAGTGAAGTCCAACGCTGTCCATGTGGCAGGACTCCCAGATGGCAGGTGCGTGTTCTCTGAAAACGGGGACTGATGTCCCTACGCCTTAGCTAAGTGGAGTCTGTCAGGTGAGCAGTCAGAAAGGCAAGGGAGGAACTGCTGCCACAAAGCTACCGTGTGGAAAGCGTGTCTGAGTTTGTACACGCTTCATCGGGGCAGCTGATGACTGCAGATCGTCGTTCAGTTCAAAAGGACAGAGAATTCGGACAAAGTTTAATGAGAGTCTGGCACCTACGGATCGGGATGGACCAATGTGAGTGCAGGTTCTGGCGTTAAGGAACAAATCCAGCGTTTAGCTCAGCTGAGCACTAGGGCCCAGTATCTCGCTGTCCCCCATTTCACTTCAGCAGGAAGGATTTACAGGTGCAGCACGAACAACTGCCTGCTCACAGAAGGGTGCTCTGTGACGGCGAGCCGAGTTCCAGGGCAGCACCCAGCGCAGTGCACCCGCCAGGCGGCCACCGGTTGTGTTTGTGAGCGTGGCAGTGCCCTCCTCACGGAATAACTGCAGGTCAAGGAGCGGCTCATCAGCACGCCGTCCTGCTGGAAGGAAGGACCTCACCGCCCGGCAGAGTAGCTCTGCTCTTCGCTCCGGCCCGGCAGAGGGGGCTGCCGAACGAAAGCGTTCCAGATCCGGTGGGCACGTACTTTCACCTGGGCCAGAACTGCTGTCTGCCACAACATGGAGCCGGGGTAATTTAGAGCCTCTAAGCCAGAACCCCAGATGTGCCCTTTTTGAACTTGGTGCTGCGGGTGCATCCCCAGGTGGCTTTGGCATGGAAACGTGTCAGACCAGATCCGGTTCTGCCTCTGCACCAAATCTGTGAGCTTATTGTGATGGGAGCTGGTGTGTTTCTGTTGTAGCTTGGGGGTAGTTTAGGGGCGTTTGGGGTGTTTTTTCTTTTTTCTTTTATTGTCCCTTAGGTCATCTGACACCCTGCATTTTTCTGTGTAGTTCTTCCTCATGTCTCAATGTGTTTCAGTAAATCCGTTGGCCCCCCCTTCTGTTCTGGCAGCTCCTCAAAATCATAATAGTAATAGAGTTTGAAAAGAAAGGGGTTTTTTGTGTACTTTCCTCTATAGCTATCCATTGCATCTACCTTCTGCTCACATCTAGGTTAGTGGCAGCTCTTAGCTTGAATACTTAGGCCACCTCTAATGTGGTAACAAACTGCTGATTATCAAAGGATTAGCAGCACTTACACACGCACACTGAATCGAGATTAAGGTATGTGAGAAAGAAAATAAAGGCGAGAGAATGGTTGGCTGCTTTATTGGCGTGTTATTAACAACAGAATACGGCCTGCCTAGTGCCCACTACTGAAAAAAAAAGGACAAAATTGAATATTTAATATGATAGGTGTGATGAAGTAGACATCTGGAAAAAAGGAAATGTCACAGCCTATCACCTTCTACAGTGCTCAAAGGAGAGGACGAGTGACGAATGTGTTTCTCTTGATGGTTATGGGAAGGGATGAGAAGTTCCCTTTTGCTTCTGGCACTTCTCCTTTCTGGAGCCTGTCTGTCCATTACTGTTACACTCCCCAGCCGTAGAACGGCTCCAGTGACAGCTCCTTTACTGCACCAGCCCGAGTGAACCAGCCTGGAAATAGAGCACTTTGGGATTTTTTGGTGGTTTTCCTCCCAAAGGAAGAATGATGTTGCCTTTTTAGTTCCATATCCCAAGTTTTTCCTTGAGGATGTCTTCAATTGAAGTTCATATTTCAGAATTGACTCTGCTTTATGATCTCCAAGTTAATCTCTTATAATGACCGTTCTAAAGCTGTGATTCTGTTCCTTTGATTCTATTCCCTGTCTTAGACTTTTTCTTAAACTTTATTCTTGGAATCAAAAAGCCATATAAGGATCTCTGTTCTTATAAAACCACACAGTTTTAGTCTCCTGCAGAACATCTCTAGAACATAACTGTATTGTATATAGATGCTAGGAAAAGAGCAACTTGCAGAATAAACCTTGTGGCGGAGTGGTTGATGTGGGGTAAGGAAAAAGGAAACTCTATATCCTGTGAATGACTGGGTTAAGAACGTGTTTTAGGGCTTGCTTTGGAATTAGTTTTGGAGGTTCTCCTTTTTGTTTCTCACTTGCCACAGGACAGTCCTAATTCTTACTTGTGGTTTGTTTGGGTTTGTGTTTCTGTCTGAAAGAGCAGAACGAGGCACTTCCCTTTATTGATAATCCCCTAACCTGAGATCCACAGCCTGGTGTTCTTGGCCAGTTGTGTAAAAAGCCCCTATGTGAACTGATGAAGAGATGCTCCCAGATTGATGAGGCAGAGGAGAGCTGGCCCAAATCCATTTTAAGCTGGGTACAGGTCTGAGTTATGCTTCATCCCTCCCTGCCTTTTCCTGCCTGCAGCTGTAGTAGAAGCTGTTGTCTAGGATACAGGCAGGCTCAGTCTGTTCAGCTCATGGTTTAACTGCGGAGAGGAAGGATGGTCTCGGGGCTGAAGCGTGACTGTAATGCAGAACCTCCTGTGAGGCTTTTAATGAGTCACTTATTGTTATCCCTTATCTTACAGGTGGGGAGGTGCCCATAGTTAGGAGTCACCTTGAAAATGCAGTGACAGAGACCACAGTAGGGGAGAGAAAGTCCCAGTATACTGATAACTGCATCCTTCCTTGTGTTGTGTACGTGACCCTGGATAGTCCCAGGGACCAGAGAAACTACAGGCAGTCTCCACTCACAGTCCTGGGTCACAGAACACACAGATCTAGGTCTGTGGCTGTCCATCACGAACAGACGAGAATTAGCATGTGGTCCTACATGCTGTGTCATCGTCACTGAGCAGCTCTCCCTGGCAGTAACGGCACAGCCAGCATGCCAGCAATAGGAAGGTCTGCGTTACTCTGCTCATGGATGGGCTTCTCGAGTTCCCCTGCTGGGTGATTGCGGCGAGGAAGCGAGAGCCCACCATTTCCTTCTGGCTTCTGTCCAGGAGCATCGTGGAGGTTCTGCTAAGACAGCTTCCATCAGGAGACTCTTCATCAAAGAAATGGAAATCTCCTATGTCACAGACCTTCATAAAATTATCTAGAAGGTGGTACTGCAGGTGATTGATTCTCTAAGACAGCAGATATGGGGACGTGAGATATTTCCCCAAAGTTTGTGTGTTCAGGCGAGAGGCGCAGGGGCTTATGCAAGTCAGCCTTTCCCTCCCTTTGATGCAGTCCTTTCTGTGGAATGCAAAATAAACTTCAGAGCAAAGCAGTTAGCCCATGCCTCTGGGAAGCGGAGCTCTGCCTGTCAAGAACGGGCATACGGGGAGGATCTGGAAAGACTTTCTCTCTCTGAGCTACAGGACTTTAATCAACATCCTGCACAGGGGAAACGGTGAGAAAACCCTGTTTGTATTATTTTGCTCTAAAGAGTAGCAGAAAAAAACCCCAAACAACAAATCCCAATAATCACAGCTCATAAATTCTTCATCTTGTGACTGGCCCTTGGGCAGATACATCCACCCCGGGAGGTAGGCGACAGCTTCTGGGCACAAGCTGCTGCCCTCGATGCGGCCTACAAATTGCTGTGTACACTGGGCAGTCCTTTGCTGGTGGGCTGGGCTGGGGAACAGGAAGAGCTGCTGACTCAAATCAGGCCGTTTTTCTCCTTCAAAGCCAAATCTATTTTTGCATCGCCATCTTTTGTGGTAATTCAGGGATACACAGTTTGCCAGGCCAGCATCGTTTCCCTCACTGTTTAATAACCGTGTCCCGAACCAGAGCTGCGAAGCATCTCATGATTCTGCTCCAAGGGTAGGAGAGGAGGGGTAGGTGTGAGGAAAAACATCTGTTCCTGAGCATGTCATAAGTAAGGTTATACTGCCAACTGCAGTCAGTATCCCTGCAGTAGCCAAATGAGAGGAAAGGAAAATCAAGATGGGAAAACATAATTGGCTTTTTCTACAGCAGTGAGCTTAACCTGAGTTTAATATCATTTGAATTTAAAATATTCAGGAGCTGCTGCTTGCCAATCCATTGCAGAACTGGATGAAAGCTCCTGTCTGGTATCTTTGGAGTGTGTGCAAAATCGGAAAGAGTTAATGCTGGAGAAGTCTCTGCTAATGTTCCCCTGTGCCTCAGGAAAGAGACCTGTTGACTGGCACATCCACGAAGGAAGTCAGACCGCTGCGAGTTGTTATGAAAGCACCGTCCAAGGCAAACCTCGCTGCTGTGCTGAGGCTGAAATACCCTTCTGAGCACTGCAGGTACCCAAAGCTTAGGGAAGAAAGCTGCAGGGAAAAACATCTTGCAAAGACAGGAGCTGTGGATGAGCTTCCTTAGTCACTACAGAATCTGGAGAGTTTGGGGTTTGTCCTTTGCGGTGCTGTGGGCGCTGTCTGTCGCGATCTGGTCGTCCAGGTCTGGGCTCGCAGAAGTAGCAGGTCAGAGGGTCCTTGGGGTAAGGCTGGCGGGACAGCCCTGCCATCGGCTGGCACTGCTGACATCTCCCTGGCAGGGACCAACAAATCCTGAGGCACTGCTGAATGTTTGGCTTTTGCTTTGTCTCTTGTTTCTCACCGTTTTCTCGAGGGTATGGGTCTGGCCTTAACCTGCTTGCTGTGAAAATCTGGGGAAGCGCTTCAGTATGGCACCAGCTCTTTCCAGCTTCTCTACATATATCACATTGCATTTAAAATTAATTTCTGCTGGGAATATTTGACATAACCTTTTTCACTTGGCAGAGCATTACCCACCACGTGCTGTGTCTTGCTTTCTGGAAGCTGGTACCACAGGTGAGCCTGAAAATGACTTTCTTGTAATGGGACTGCCTCCTCTTCACTAAGTTTGCATTGATTTTTCTATTGTTTTCAGCACTGAGTATGAGGACGTTTCACTTTGCCCCTCCAGCATCTGAGGAGGCAAAGCAGTCAGCTTCTGGTATTGCAATGGCTGTTTCAGCGTGGCTAGATTTACTTGAAAAAAGTATTTCAAAGGTGCTCTAAGGATGACTTTGTCTTTCAGCTGCCTCTTTAAAAACATTTAAAAATACAATAAAAGACAAAAGAAAGGCTAGAGACTATGTGGGCCCTCTCTGGAAGCGAAGGGGAGACCTGGTTCCCCAGGATCTGGAGAAGGCTGAGGTACTCGATGACTTTTTTGCCTCAGTCTTCACCAGCAAGTGCTCCAGCCATGCCACTGGAGTCGCAGAAGGCAAAGGCAGGGACTGGAGAAGGAAGAACTGCTCACTGCAGAGGATCGGGTTCAGGACCGTGTAAGGAATCTGGAGGTGCACCTCAGGAAAACCCCCGTACACCGAGATCTACTGCTGTACTGCGGGTCAGGCTGGCTCCGGAGCACCTCTCCTCGGCGAGCTGCTCATGAGAGAATCAACCCTGCATTTTGGGATCATGGGTCCAGCCCCTGCCAAGAGCAGCAGGTACCCAGGGTTAGCTACTTGCTCTTTGCTTGTTTCTGTGCGTCTCACAGGGAGGGAGGGAGAGGTTTCTCTGGGTGCCTGTTTCCTCGCTGCGGGGGGCAGGCTCTGTCGGGTGCTCGAGGACCTGGCTGGGGCTGGACATTGCTCTCACTGCTGAGATGGGACATGGATAGGACGCGTGGCTCCTGCACCAAAGCCTGCACACCTCAGTCCCTTTGCAGCTGGTTTTCTTCAGTTCTTGCACTTCTTTTCTTTAGCAGCAGTAAAATGAGCGTTACTTTGTGTTGCTAAGGCGGGAAGGTGGCTGTGTGTGGCTGAGTCTAGCTGAGGGATTTGGCAGGCAGTAAGGGTGCTTTTTGTAAAACGATGTGCAGCAGGCCCAGAGCATTAGTGCTTTCATAACACCTGTTCGAGTACATAAAATGGGAAGTCTTGCATCAAATGAGATGAGCCTCTTTCAAAAGGCCTCTTTTTGGTTTTCAATGCTTTTGGAAGACTCCTGAGACACCAGCCCAGAAGTCTGCTCCTTTAATAAATGAGATACCAAATTTGGTTTAATATTGTCTGTTTCAGAGAAGATGCTCCTGGCAGATGCTGTTTATTGAAACAAAAGTTTGATGGGTTTTGCTAATGACGGTGTATCCTAGAAAATATTTATGTTCTGGGAATACTCGGAGTTGTGATCTTTTGGTATGAGTTTTTATTGATGGAGTCTGGGACCCCATTATGGCAACGTTATTCTTTCTCTTGAGTTATATATATTAAACCTTTTCTCTGTCATTAGTTTTCCTGTCTCCAAAATGAGAATTAGCATTGCAGGATATTACGGTATGGGTGAAAAGATGAATCGTTACTCTTTAGAAAGGTAACTAACCTCCAAAGGCAGCTGCCAGCGAGCTGCCGTTAGAGCATCGGCTGTGCTGTGTTTCAGCTTCAGCCTTGGAAGGGCTGTCCTCCTCGGGCTCCCTGAGAGGTGGTGTTTATCGGTGCGGTTTGGTGGGAGCAGGAAGATGGATACCAGAGGCAGGGTTTCAAACCTCCGGCTGCCACTGGAGCAGCACCCCGTGCGTTTCCCTCTCCCCATGGGGATGCGCCGCGGGGCCCTGACCTTGGCGGGCACCTCAGCGCGCATTGGCAGCCTCCGGTGACGCTGATGAATTGCGCTCGCTCAGCGCAGGGGCGGCTGCTCATTAATCCAAGCGTGTGTCGAGGAAAGGGGAGGCCCTTAGGACAGGGTCCTCAGCGAAGAGCTGCTGGGCTCTGCGGGGAAAGACAGCTTTACCGGAGCACGTCGAGTGCAGGGGAGAGAGAAGGGAGACAGAGCATCTCTCTTTCTGGCAGCTCAGGTTTGAGTCCTGGTGTGAGTGTACTGTAGAATTGATAGAGAAATATTTAGCCTGTCTACAGGCAGTTGTTTGCTAGTAAACAAGAACCATTGCTCCAAACAGAGATGATTAACAGTGACAGAAAAATTTAGGAACTGGGTAGAAAGCTTTATTCTGCCTTGATCACAACTACCCATTATGTCAGTAGGTTCCGATTTTTCAGACTAATGGTAGGTGTGCACGCGTACAAGCCCGCAACTGTGCACTGATCTGGCCCCCAAGGGACTGTGGATTTATCTCTAATGCTGTCAGATTTATTTACAAAAGATAAAGTACCTTTACAAATGCTGCACTGTGCTCTGCTGCCTGGAACGGAGTGAAACCTGGTCCCAGGGTACAGCGGAATGGGAAGGGGGTCTTTAAGGCTTTGCCCTCCCAAGTCAAGGGGCTGTTAATTGAAACCATTGATGAGTTTCTATCATGGAAAAAGGAGAACAGCGAGGATATGGTACAGAATGTCCTGTAGAGAACGTGTGTTTTGTTGCAGTCTTCGTGTGGTAACGGCCGCAGTAGCAGTTCTGGTGGTCAGTTGTTGTTGCAATGCGTGTTTGCCGGTTACGACAGTCTGGGTCTCTGTCATCCTTCATGACCAAACTGTAGATTAGCTTTTCCACCGAAAAAGCTAAAGATGGTGGAGACAATCGAGAGACATCTCACATCGGAAAGACTGCACGTCCCTGTGCCTTCCCCATCCATAACGCGGTTGTGTCTTCATGCACGTAGGCATGTCAGTCTCTGTCGGCAGACAACGACGACTTCTTTTACAAAACATTCTGCTTATGCAAGTGGCACGTTGTGCTCAGCAGATAGCGAACCCTCTCTAAAGGGAGTGCTTCGGAGAGATACCAAGTGCCGCTCTAAGAGAGTGCAATTCACACCAGTCCACAGACACCGGGAACGCACCTAAGCAGCACTTGCAGCTGTCAGGTACGGGAAATTGCTGTGGCGTGACAGCAATTGTTTCTAAAAGCAGAGTTAACTTACCGCGTTAGCGCTTTTTATTTTACTGTTCATGTTTCTTTAAAACGTTAAATGATGCATCTTTTGGAGTGCAACACTCATTTGGATCCAGGGGTTACAGCCTCCCGCAGTCAGGGGGCGTCTCTGCACTGATCTAGGCAAGCTCTGTTTGAGAGACCGGCTTTGTCTTGAACACTGAGCTAGCTGCACCCTTCTACTGAGAGCTCAACTCGTTCAGTCGTTCTCCTCAGGTTCTCGTTCCTCTCCAGGTAGGAAGTAGGTTTCCCATGTACATCCTTCCATCCCTGTGCAATCCTTGCCTGGAAGCAATGCTTTATAAACAGCCTTCCTGTGCCAGAACAGTGCTTTCCTAGAGCTTTGACTCTGGGCGATTTGCAGGGGCAGGGTTTCCTCCCGACAAACAGTATTGTATCTCCTGACAAATGACTCTAGTGAAAGAACTGTGGATTTCTGTGGGTTTGTTTCTCTTTGCTACCTCTGCTGCTGAAGTATTCTCAGGAAGGTCAACTGACCTTTATGCAGCTCCGGCCGTTGGCAGGATGATATCCATAATGCATGTACTTCAGGTGCTCCAACACGAGTGTTTTAACACTTGACCCCATCAGTACCAATAGCGTAAGGCGGAGAAGATACTTGGCTGCTTTTCCTAGAGGAGAGCAGCTTCCAGCTGGTGCAGCAGATAGCGTGTAGAATGTCTTGTGTGTGCCATCTAGCTAGGTAACCACCAGAAGAATAACGCATCCAGTCCTTTGCTTAGTTGAACACAACAGGTCCTACTGCTTGGTTTGGTGTTTTTTCACTGTACATATGACCTGTGCTGCTGTCTGGGCAGATCCACAGGTGACTAATCTGGTCTTGTCTAGGTTTGTTATGATCTCTCCTCTAAAGGAGAAAAACGTCTACTACATCATGGATGTATGGAACAGTACAACGGAGGCCAACATCTGGCTTCAGGCATGTAACGCTTTTATCTTCTCCGATACTGGACATACCATCGCGTTCGTGCTTCATGTTGACCAGAAGTTTTCATAGCGCTCACCCTGTGATTCCTCCGGGTCACGACGGAAGTGTTTTCCCAGTTCGGCACTGATGAAGTATCGAAGGCAGCATGTCCCTAATACACGCTGTGATGAGAACTGACTGGCAGGTGGCAGCAGGCTGGTCTGGGCTGTGAGTGAGTACAGCGAGTCGTAGGGTCAGTGGAGTGCTTCACCACCACGCTTGCCTTTTTTGATCCATTACTACTTTTTCTCAAGCTGAGGGAAATGACCTGTTTTGAGCCAAGTACATACACACGAGCATGTTCCTGAGGGAACCCTTTGTCTCCTTCGGGTTTTTGCCACGTGAGCTGTCAGGCCGGCGGAGCGCACCGTGTGCCACAGGGGACCACCAGTGGGAAATCTTAGCTCGTCCCTGTGTTTGAGAGAACAGAAATGGGGAGGTCCCCTGTGGAGGGGAAGGGCTCACACGTCAGCCCTGTTCCTGGTAATTTTAAAGTTTGCACAATATGTTAAGCGTGGTGTTTCACTCTCTTAGTAACAGCATGGGTTTCTGCTCAGTATCAAGGGTGTTTATTGTCCTCTCCTCAAGGTTTTTGTTTGATCGTCTCCCTGGGGAGAAACACGCAAAGTTTTGAGATGGACTAGGTTTCTGGTTGATGTTGTCTGACATCCTTTTACAAGAATTACCTCTTTCTCTTTGGACATTGACACTCGGGTCTCACGATGTATCGCTTCTATAGGGAGAGACCGGCCGTACCCACTGGAGTATCTGTCTTCCCATTTGTGCAGTATATCCAAATGTACTCCTGTTTCATGCTATATTCATAACTGTCCTGAAATGAACTCGAGCGTTTGCTGTTGCACTTTATTGCTGAGTTTAGTGGCAGGAAGAGTCACCTGCGTTGATTGTTGGGGGTTAAAGCCCTCTGGCTCCCTTCCCCGCTCCCCGGTGCAGCCGGCGCTTTGCAGCTCTTGGAGATCTTGAGGGGCAAAGTCAAGTGACGCTGCGTGGGCTTTTCCCTTTGTTTGAAAACTAACGCAGTGTTGCCCCCTCTGTGCAGAAGGGGGTGTTACGTAATACAATTTTTCAGTAAGGAGGTGAGGTCTGTGACTGCTCTCTTGGGTTGTGCTCGTAGCTGTGGTTGCACAGGGGTGACGCTGCTGAGTGCTCTGCCCAGGGACCGAGCCAGCCCATGCGCAGGTGTGGTCTCTGGGAAAAGGGAACCAGCAGCGCAGCTGCAGACCCTGGAGAAGCGAGTTTCTCCTCATTTCCTCACCCAGGGTACTCCTCAGGTTACTGAGGCATTTGTCCTGCAAATAAACCAAGATGAGATGCCTTTAGGCAAGAGATGGAAATAAGTCATGAGGTCAAAACGTTCTAGGGGACCAGCACTTCTTTGGCTAGAGGTGTATTTTCAGATAAAGATGTTGCCAGCATCACAGATATGTGATTTTTTTTTTTTTTTTTTAATATGCTTTCTGCAGGGCAGCCATTTCGTCAAGCGCAGGAGGGAGGGTAAAGCCGGACAAATCGTGCAGTAATGCTGAGCTAATTAGAGAATGGAGGAACCTAGAATTCAAGGACAGAAAGGTCACGCTAGATGCGTCTGGAAAGGACCTACAATAGTCACCCTGCCCTGATGATTGCATGTGCATATGATAACGTATCTGGCTTACTTGGATGCTAAGGGAGACCCGCATTTCACAGTCCTGCTCGAAACCCGTGTCCTTCAGGGTGTTTGGATCCAAACCAGGGGTGCCCAGCGTTGTTGATGTTTTGATAGGCCAAGTTGAGGTCTAAAACTCAAACACTGCTGATTTCAAAGGGCCATTTGTTTCTTTCTGCTTTACGCCATTGGGTTTCTGTTTGGTGTGAGCAGGCTTGACTCCGTGCTCGGCGTTGGTTGCAGCCTTGCCGCCGTATTAGCAGAACACCAAATGTAAAATGATCCGTCCAGCTGAGTCTCCACACAGCTCCTGGTGCCTGGGGAGAGTGTGCACATGTCCACCTGAAAAGGACTAGCCGAGCATACTCCGATCTCCTTTAGAACGACAGTCCCCTTCGGAGCCTCAGGGATCTCCATCTCCCTCCGAGCACGAGCTACTGCCTGTCCTGCAGTGCTGCATCCCGGCGGCAGGGAGTTCGGGTCTGGGGAACCCAGTCCTCTACTAGATGTTCTTGTCCCTCTCGGCAGCCTTGCTGGGATGTTGGTGTGTTAGGGCACGGTGGGGCTGAATGTCTTCTGGGAGGCCTGTTAATTTTCTTCCTGTACAGAGTCAGCTGGCTTCTGGTGTGAGGCGCAGTAACCCTTCTGGTAGCGATCCTAGACTGACGTATCGTTGCGTGCCGGTCGACTCACCGTTCCGTGTAATTTTAAGGACAGCTAGGTTTCCAGATACTCCCTGTGATGAACAGAGGATGCACAAGAAAAGCAGCAGTCATGTGATCATTTGAAATACTTTCTTGTGCTCAGAGAATTATGAGCGTTTATTCCGTGGTTCCTAATTCAGTGCTTATCCTGACTTGAACTATACTTGTAAAGTTATTGCCAACTGCTAAATTATAGAAGCCTGCTTTTTCTTCTGCACCTCGGATCTAAATCAGAAGTTACTTGAACTCGTTTGAGATTAAAGAAAAGAAAGAGGAGTGAGAAACTTGAGGAGATGGAAGTATTTCAGGGTGTTATCACGTATTGCCTGAGCACTCAGATGCCAAGGCGATACGTACCTAAAAATGCTGAAGACAGATGTATCTGACATTATCTCGCTCTCTAAATGCTTGGTAAAATTACAAGAAAAGCGAAACAATAGAGAAAAGGGGGATTCTCTTCTTTTGCTACCTCCACCTGTGCCAGTTACCCTTAAGATAGCCTGTCACCTCTTTTGACAAACGGTCCATCCTCAGTTTCCGATGGGCACTACCTAGGCTGAAGCAAGCATTCAAAAGCACTTTCCATAAAGAGCCTCTCGGGAGCCTTTAGCTCCCTGCTAACACAGCAACAACAACAACAGACCAACCAACCCCACAAACAACCCAGCTCCTGCGTGAAGCTGTCCTTGCTGGAGGAGGCAGGTAGGAGGCCTGGCAGAGGCTGCGTTCCAGCGTGCGTGGCTCGGAGCCCGCACTGCTTTGGTATCCCGCGTGGGCGCAAAGGTTTAATTTACGCACCCAGAGGAGCTCAAGCCATTCTGCACAGCAAATTGGACTCAGGCCGGCGAGGGCTTGGGCACTGATTCCTCTCCTTGAAAATCTGGGGCGACTCTGTGGAAGTGAATGAAGCTGCACTGTGCTCTCGTAAGCGGTTTTAGGGATAAATCAGATAAATTTATGTGGCTCAGGAGAAAAAAAAAGCAAGAACTTAGGGCAGCTCCTCACCAGGTATAGCCTTGCGCTCCCAGGGAACTGTGTCCGTTTACTCCATGTCAGGATCTGTCCCCAAGTGTGCTGGGAGCAGACAGGCATCTGTTCCCCGACCTCCTGCAGCAGCAGCTACCGGACTTCAGATGAGAGAGAAGCCTGTAGGGAGCCCAAGACTGTCTTTCCCCTTCTGTTAGCACAGAGTGCTGCCAAGAGCACTTGCTTGTAGAAAATGCAGTTTGTTTCCTGGTGGAAACCCCCTGAGTTCTGCTGAAGGACACTGTTTCTCTACCATGCAGGCACCATGTCCAGTAGTGGTTGATTTAAAAAAATAAGCTAAAGCTCAAGGGTGAATTTATGAAATCATTCCCGCAGGACGGAATGGAGAAGCCGGCGTGGTGCTGGCTGCTTTCCTGCACCGCAGGAGCTCACCAGGCTGCGCACAGCAGGGATGGGCAGAGCGAGCGTGTCAGCGGGGGAACGAGGATCCCCGCGTGGGGGTGTGGGCTGCACGGCGTGAGGAGCAGCAGCGAGTGGCAGGAACCTCTCCTTTGAGACAGGCAGACTGTAAACCAATTTTCTGAAAGGGGACGCCTAGGATGACTTGGGCGGGGGGAACACCACAAAACCCACCCCTTAGACCAGCCAAGCCCTGCTGCAGCAGTGAACTCCATGCTGCCACCCAGAGCACCTTTTTGCATAATACATGATGCTCTGTGTGGATCTGGAGAGCAGGAAGATTAAAGCAGATGATCTTTCTGCATGTAAAGCAGCCAGAGACAGCATGATGGATCATTACTGAATACGTTTCTGGCCATGCATAATTGTGTTCTGATCTTCCTCCTCGAAGTGCCGCCACCACCTCTCTGCCAGGCTGTATGACTTAACTCCTGAGAGCCACAAACGCTCTTTACTTCTCTCTATTTTGTCCACAGCTGTCTCGGGGGTCACTTGCATCATAAGCATGGTGCTGCCAGCTACAGCAAAATGTTAAATGGCATCAAAACATCCTACGGCCGGACAGCAAGGTGAACCGGATAATTGGCTGCATGGAGGGTCTGGAAAACCTGTGTCTGTTCCGATGTTTGAGGGGCACGTGGCGTGTTTCTCTGTAACCCTTTGTGGCTATTTCTGCATTGCCTGGTGCAGGGGGCAGTGCTAGCGTGAAACAGCAGAGAGGGGGCTCTCGAGTCACGTCATTTCCCGTCGTTTCTAGCTGACATTTCATCAGATGAATATCAAAAGGGTATTTTTGAGTAAGGATTAAATAATCTGTAATGTGTAGCGTATAGATTTGGTCAAGAAGGAAATAATATCTTGCTTGCAGATGAAAAACAAAGTGGCAGGGGCTGCGCGATGTGCGGTGACAGCAGTGCTGGGAGTCTCTGCAGCCGAAGGCAGAGCTGCTGAGGCACCGGCCGGCGATCCTGGTGCTGCAGAGCAGAGCTGCAGATCTCCAGGGGACGAGGTTTTTTTGGTGACGCGGTTTGTACTGCTGCTCCCTGCACTGGTTAGAAGAGGTTTGGTGTGGGCTCGTCAGCGTGGATGTTCCCTGCCTGGACATCTGTGGAGTGCCAGCTGCTTGGCTCAGACCAGGGTTTATCCCCCGCGTTAAACATGCCTGTATTGTACCTGAGAACACCCAGGTGCCTTTCACTTCAATACAAGTGAGAAACGCAGAAACTTCCAGAAAATGCCCCCTCTTCCTTCTCATCTGCCCCAGATCAGTAAAGAAAAGGTGGCAATTTGAGGAAAGATTTAAATCAAACTTTTATGTTCAGATATTTTTTTTTTTCTCAGAAAGTGAAAGCAATTTTGAGGTGAGATTAATTAGTGGTATTACTGCGTCATCTAAATCCCAGAAGCATCTCAAAAGTCTTCAGTTTAACACTTACCATATTGGCAGTTACTCTCGATATAGACAGGTACAGATATTCCCGCAAACAGTCTTCAGCTGATACTCAGCACTACTGCTGGTCCTCAGTATTGTACTGTGCTAATTAAGTTGTGATGAAAAATACACGCGCACATCACCTTTGCTTTCCAAGCTTTTTCCTCTAGAAATGTGAGGGGGTTTTATCTACATTATGGCATTAATTCTCTGTTCACATACTGTTACTGAGCCCCTTGGATATAACCTTCAAGAATATTGATGCTTTCTATTTCCAACATTTTAATTTCTATCCTTAAAAAGACACGTCAACAGGCAAAAAGTGCACTTTAATGCCTTATTATGCAGCTCAGCTCCAGCTCTAATACTAAGAATATTTGTCACTTATTCAAAACTAAAGAAGTCATACCATAAAATATACCTGATGGTATTTTTTTATGTGATTGATAAATGATACAGATAATATATTTTTCACTCTTGCAGATGTTAATACGGTTTAGTTTGGATCAGCATATAGCTGGTACAGGTACACAATTTTCTCAATGCTTTCATCTTCTTTCCTCAAGTGGTCTAGAGTTCACAGAATCATAGACTACCAGATTGGAAGGGACCTCGAGGATCATCTGGTCTCATTCCAATTTGCAGAGGACTCAATACAGAATGACATGTTCATAGAAAGCAAGTGGTTGCCTCTAGGCAGCAAAAGATCAGCTTTTCCTGACGTCAAAACATTTGCTTGTCATGCGAGTGGCAGAGAAGGGAACCATTTGGCGCGGCTTTCTTGGGCTCCTGTTACTCTGAGCTGTTGAGCGAGGCACGCGCGGTTCCTCGCTGTGCCCACTGCAATGCAGTATGTGCAGAACTGCTAGAAATCTCATGGCATCGATCGCTGCCACACTGAGCAGTGGCCTGGCTGCATGGCTTTGGCTTTCCTGGTCCTGAAAGTGGGGCCATGAGGAACAGCCGCGGGCCGTTTCCCCAGGAGTGCCTCCTGGGCGAGGAGAGCTGGCCAGGGAAGCCCAGCGAGGCAAGAGGAAATCTGCCAGCACAACAGGGTTAGCTGATCTGTCCGATCAAGCACGTGTGCTGCTTGTTGCCTTTGAACCCAATTCTCATCCGAAGAGGATGCTGAGATGCAGTGGCTTGCTGAGCGGTCCCGCGGTCCCACTCGCAGCCTGAACTGCGAGGGCTGGCACCAGGCATGGCCCCGGGGCCTGTAGCCTAAAGCCTCCCTGTACCCAGATCCGGTACAGGGCTTTCGCATGGAAACATACGCTTGTGCCGTTTAGAACTGTCTGCATTTCCTTCAGCCGCGTTGTCTTTCTCCTTCTTCTGATGGCAGCGCCTCCCTGGGCTGTTTAACGTCATCAGATCAGCCCTGAATGTGTGCTCTGGGGTGCTGCGTGCAGAGCATGCCCTAATAAGACCCAGCTTGCTGGCCTGTCCACGCAATATGGTGCTTGGGCGGGTGGTTGTTTCGTGTCTTAGAGGTGCAGGACATGTCTAGTGCTAGCAACTAAAGCTGCTCTTTGATACCTTTAAATTTCAAAGGTTGCCACAATAGCTGAGTCTCGCTCAGGACATCTGAGAGAGCCTGTGGAGTACTGACTGGAGCTCTTCACTCGGGGACAGAGCAAGGCACGTGCGGGAATCTAAACCAAAGCAGTGATGAAACCCTCAGCACCCCTCACTTTGAATGCAGAGGTTTGGGCTCGGAGCATTCTCTGTGCTTGCATGTGTTCTCTGAAGTTTCCCATTAGCAACGTCTACAGCTAAACTGAGATTCCTGTCTGGTTTTTACACTGGAGGGATTTCTGGGAAAATTACTGGTTTACTACCAGGGAATGGTAACGGAGCTGCATTAGAGCTTTTAACAAAGGGTTAGGGATTGCCCAAATTGCTGTTTCCCTCAGAAAAGATGGTGTCTTTGGGAGACAGCAGTCTGCCACAGCTTTGAGATGACTGACTTCCGTGTTTAATGGAAGCCAACAATAAGACGGCTCTTGTTGCAGAAGTGTTGACCTGTAGTTATTATAGAGAAGTCATAAAAAAGTATTTCCAGCAGCACATAAATCTCAGGTGGGAATAAATTGTAGTTACCTGAAAGCCAGAATCATTTTCCAGATTCAGTGGAACTGAAAAATTTTCAACTAAACTTCTCAGCCGAGAGATTTTCATGCCCCTAAAATGTTTCCCTTTGGGGTTTGTGGGTTTTTCATTGTTTTCTGCCAGCCATCTCCTAGGTGTAGTCCATTTTTCCTCTAGAGACTTGTTTTTTTTAAGACAATGCACTGAGGAATTAGTTTGTGCAAGTCATCCCTGAGCACAACCAAAAAGCCTTGGAAGCGGTGAAATGGGTTTGTGTCATCTGGGCATGCATTGATATTTATCCCCATTATCCTTCACATTTTCAATTCAAGCAGCACAGAATTTATCGGCTCTGTTGTCAAATGCTGCATGTAATTGTGTTTAGTAGAAAGCGTGGTGGGAGGGAGGGGAGAAGAAGGGGAGAGAACCATGCCCTGTCTCCCAGAAGTGCGGAGCAGCGCTTGCTTTGAATTTGGTAGCCGTCTACTCTTCGCAAGCACTCCCACGGCACCGTGTTGTAAGAGCGGAGCGGCACATCAGATGTAAGGATGTAGTTCAACAGGGGCAACACAGGTAAATGTCTTGCTGGAGCAATGCAGAACGAGAGGCTGGAAACACTTGGAGGGTTTGCCAGGCTGAACAGTTGCATGGCAACCCCACTGCTTGTTGCCATCGCTCTGGAAGTGACATCACTTGCATGCAGGATGTCAGCGCACTGCAGTGGTCTCCTTCCAGTATCAATATTACTCTGCTTTTGAAATGGTTTGATCCTTGCAGCCTCCTTGAAGAGATCATGGTTAACAGACAGCACCACCTGGATCAGGGGATGTCAGCTGCAAATGATGCTCGAAAAAAGCTACTGAGGTGCTTTAACTTGTGTAGGAGGACATGGATTTGCCCGTGTTCCCTGGCGGTACTGCAGTCAACAGCCGTGGAGGCCCAGCAGAAGACCTGACAATCAGACCCCTTTGTGTGTATTTCACACAGCCACTAATAAAGTCGCACCGTTACCCCCCATCCAGGGATCTTGGCTATGAGGTATGGCTGTGAAGGTTAGAAAAATGTAAAGGGGACAACCTGTGGCTGGCTAAGGGGCTCCATTTTCTTCCCCAAGCTAAGGCCATGGCAGTGTGTGCGATAGATGGTTCTTCTGGGGCTTCTCTCTTTCTCCTTTCTCACCATGACCTGTAGCGTGTTGAATTTGGCCGCCAGAACAGTCTTTTGGAAAGTTTTCTTGCCCGCGTCTTTGTCAAAGATATCCAGGTGGATACTGGGCCAGCTCCTTTGCATCTTATGGGCCTGAAAAATTGCATTGAAAGCATCTAGATCTTCAAATTGAGTGTGGTGACCTGGAACTCAGCACCTTACAAGCTTTGACGTTAAGCCTTTAGTCTTTCAGATGCGATGTGTTTAGTTTTCTTTGGTTTGCTTTGGTTTCCCCCTGGAAAGAACACTAGTCCTTCTGCACGGGGAGGTGCGGCGGAATTATTCCATTGGCAGAAACTGGTAGGGCTTTGCCTTTCTCCCTGTTGAATGAGTCCGCGCGGTGAACCTCAGCAGGCATTGCCTGCTTGAGCACGATGAGACAAGGCAGCTACCGAGTTGGCCATAGGTACCGGAAGGCTGGTCGAGAGAGCCCGTCACGGCACACCTAGCGATACGCACCAACTCTGCCTAGCTCTTCCATGCCGTCTCCCAGCCAGCCTGCTAGGGAAGAGCTGCTCCGGCTGGGATGAAACCATGCCCCGTGCTCTGGCTAGCTGCCAAGGAAAAGCCTTGTGCTGTCACTCCATGCTTCAGAAAGAAAGAAGGGGACGGGGACGTGCTCTGCTGCGGTGTGTCGCCGGTTCAGGACGGTAGCAGTGAGGAGTGCCTGTCCTGGGAGGGTCGGGGGGTGTGGGGGGTTTGAGCAGGAAGGGCTGCCGGGCTGCTGGTTTGACGTGAGCCCTCGCCGGGCCGGAATAGCAGCTCGTCCCCTGGTAACAGATTAGCAGAAATTTCGGTGCCTCTCCAGCATATGAACAGCGGTTTGCCTCTGGTTCATTACATAAATAGCAGAAGCTTTAGCCGTGCTCCTATCACATGGATTTTCTTGGCTTTTTTTTTTTTAATCACCATCAGGCATTCTCATCAGTTCTGTCCTGCAAGCAAGGCTTTGAAAAACCCCCAAAGCGCTGGCTGAAGAGCTGCTTTTCTTTCAGTATCTGTAGCTGTTTAATATTTGGCTTGTCGGTCTCTTCAGGTGCGCAGGGGAGGCAGAGCGGCTCTCCGGTCTGCGTCAAGACAAGCAGAACTTGAGCACCAGGGGAGGGAGGACGGACTGCCGCAGCAACACCTACAGTTCTGGCTCACGTTCTTGAGCTCAGCTGTCCGTGTGTCAAAAAGTGGGAGTGTAGCTGGGTGAATAAACCTCAGGCCATAAAATTCATAACTATTTGGGTTCCAGCCAGCCCTTCACTGGGGATTTTGTGGGTACACTTTTAGTTCTTCCTCCCATTTGCTGTGGGGATCATGTAACTCGTGCAGTCCTCGAAGCGTGGGACCAGGCAGCTCGTTTCATTATTGCTGTTTTGTTTGTTAATTTAGTTAAGTGCTGTTCTGACCCATCACCCTCCTTACAGGATCAGAATTTTACAGATATTGAAAGCAAACTGTCGTGTGGAGGAGCTCGATATCTATTTCTGGAGGCTTCATACCTACTGCCCGAAAGCTAAACGGACTTACCGTTGTTAAAACAAAAAATGCTGCTGCTGTCTGTTGCTGTACGAGCGGCTGCCGCGGTGAGGCCAGACACAGCTGACCGCGGCGACAGAGCTTGCTTTAAGTGACTGCTTCTTTCATGGATAAATTGGTTTTTGTGCTAAGTTCCTGTCTAAGAGCCTCAGCTGAAGTAAGATTGATACAGCGCCACCGCAGCACTAGTCTCACAAGCTGAATCCTGTGTTGGATTTAGCGTCTGCTGTTACTTTTAGCCCAATGCTTCCCTCTTGGCCAGCTCTTCAGGCGTAGCCTCTCATGGATCCAAGAGATGCTGCGTGCCTGAGCCAGAAACTTATTTATCTCACTTCTGTGGATCCAGGGAGTGGAAAGAGGGAGGCGGCTGCTGTAGTGCGGGGTACTGACAGCCCGTCTCACTGGTACGCACGGAGAATCGCATTGAAACCGTGTGCCTCGTCACACAACAGAATCCTGCGCGAGAACCTACTCTTTAATCTGCTCAGGATATGTCTGTTCTGCAGAGAAACTCTGTATCGGGATGAGAATGGATCTTCCTTGGGCAGTGGTGAAAGGAATTTTTTGGGGTGCTTTTTTTTTTTTTTGGACACAGACTTGCACACCCAAATTGGGGTCATGGTGCCACCACAGCCTCTTTTTTCTTGCGTGATGTTGCAGAAATATCCTAATATTCATGACCTACCAGTAGCATGTCATTAATGTAAATTTAGCTCTCCCACATTCTGCTTGTTGTGTGAACACGTAGAAAACTGTCGTCGATTCTTCAGGGCTGGCCTCCTGGATGTAGCCTTGCCGAGGTTGCTGTGATACGTGGTGGTAGCGCGTGAGGACGATACCTGGCTGTGGTCACCTCCAGTACAATAGCATTATCAGCTCTTGACGTCTGAGCTACAAGTTCTTTCCATAGGAGGTGGAAAATGCTGCCCGCTCATACTTCCCTTTGTATAGGAAGGAGTAATAATAACAAAGGACTGAGGGTAGCAGGTGAAGTTTTGTGAAAGTATTTTTCATGTTAATCCATGACCTTTCTGCAGTAATCAGAGGCGGCTCAGTTGCTTTTTTTTTTATTGTTCTAGAAGTTGTTAGGTTTTTTTTAATTACAGCTGTCAGCCCTACTTCCGCCCCCGCCTCCCGCAGTAACGGGTTAGAATTTGCTGTGGCGTGTCCTTAGTGCCTTGTCCTTTAAGTAAGTTCTGTGGCTAAACAGAGACTTTGAAAAAGATGACAGACTCCAAGGAGGATGAAAACTCTGTGCAGTTTTCCCTAGGGAAGTGTCTCTAATATCCTTGATATAGAGGCTGTGTTACTTAGTTTTACTCCTGTATTATTTTTGTGCTCTCTTGTTTTCCTCTTCTCAAAAAGACACGAGCTTCTTGCCAGGCACAATATCAGCACACGAACCACAGAGGACCCTAAAATGCGTTCTCCTACGTGCCAGGACAGCAGAGTAAAATACTGCAGTGTCCTGTGAGAGTCTGGTTTGTGCCACTGGATTACAAGAAAGTGTCGCATATAAAATTTACTCCTATTTTCTGACCTGGAAAGACAGATAAATAATGTAAGATTGCCATAGAGAGGAAAACTAGCTCAAGATTTACTCTTTAAAAGAAAGAGATGCCATTAATTCCTTCCCCTCTCGTTCCTCCTCCTTGCCCAGCTCCCTAGCAATCACTTCTGAATTTTAAATTTGCATTTCTGCCAACTTGGCACACCATATAGAAACAAAGCTTGTCAATAATGTATGTGCTGTGCCGGCTTGCAGAGCGTGTTTTGGCAGGGGCTTTTCTAACTCAAACTGGTATCCGCTTTCAGAGATTACTTTTTTATTACGATTTAATTTCAACGCAGCCTGAGAGGAGCTGCCATCTGAGGTCCCAGAGAGCAGTGTTTGTGGGCAACTGCTTCCTCCAAGAATTTAGAGCCCATCAAGGAGCCAAAGCAGCAGCCCTGGAAATTCAAATCCTGCGTGCAAATAGCGAAGCTCCCCTCTTTGCTGTGCTCCCAGGGAGGTTCAGTGCTGCTGCTCCTCGGGGATGACTCCTGGGGATTCTTGAACTCGTTCCATCCCAGAGCTGGCCCAGAGCTCGTCGCCTCTGCTGAGTGCCGATTGCCACGAAGGGCAGGTTTTGACATCAGGGGCTGTTCGGTGCTGGGTGGGGAACGTTTCATTCTGCGTGAGGCTTTTTTGAGACAACAGGTTCCACTGACTCCTGCCAAGTCAGCAACCGAGCGTGGGCCAGAACTGTGGCAGCGGGCAATTGTGTGACTAGAGCATCCTCCTGTCACTCTTACAGGGGTATATTTACAGATACAAGTCCTGGGGAGGGGGCGGTTCTTAATGTCTTCTCTGACCTACTGAAACACAGAAGATGGACCTGACACGGTTTCCTTGGGTTTAAGTAATCTGAAGTCATGTGCTCTAGCTGGAATGAATACAAAATGCCCCTGAATGTAGTCCACCCTTAAAAGCGAACCACACACAACGTGCTTCAGGACATTCAAATACTGGATGGCGCGTGCTAACAACAACACGCTGCAACCCTGCTAGTCATGCCGAAGCAGCACTGTTAGTGCTGGTCATGGTCGTGAAGCTGTAAGAACATACTGTAGGAAGTTATTTTAGAGAATGTTTGTGTCACAAATATGAAATTAAGCTCCTCAATATGTTACGATGTTTGTGCCTGTGTAATTTTGTGAATAATTTCATAGAAAGCCATGAAAGCCGTGGTTACTTTTAAAGAATCTGACACTAAGAGACTGAATAGACTACATTTTGTAAAGTAAACCAGACAAAAGTGTATTCTTCCTTCCTTTCTCTTGGTTTGGTTTACAAAAGCCAGCCAAAGTTAGGAATTGTAGATGCGTGAAACGCCGGCAGGTCAAATGTATGCTCTTCCTCTGTTTTGGAGAAACACAAGCGGAATAGAAACTGCAAAAGGGTGGCGTTTAGTAAAACTTTCTTTAGAACGTGCATCTTTCTTATTTTCAGATTTTTTCCAGTTTCATGGATTGCTTTTTCTAGTTGGTGACACTAATTGTGCACCAACACAAAGCGATGATGTGCGAGATGACACAGTTTTATTTAAGACGCGCTTTTGAAAGGTGCCTTGTGGAGCACCTCAGTACGGCTGGAACACGTGCGAAGCGCACGTGGACGAATGCGATGAGTGCTTGGGAAAACACAGCACAAATGAATTGTGATATCTTGCCTATCTTCCCTAAGCCCGTTGACATCCATCTTTACGGTAACGCTGGCCCCGCTCACGGTGGGCTCTGCGCTGTCCTGCAGCGCGTCTCCTGCTTACGGCAGCTGTCACAGTACTGACGTTCCCTGGCACGTGAAGCTGTCGGCTTGCTCTGTGGAGCCAGTCAGATGTCAAGCAGCTGCCACCCTGGATTCACAACCTCTCTTAATGTAAGAGATAAAGGTCTTCCTCTCTCCTCTAACACATCTCAAGTCTGCAGCAAAACCTGTCCTTTGCCAGGCGTGCGTATGCAGCGTGTCCAGCCTTTGTCTCTCCGTGTGGATGCTGTAACAATATTTATACATTGTCAGACATGGCCTGGAAGCAACAAGACCAAAGCCGTATTTCACGAGTGCTTCCAGAAGCACTACCCTCGTTTGCGTAATTACCTGTGGCATCTGCTGGGGGATGTGAGTTTGCATCACCTATTACTCCGTTTTCCCCCTCTTGCCAACTGACTGTGGTGTGCCAGCCAGCCTCTTCCTGTCTGGAGGGGGATGTTATTCCTGCCTTCCTCTGACTCAGGGCACCCACCCTCTTCCTGGTCTGGAGGGAGGATGCTGAGGCAGACTCCTCTGGGCAGGTGGTCTCACCAGTTCTGAAGGGCTTTAAGGAGAGTTTAGATTGATTTTCACCAAAAATGCTGTACGGTGTAGCTGAGCCATTGTGGGGGGCAGGATCTTAAACCTGGTGCTCTTTCAAGATTTTTTGCATCATCATTATTCTGCTATAAATACTGCAAGTTCAACTCCCTGCCTGCCCCTGTCTCCAGTTAGGACTTTTCCGGGAAGTAAATATAAAAGGAGTTAATATAGCTGGTGAGTTTTGTAGTGACAGCGGCGGGTACCTCCAGGCAGCAGGTAAGGAGCAGCCATCCCTTGAGAACCTCGCTCTGCTTGTCTGAGAGCCCTTCAGCGATCAGGGTCCTTCATGTCTGAGCGTTTCACGGCTCCTCTTACGGAGCGGTTTCACTAGGGGCTTTGCAGCACCAGGGCCAGGAGGCAGACCGAGGGCATGCAGCTCTCCTGCCATCTCATCTGCCTTTCAGGGGAAGGGTTGAGGCCCCTAGAGCTCCTCCCACACCCCTTAATTAAGGATTTCAAGTGTGCTAAGTTGTGCTAATATCAAACCAGCCATCCTGCTGCAGGGAGCTCCTGGGGACAGGTCGGAACTCCTGGCTCCAGCACTTCAGACCGCTTGCTGTCTACGCTGTAAGGAAGGGTGAGCCTGGCCCATCGAGCCCAGCAGCTGATCAAAACTTGTACATCGTCTGTGCCTCTCCAGGGTCACGTTTTTGCTTTTGTTTGTTTCTGGATAATTTTTAATTGAGTTGGAGGTTTTTCCTGAGTTTCTTTCAACACATTTCTAAAGCCACTGCTGTTATGAAGGAGCAGAAAACACTTTGGGCACTTACTTTTCTCTCTCTCTATTTCACTTTTATTTTTAATATGGGGCCAAGTATTTACAAAGGGACTAGCAGTCAGAATTAAACCTGACATCCAAAGGAATTACAAGAGAGGAAATTAGAAGTATTCTAGAATAAAACAAGGCCTTCAGAATGATGGTGTCTCATTTTTAAAGCCCTACTTTATAAAGAACTAAGGCGTGTAGTTGAGGGAAGCAGCTTTGATTTACCGGAGAGCGGTTATCTGGGATGGCAGCAGCTTCACGCCCGCAGACTGCATCCGTTGGCACCGCGAGGGACACGGGCTGCTGACCGGTGCTGCTGGCTGCTCTGTGCTTCTGTGCCTGCCTGAAACGCTCTGGAGTCTCCACTGTTTTCCCCGCTGGTGAGTCTCAGGGTGGGAGCTGCAGAGTTTCTAGAGCTGCATCGGTAGTTGCTATTGCCGCGCTCTGCCAAGACTTTAACCTTTTTTTAAGCAGTTGTGCACAACGTTAATGAGTCTCTGCAAATAGAAGTCTGGATTAAATTGGCTCTGGAGTTTGTGCCCTGGAGTTTGTTCAGACACTAAACGCAGCTGAAGGGAAACTCTGAGTTTTATTCTAAAATGTTAAGTACCAAAGTTCCCTCTCTTCAGCAGTGGCACAGCAAGTCCTACCTCCTAAACGACCTGTTAGTTTGAGTTAAGAGGCGTTTAGCGTTATGACTCAGCCATTAGACGCTGTATGGTGGTAATTCCTGTCTCATCTTCCCTTCCATTCTGAGGCCAGCTGAGGGATGCGGTGATGGGGCCGGGTGAAGTGCTGAAGGCAGCTCCTCAGCAGGTCGTGAGCTCTGCAGAGGCTGGCCGCTTACCTACCGGGACTGCGGGCTACAGGAGTAGGTCGTGTTCGCATTGACTGCAGCATACGCATGCTTCACAGATACCAGTTCGTTCAGTATCACAGTCTTTACGGGGTCTGTGAGAATAGGCTCGGGTCACTGAGCGAGGTGTCTAATATGATGCTTTCCTTTGAGCGTTCTTCGTACGAATGGTTTGTTGTTCCGTCAGCACTTACTCCCTAAGTCCTGAATAGCATTCCGAGCCTTTCTTGCCGTGTCATCTGATTATAGCTCTGTTTACTTCACAGCCGGAATACGCAAATAGCCTCGGCATGTCTTTACAATGAAGCGAGAAATTACCAGAATTTTATTGCTGGTTTTCTCCTCTGCTCCCTCCCAGACAAAATCCACCCTCAAATAATTTCTCTCATCTGGTTGGTATCAGCTGGGCTGTCAAAGTAAAACCATCGAGATTCAGAAATAATTACAAAAGCTTAAGGGAAATCGGAAATGTGCATGTTCTCTGGAAGGAAGACAAAGCACATTTTCCAGATCACTGACACAAGTGAGCATATTCCATACAGGTTTTGTTAAAAGATGTATTTAAGAAAAAGAACCCTTCATCTCGTCAATTTAACGGAAGGAATCAGAAGGATTCAAGTCTGAAAGTGGGACGCAAGACAGGCGCGTGGGTTATTAAATGCAGAACAATTTAAAAGGCTTTGCAGGTTGGAAACACCAGACACGACAGACCTGATCCTCTGTTGCCCTCTGGCTTCTGAAGGCACTTGTGGTTGTGTGGAAAGTGCTGCAACGGGACACAGAGAAGACAGGCTCTGCTGGGCAAAGGGGACTGGGGTGTTTCCAAGGGCAGAGCAGGGTGAGTCGTGGGCCTTCTGGCCTCTGGGCAGAGGTGGAAGCATCTGCTGCTGCTTCCACGGACCCGTGAGACTTGTTCAGTGCTGCTTCCACGCACACTGGGGTCTTTCTGGTGGGAAGTTTCCAGCTCTTGGCTTCTCCCAGCTTCCCTAGCAAGGCAGGTACTGTAATGAAACCAGAGGTTCTGTATTGCTTCTGGCTGCACCTGTACAGACACTGAGACCCAGCAGGTCGGTAAGACAGTCCGGGGGAAGGTGGGGTTATTGGATTTCATGGTGGCACATTACATAGTCTGTGAGGTGGCTGGGGATGGCATATAGAAACGGAGTCTGTCAGCGCATCAGGCACTCTTTTTCCTGCTCTAATGCCTCATTTGTATCGTGGGGTTTTTCCTGACTTTGCTAAATAATTAATCACCCAGTTGAGAAAGTTCATTTAAAAGCTCAGACCTTCCCAGCAGAGTATTCAGCTTCTCAGATGCACAAAACGCTGCTTATCTTTTGTCATTGAATAACTTGGAGTATTATCAGCCAGAGTAAGGTGATGGACCCTGTGGTGGTTTGTCCTGTGGACAAAACCCAGATCCGACATCCAGATTTCCTCAGGGAATTCAAACAGTTAACAGGGTTTCTTTTTCTGTTTTGCCCTGCAGAGAGTTTTGTTATCAGCAGAGACAAACATAATCCTTGTGCAGTACTAGTCCCTGATTCCAAGAGGGCTTACGTGTGTAGATGTGGTGCGGAGGGACATGGTTTAGGGACCCTGGCAGTGCAGGGTGAACGGTTGGACTCGGTGATCTTAAAGGTCTCTTCCAACCAGATGATTCTGTGATTCTGTATGGTTAGATTTCCGTGGGGCAGCTTGTGTATGAATTTAACAGGGCTGGAACCGTTGAGAATGAGATGCACAGCACCCCTGGGATCCTGTGGTGAAAGGTGCCATTATCAGACATGTTGCTTTTACATGAACGTGGAAGCTGTAATCAATTCATTTTCTGATGTTTGAGGAAAAGGATACAAACCCTGGATGGCCTGAAAAGAGGATCAGCACATGACAGGCACTGCAGGTAGATTCTTCCCTGGCACAGCTGGCTGGCAGGTACTTCATGGAGTTAAAGGTCTTACTGTCTTTTGCGTGTCAGACCACAGTTTGCACGTAGATCTCGTACCTTTGACGGCTGTGTTCCCACACCACGCCAAAGCTCTCCCACTGACTGTTGCAGAGCTCAGAATTAGCTGGCTAGCTAAAATCACACAACCTGATCTTTCTTTTGTGCTGCCCACCCCGGCTGGCCGTTACTTGATTCTGGCAGAATGGTCCCAGCCCTGATTTGTGCAGCGACTGATTTGTGGCCAGAGCAGGAAGGCTGTGAAGCGGATAGCCTCGGACAAGGTAGCCTGAATAAGAAAGCAGCTACGGCTTTCCTTGGGGGGTAGAGCAAAAATAACAATTGCTTTTCCCTCCGTGCGTTAGAGATGGAAGGGAGAGCTGCTTGCAGCTCTTTTCTCACTGGAACATTCCAACCCCTCAGCCTTCTGAGGGCCCAAGACTGAGCCCAGTCCTGGGATAACTCATCTTCCCCAGCCTGTGATCCCTGTTATGTTCTGTGGGCGGAACGTCACAATCAGTAAGCTCATCAAGATGGGCTTAAGCTCCTTAGTGTTCCTTGACAAGCACCCCAGAGTCCCCGAGTTCTTTCCTTTAGTTGTGTTAGAAATGTGCCAGCTCCTGGGAGAGAGGCTGAAGTCCTGCGCCTGCTCAGCAAGGTGTGTTTTGCGTTCGATTTCAGCTGAATCAGGATTTCACTCGAATTGCTCCACGCACGTGGTCTCCTTGTACATCGCTTTCCCTGCAGCCTGATGTACCCACCACCCGAATGGGGTGAGGTGGGTCTTCCTTCTGGAGCACGTTGTACACATTAGTCTGGTTTCGACCCTGCTTGTACTCGGATACCACCTAGCTGCCTTCGTACGCCGTAGTTTTATATCGGGCTAAGTCCTTCTAGCACTTGGCGCGAGCTAGAAGGAGCAGCGGCTGGGGCCGCCAGTTCTAGGTGATGAAGCACTTGGGTGCTGAGCAGGAGTAAAGCCCCTTCAGTCAATCGGTGTCAGCTTTGAAAACGCTCTTGAATGTTTCCCCTCTTGCGTTCGTGGTCGATGTCTCGGTACTGGGCCATAGTGGCAAGTAGGTTAAGCAGTGCAAGCGCCCATAACCCTACAAGCCTGAACAGCTTGAAGGGCAGAACGTCTGTGTCATTGCAGTAACAATAGTTACTTGTTAATGACGTTGTTTTTCTTAATGTACCCTCTGGTGTAACCGTGCGTATGTACCCGAAACAGCGAACACTGGGAACTTTATCTGTGCTTTTAGTACGGGGCGTGTCAGGGTCTGGTGCGGTGCGCTCAGAGCACTTGTCACATCTCGGTGAACGCCAGTAAAATATCGCTTGGATCTCAGTTAGGGGAAAATATAGTCTCTTTGTAGGGCAGTGGGCTCTGTCTGTAGAACTGTGTCGGGGTAGTTTTGACTGCGACAGGGAGATTATAGAAAACATTCTGAAGCAAGACCCAACTTCCTGCCCTCCGTGCTGTATGTTCAGGGTCAGAGGGGAGCGCCGAGAGCAGCAGCAGTCTGCCGTTGTGCCGCGCTGCGACCGGTACCAGTCCTCGATAGAGAAGTGACCCACCTAAGTGGGATGCCGGCTTAACGCCTTCCCCCTTTCTCCTTCGAACGGAGAAGGCTTTTTTTCTCTTGTCCTTCAGGATCGTAGTTTATGTGAAACTTTGTACTAATTCCAAATCCCTTTGAGTCTGCTCTTGCTGCTGGTTTCTCCAGTTGTTTAATCTCCACTTTCTCCCAGCAATGACTGCCCTTGTTTTTTCTTCAGCTGCTTGGTTGTGTTGCCCCTCTAAACCCCTGATATTGCAGAGTTTGGTTTTATTTTTTCTGACAGTCACATGAAGGACAGCTCAGCAATTGGAAAAAACAACATACTTCACCGCTCCCCACCCCCAGCAGACACGGAATGAAAAAAAGCAAATCTACAAAGAGATTTGGTTCTGGCACCTCACGGCGTGCCGGGACCAGACCCGCTGCCTACCAGGTAACACCGCGGCAGGGCGGAGGGGATGGGTCTCAAGAAATGAAGGTTCTCCTGATGTTCTTGTGCAGACCATCACGAAATAATATTAGGGGTCAGTAAAGAAACAGTCTCATTTTTATCAGGAAAATGAAAACTGAGTTCAGTGGGGACTCACGTGACTCCCATTGAGGGCTTAATAAAAACTCCCTTAACTGCTGGATCTTGCTATAAATAAGCAGATGGTGGTGATTTTGGGTCCAAATTGTTGTTTTTACATGCAAAATGTCTTTGGATAGCAGGAGGAAAGGTTGAATAGCTTTAAATTGAACGATAAAAGCATGCTGTATTTAAAGAAGAAAAAATAAGATGGAAGCAAAAGCAACAGTACTTGATGCCTGAAGTTTGGGCAGTGTTTTAAAGCCAAGTGAGATAATACAGAGTTACGATTACTCAGATACAGTGCATTGGAAAATCGGTGGAGTCTTGCTGATTTAGAGCAATAGAGTTTTGCTCCTGTGATTTTTATTTTCAAGTTAAGACTTTAAATATAGGAATTTTTTTTTTAATATAATAAGGTCTAGCCCTAAGCCCATTTTGCATGGTTGTGGTTACACCTGAAGTTGTACATTTTTAAATCTCCTTTTAGCCTACTTTTCAATCAGGCTGGTGAAGACTTGTTTACCTTGATTTACACCCTCAGTCGGATTTGCGCCATAAGATCACTTTGTGTGGTAACACCGTCCCTTTCCGTCCTCCCTCTTACAGCACCTAAACCCATGTACAACTGGACAAACTCATGACAGCGATGCTCAGCAGACTGCTTTCAGTCCTGAGCAGCAGTGTCTACACAAGAAGGGCTTCGTGCCAATGAGCAATCGCGTTAGAGTGAAGCCTTCTGCCTCTCTGGATTCACAGTGTCTGGTGTGGATGTCTCCTAGATGCTCTAGTTGCAGGTAGGGTGTTTTCTGGAAGCATTCAGTAAGCTGTATTTGAGAGTGGTGTAGGCAACAGCCCGTGGAGCGTGTGCCCCGAAGCTCTAGTCTCCTTGTCTTGAGCGTAAACCCAGCAGCTGCGCCATGGCCACTGTGTGTGCCCCCTCAAACCGCTTCAAGGAGGGCTTGGACTTTCCTCTCTCCACGTGATACCAAAAGCAGGCTGGCTCTCCTGGTTGCAGGCGGCTCCGATCAGAGCCTTGCCTGGGCAGCTGCCAGGCTTTCTCAGACTCTGCAGCCAACAGAACTATCCCATAGAAATGCTCTTGGCAGGAGCTGCCCACAGCAGCGCACGGCACTGTCTGGCACCCGCTGCTCTGGGATCTCTCGGGCAAAGGACCGCAGCTCCGGAGTCACAGGCAAGGTCTCCTTGTCAGCGTTCACGGGAGCCGCAGGTCCAGCTCTGTGTTCGTGATGGAGGTTGCATTACACTCGCTGGTTTTAGGGAGCTCTTTCAGCTCCTTCCTCTTCCAGGATTCCTGCTGTGCCAGCCCAAGCTACCCGTTGTAGCTACCTGTTGTACCTAACAGCAGCTGCTCTTGTATCCTCTCAGTCACTGAACTGCAGCGAGTTGAGTTCAGGTGCAATTAAGGAAGGTCACTTTGTAAGCTGAACCCAGAAGCGCACTGGCGTTGGCTTCATTTCTAGCCTCGCGTACAGCCTGTTGGAATTGGCCTGTGGGAGGGGCAGCCCTGTGTGTGTTGGTGAACGCTGGGGGCTGAGCAGGAGCCAGCTCATGGACCTGGGAGGACCAAGGGACCCGCCGAGAAAGATGAGACAGGGGAAGGCAGCTACCTACCCAGCTGGGACAGGGTAACTCTGCCCCAACATCCCTCTGCAGCCCGTGGCTCAATGCCCCGTGTCGTTGTACAGGAAGGCTGCTTGTAGCAGCCTATGTTCTCGAACAGAGGATAAAATTACTTTGCCTGACAAAAAAGTCCTCCCATGCACAAGCCTTGTGACCTCGTGAGGAGGGACCGTGTTCCCTACAGCTGCTGTTTTCATTTGGGTGATTAAATTCCAAATGAAAGTAAACTACTGGAGGGGAGCAGAAAAGCTGGAGTTGGTCCAGGTAAATATTGGCGCGTAATAATGGCAAGCGAGCTTGCGTTTCCTTCTCTGCAAATGGTTCACCAGTTTCACGCGCAGGCTTTGCCTTACCCACGGCTTAAACGCAGCTGTCTCTGGGGAAATACGGAGGTTATTTAACAGTGCCCAGCAATGACACGCAGCAACTGAGGGCAAGGAGAGAAGAAAAGCTCCACATTAAATTAAAACTGCACAAAGCAAAATTTAGGGAGACAGAATGTAATTATCCAACTTGGACCGTGGCCAAGGCGCTTATGCAAACACCTTTATTATTAAAAAAAAAGAAAAGGGGAAAAAATGATACAAGAGCCATCAACATCACAAGTTGATGAGACCTTGCTTTCAGCCTCTCTGCTGAAAGACGGCGCCTCAGGTGGCACTGTGCCCATTAGCTCTGTGGCAGGGTATTGATTCAGCACCTAGCGAGAAGGAAGGTAGACACCTACTGAAGAATATGCATAATTAACGCTAAAAAATGAGCTGCTTTCATTGTGAGACAGAGTCCTCATAGCAGCGTTTCCCCAGGAAACATCAAAAAATAGTTTGCGCTTCACCGCCACGGAGTTTTGCAAAGGTCAACCACTAGAGCCAGCGGAACGCATTATTTAGTGACTGGACCGTTGTATTCCTGAATATTTCATTGGGTTGGTTTGTACAATCAGCTATTTCTGTTCATGCTGAAAGGGAGTATCACTAAATCCCCGTTTTTAGTGTGGTTGGCAGTGAGACAGAGGCAGCCAAAGGAAGCAGATACAACCTTGATTTTTAGCAGCTTCTAGTTCCTTTGGTAACTCCCACCCTCGAGTGAGTTTCTCGGTGTTACTCTAGAAGACCAATAGGAATCGGGATCCTTGCTGCTGCCCAAATACAATTCAGTAGCTTTCTCCAGAATTACTCTATATTACACCTGAGGTCCTGAAGATAAGGCATCAAGTGCTTACAAGGTTGCTTGGGAACAGGGAAAGAGAGGAAGCGAGTCGAAGGCAGAGGTGCTGTGGTGTGAGCACGGGTTTTGCACCTCCTGTGCAAACTGGAGGCAGCGCGGACTGGAAATGACCCGCGTTGTTTTTTACAGTTAGAATTTTAGGCACAGAACCAGATTCAACCTGGGTGTCGTCCTCTACCCTTCACAGAATGGCATCTTCCTAAAGGAAAGTCGTGAGACTTCCCTTCACCTCCATGGCAAGTTCCGTAGTTGATGCCGAAGTCATCTGAGATCTCGGGGCCTGTGCTGTGCGCGAGCTCTTCCCGGGCTCACGTTCGGTAACTCTCTATAAGATAGTTACCCAAGAATGCTGTGGACCTTGCCCAGGCTGTTCTGGTGCTTTGCTGGAAGGGTAGATCGAGAGTTTTAGGAAGACAGATCTGTTTTATAAACCAGATGCAGAAGGTATAGATAGCTTATGGGGAAGTTCCATGTTGGCATTTACTTCCTGTGCCAAAATATGAGCCCTTTGTATCTCAATTTTTGGCCTGTTTGTTTTTTGCTAGGATATCTCAACTTTTCTGAATGATTTGTAAGATCCGAATGGCAGAGCAGAGCTTGTCTTTTACGAATAAATACTATTAAGCACTTGTAAAATTATCTAGGTAAGTCTCCACGGGCAGCAGCTTCTACTGCATTTCTGTGTAATAAGCCCTTCAGAGCCTGAGCATTCACCACTGTGATTTTACAGGTATCTGTACTCAGTTGGGACGTTTTAGATTAATAAATTACGTAGCAGCGTTATTATGTGGAGGTTGTATTTAGTCCTTGGTTACAACTGAGATGTACTTTCCATCATAAACCCAGTAAACAAAGCCTCATGGCTCCTCACCAGGCAAAGCTTTTACCCCCGGTACTCTCGGAGAAGGGTAGACAGTTGTAGGGCTTGGGAGAGGAGAGTAAGGGTCTCTGTCTTCCCTGGGCCTTACCTTATACGCAGAAGTCTACAGTGAGTTGAAGGAACTTCAGAATATAACAAATACAACCAGCATATAGCTACTACATCTGAGGAGAAAACGCTGCCATTAACCGTGGGTTTTTGCAGACCCAGACCCACGTGGGTTCTTCCAAAGCAGACACCATTAAGAACTCTCCTTTGAACAACCAGTGCAGGTTTTCAATATTTATGATTTATCATGGATGAAAGGTTTTCCTCTCCGCAAGACAATGATTTCTGGACTTTCAGCAGCTCCCGTTTTGATCAGTGCTGAATACTTCTTGGAGTCCTTATCTGTGGTGTCTCCGTGAAAAGAAACAAAACCTTTGCATCAGTTTGCTCTACATGCAGAGAGCATTCCTTTATTAACGGGTAGAACACGCTAGAAAGCCTTTCTCTTAATCACGTAGTAATTTCACTAATTCCAGCGGCCTTAGTGACCATACTACAAGCCACAAGAAGATGTATTTTAAATTTATTAGACAAACAGCATAGTGCATGTAGTCATCATAAAGATCCCGTATGCCACCAGTTATGGAGGCATCATTAGAAAATGAGCAAATACATCTACGTTTGTACCGCTCCTTGGCCAAGACCGTGCAATTATAGCATGTGGGTAAAAACAAAAATAACGATATGACACTGTCACATCACCGTCAGCGCCAGAGACAGGCAAGTGCAAAGCGAGCCGTGACCCATTTCACATGTTGTCATCGCTCCGTTTGGGGCTTGGATACGTGGGGAGGGGGATTTCCGGCAGCCACCGGCAAATGGGGAGCGCTGGTTCGTGGCTCTGTCTCAGGAGTAACTCAGCTGGCTTGTCATCCGCAGCAGGGACCCATCCCACCTCCACGGCGCCTCTGCTGTGGAGCTGCTCTGCCGCGCCTGAAGAGGACGCGGGAAGCTCCGCTGCCATTGGCCTTTTTCATCCTGCATTAGCACATGCAGGGTTGCCAGTCCCAAATGGTCCTTGTCCTCGTTTTAGTGCAAAGCTGTAATACAGCAGGTTCTGTCAAAGTCCTCCTGAGGGGACCGAGCTTTGAGCTGCTGCCATCCGCTTACACGGGTCTGTGGGGTGGCTGTAGCACAGCCCCTGAACTACTGAAGCAGTACTTCGATAAAGCCCCGATGTGAAATGATAGTGACAAAAAATGATCTGAAATTGGTACATTGGGATTGCTGTCGAGGATTGTTTACATTTAAGGTTTTTTTTTTTAAATCAAGTTCTTTCACAAAAGTACTCAATGCAAAAATGACCCACTTTATTGAACAGGTACATCACAGAAAAGACGATAAATGAGGGCACAACCATTTCCACACTGAGGAGTGATTGTGTTGCTTTTAAATGTAACTTCAGCAATTAATTTTGTGATTGATCTCAAAACTAAAATATTTTTCCAAGAAGCATTTTGAAATATTTACCTTTTAAATTAGAGATCATCTCGCCTCAGTGACCTTTTCTCTTAGTATGTTGGGGTCTGAAGTAGCTTGGAACAGAAGTGAAAAACCTGGGTTGAAGCACGAGAATGAAGGTAAGAAGCGTTTTCTACTGATGATCTTTTGGAAGAGATCAGGCAGATCAGCTCTCAGCTTCTTGATGAAACTTGCTGAGGTCTAACCCTTGGAGAACCCCTTTCCATCAGGAAGAGTCGAACGGTACCACCTCTTTACTCTCCTCCTCCTCATTCTCATCACCACCCCAGGGGTACCAAAGTTATTCCCTACCCAAAAACCAACGCTGATTCACCTAAAACCATCGCTCCCAGGAACAGGAAAACTCTAGCTTTGTGCTGACTCCAGCCCAGCCTGCGGCAGTGGTGTGGAGCATTGGAGGCAGTAGCCTTCTCACGGCCATTGTATCGGCTGTAGTAAGTACTCCAGAATTCACCACAAGAAGAAATCCCTCCTAGTTAACTTTCTGATATCTTCTTTCTTTCTATAATCAGCAAAAACGTAAAGGGCTTCATCGTCTTATTTTCCCAAAATGAATGATTCTAAAGAAAACATCCATTTACTGCTTACTCTCTAACTGGATGGTATTCCCAAGTGCTGTGTAATCATTAAGTGAGCTTTAATTTAACAAGTGTGCTGCTCTTAGCACGTCCCTGCTTACGTAGTAGTAAATTAACGGTAGCAGATTATAACTGTTCTCCATCATCTAGCAATAGGTGCGACTTCCCATAAATATCTTTAGAACTAAACCGAGGATGTTTTGTGGCACTTGCTCACCACTCATTTATGGTCACGGGAGAAGCAGTATCTCTTTCAAAGAAAAGCAGGTTATTTTTCATGCTGGCATTCAAAATTCCAGTTCATTCGCTTTCTGTTTACTGGGAAGGAAGCTGCACCACCTGAGGCATGTCTCACCTGGTCACCTCCAGTAGATGAGCAAAGCTTTGGCAACGGGGACGGGAACACTTTTAGTGGCCTCAGAGAATTTGCTGCATCAATGAGGCATTGTTGCATTTTCAGTGATTTCTGTCAGTGTCTCATAGTTCTTCACGTTTCTATCCCAGGTTTTGCTTTGGTAGGACTCAGCAGCTGCTTTTGGAATGATAGAAATGCTCGGGGCCAAATCCCAGAAATACAGCAACCAAATCCAGAGCCTGGTACTTGGAGGAGCTCTCGCCTTTTGTATCTGCAGCGTGCTGGGTTCTTACCTTAACCAGGCCTCTGTGCTCCTGTCTGAAGGGGAGCATCTCCTTCTGAACGGCTGCTGAAGTCATTTCTCATGAGCAACGATGATACTTAACTTGAATCTTGTTTTCTCCAGGGCTTTGCCTTGATCCTTTAAGATTGTGCACTTCAGAGGGGAAAAAATGGACCTGGCACTTACATTTACGGTGGACTGACATTGCGGGTTTGCTGCCAACGAGGCGTATCAGAGGCAAGGGCTGAGGGAGCTCAGCTCTGAACCTTGGTGCTAGCCTTATCAGAAATCACTTCAGTGGTGACATGGAGTATCTCTGACCGTTTTGTCCTTAAAGGTAGAGAAACAAACATCATCCCGAGTGAAGTTAAATCAGAGCTTTCTCACGTGGGCACGTGGCCCTCCGGAAGCAAATTGATGCCATCGGCTTGCTTCACGTTTAACAGCCTGAAGAAAAGTCTTACAGAGAGAAAATTTCACTTAGAAAAAGCACGGTCTGGCCTCACCCTCTTACTGCCCATGTCGTGTCACAGGCCTCTTGGTACAGCCTGTCCTTCTTCTGATGTTTTCTATATTGTTGGTTTGGGGTTTTTTTAAGGACAAAAATAAACATGACATGAGCAATAACTGTTTATTCTCGTGCCCTCAACAAAAAGAGCTTGTGCCTGCACATTCATATTCCTCAATTTGTGTTTGAAAACTCCTTAACCATAATGGCCCCCTGTCAGTTTTCTCACAGCAACATCATTCTGGTTCCTTGCATCTCTTTCTCTCCCAGTTTGTGGGGATTTTGGTCTCCAACAGAAACCAGCAGAGGACAAACTAGCTCAAAGAGGCTACTGGAGTTTGAGTTGTGTCAGGACGTTAAATTAATTATGCATAAAGAGGCTTTGCCTTTTCTTCCAGTATAAGTCTATGTGTTCTTTAAAGTACACAGAACGGTGGCTGATCCTTGATTTCTCTCAGTAGCCTGAACTGAGCTGTGAGGTAGAACTGCTCCTCTGGAAGCAAACTGCCTGTTTTAGCTTGGCAAAGGGAAATACATTCGTACAGTGAGGTGACTGCTGGAGCGGGACAGAACGGCAATTCGACCAGTATTTTCATCAGTACTACCTTTAACACAGAGAGGCTTCTCTTTTCCTTCACACCTCATCAAAACAAGTGCCTCTAATTTGGATTTTTTGCAGGGAGGGAGTTTTGGAAGTGGCCCATGGTCACCAGAAGGTACAATAAACATTGCTGTGTTTAGAACCTGGGTTTCTGTCTGCGTGAGTTGTATGTACAGCAGTTCTGCTGTGTCCACTCTTCTTCTTGAGGATTTTGTCAATCCGTGTTATTTAGATTTTTGTTATTTCAGTCCTTATGCTATTCTGAAAACTGACATAAATATTTGTAGTGCATCTTATTTTTTCAATGTAAATGTTTTTCATTTGTAGGCGCTGCTCCTTAGAGCCTGGAGAGAAGGGTGCACATGAGCCAGTCTGACACAAGTTATTTTTTCCCACGGCTCCATCATCTCTGTTCAGGTGATGCCCCTGTTCGTTGTCTTGCCCCAGCATGTGATGCTGTGGTCAGACTTTCAGCGTGGAGACCCCAAGGGAATGGGGACTGGTCAGCAGCAGCTTGATCTTTGTGTGGTGTGTCCGCATGGCGGTGCTAAGGTTAAAAAGGGCAAGTTCTTGAAGACAGGATCACGGGCGAACTTCCCTCAGTCGTGGTGTTGTTTGACAGTGTTTGAGAACACGTTTCCCTGCCGGTCTCTCCACTGACCACCAGACGTCAGGGAGTCTGGAGGAGGTAGCCAGGAGTAATTACAGGCATCCTGGGCAGAGCCTGGGTTATGACTCTGACTGGAAAAATACTTGGCATGTTCATTAGACATGTCACGTTAAAAGCATGCTGGATAAATGAGAAGAAAAACAGAAAGTGGCTGAGTTGCTGAACACCTTAACTAAAGGAGTGAAAATGAGCGCATCAAAGAGCCAAAAAAGCAGATCTGTTTGCTGTTTTTTCATCAGGTACACACTGGACCCAGAGGGGTTTTCACTATGCAGATGAAAACAGGGGGCTGGTTTGTCAGAGGGCAGAGGCTGGCATTGAAATGGTGGCATGGCGTGCAGTCCCCACGGAGCGAGGTACCGCAGGAGCTGGTGCTGGCGAGCGGGCCGGCACCGTCCAGGGGGCTGTGCTCCGGGAAACCCCGGCAGCGTGGGCCGAGCTCCTCACGCTGTGTTTCCCCAGCACTTTGCTGAGAAGAGGTCCTGTGGCTGTGACCACGCTTAGCCAGGGCCTGTGATTCCGTGTCTACTCCATGCGGCTGCCATCAGTTCACCACAAAAGAAAAATTAAAATTGGTTTGCGAACTGCTATTACTATAACAGAGTTCTGCTATTATCTGGGTCTAAATGTTTTCATATATTCCACACCCCTGCTGCCCTTCGAGATTTTTAACTGTTGTTTTCTTGTACATTAATAATTACCTTGTGTAATTGTTCCCAAGAGAAGGAGCCGAAAGAATTATGAATTAATTTGCATCTTTTAATGTACTAATAAACTTCCTGAGAAGAAAATCTCACTCCATCCAGGTGGAAACCAATGGCATTAAATCAAAGCTTGCTGCATTTCAAAGAGGGTTTTTTTCAGGAAGTTGCTGAAGAACGGTGCTCTGCATGTTAAAAGTAATTAGAAAGTAATTAGAAAGCAACTTTGGAAGAAGCCCCAGGTCATTTCTTGCTGCAGGGTAGAGTTCACAGGCATTTGGGAAAAGGGGCATTTGTTGTATTTAAACACAATAGCAGTTTCTTAGAGGCTGAGGGGTCTCATACTGTGCATGTAGTTTCACCCTGGCATTGAAAACTATTTTTAAACTGTTTTAGCTTTTTTTTATTGTCTGATGTAAATAAATAATTCATGCTATAGACTCTAAAATGATCAAGAAATGCCCTTTTATGTGCCATTTATTCAAATAGTCTTCAGTGAAGAAATTGTTCTATCTTATGTATTCATTTGTAACTGTATAGTGTCAGGTCCTTGTTCACCAGAGCACTTCAGAATGGACACTGACCCTATTTATTATCACAATGGTGTGGCTCCCGTGGCTTTCCAGGGTGGCACCGGGCTAAACCTAAGAGTGTTTGACTGTCCCGTTTCAGGTGGCTGGCAAGGCAGAGCACATGGCTGAACATATGTGCATGGTACCTCCTGGACGGAGACCGCATCGCTCACGATCCTCCCTTCCATGGCAAGACAGCAAGCCCCCTCAGAAACCGTTTATCTGTAAGAACTCGTCCGGGTCGTTAACCAAGACACTAAACAGCACTGAACCCGGCTCTTCGATGGCTTGGGACTTGCTGACACAAGAGGCCACTGTTTTCCTGCTCAGGCATGGATTTTGCTGGCTGGAGCATCTACACGTGTGACCGTCTGATAGATCGGAGTATCTGCTGGCAGGTGAGTTTCTGTGAAAACGCCTCGAGCTGAACGTGCTGCAGTGTGGCCTGGGATGGATCCAGGTTGCTCCTGGCACACCCATCTGTGTAAGAAACAACTCAGGACAGAGCTGGATCGAGGACCTTATCTGAACGTCCCAGGAGGTTTTTGACCTGATTACATGCTGTAGTAAAAAAGGTAAGTTTGATTCTTTGCATAAATTATGACTATTAATAGCGCAATTATAAATTTAAATACTAATTATTATAACGACTCCTTTAGTATCTAACAATTACAGAGTGTTACAAACTCTGAAATAAACACTACAAGTCTCTAAATAAATAACATATTTGTGGCCTGAAATGGGCTTTTTTTCTTCCATTGTAGGAGACCCGGGGGTAATAAACTTCAGAGCTCTGGATTTTCTCTTACTCCAGAGGAAAGCAAACAAGTGCCAGAGTAAGTAAGAATCGGACCTTGAATCCCATTAGATTTGGCCCCCTCTGCTGGAATTTCCACCCTTCTGTCGTGCATTCTTCTGCTTCGTTCTTCTCAAATTCTTCTTCCAGATACTGCTGGTGCACTTTGAGACCTCTCCCACACCTCCATTCCCCAAACTAGCAGGTCACTACATTTCCTTTCTTGTTTCCTCTACATCTCCTTTCCTTTCTTTCCTTTCTCACAAGGAGGCTCCAAGATAAGGCTAATTTCACAGTCCTCAATCTAGCACTCTTGTTCTGTTTCTGTACATAATTCTATATTCAGCACCTTTTTGGTTGTTGTTACGTTTGTCTTTGGTGCTGCCCAAGGCTCTCTCAGTTGGTTTACTGGGTGGTGAAGAACCACGGCCATATGAGGTATAATGGCTGAAAGGATCTACAGAGCTGTAGCTGGAGGGGGGCTGGAAAGGGGCTGCCAAAGCCAGCAGGGGCCTGCCAAAAGAGTTCTCCTCAGAGGAGTCGTGTGGCTCTCCACAGCGCCTGGCTCACAGCTCGAACTAGGGTTAGCACTGGCACTGAAGAGAACAAGAAAGCCTGATCTGCAGCTGGGATGGGGCTGGAAAAGCAGAAATAGGGCTGCCAAGAGAATTCTTCTCCTGGTGACATTAGAGCTCTGGACTGAGCCGTGTCACAAGCCTAACCTCAAGGCTTAGGGTTAGGGCTGGTGGAAAAGCCAGAGCTGCATTTGGAGCTGAGCTGCCAAAGGGAACGAAGGGCTGCAAAAAGAATATCCTGCTGAGGAACTGATGGTCCAGGGATGTGCTGCTGTGTCTTTCCTAGGGCTCAGTTCAGAGTTAGGGTTAAGCTGGGAGAACCTCTTCATGAGCTCCAGCAGGAGTAAGGCTGGAGAGAGAGAATTAGCTCAGCTAAAAGGGGAGTGTTTAGCCCCTGGAAGGGCTGGAGTGCCCTTGCAAGGCCCTGCCCAGGGCAGGGGTGGTGGGATGAGGGCTGGGAGCATCCATTTCTGTAACTTTTGTATACAAGACTGCATTTTGTGCTTCTCTGTCATGTGGGCACCTGCCTTTAAGTAGGTGATACATCCACAGGGAGGAGAGCTATAGAGATTTACCTTAAGTTCACATTAAATTCACTTAAATAAACATGCGGCAAGTGGCGAAGGTGACCAAAGAGCCATGACATGGAGACGGGGCACCGCCGCGGCAGAGCTGCCGTCGCTGCCCAAACTTCTGCTCCCTGCCGCTGTCCCCTCTCCGCCTCAGCGAAGGGAGCGGCTGACACCGCGATGGAGGGAGGGCGCAGAGAAAGAGGGGGGACGGTGTTTTCATTCTCTCCTGCAGGTGAAGCGTACTGCGGAGAGGCCTTGCTCGGGTGTTTCCGCACAGGTCCTGCCACCTGCTGGAAGGCGGGGGAGCAGCCGCCTACCAGGCCGGAGCCACGCAGGCCCCGCGGGTCCGGTCAAGCTGCCTGCGGGCAGCCGCCGCGCCCCGGGCCGGCAGGGGAGGCCCACTCGCCGGGCGCCGCCGCGGGCGGTGAAACGGCAGCCGGTCAGTACTGGTGGCCCCGCGGCGAGAGCGGCGGCTCTTCCCCTGCTCCCGGCGGGGAGCGGCAGCCGCACCGCGGGCAGCGCCTGATTTACGGTCTGCGGCAGCGCACAGTTGGTAAAGGCCGAGCCCGGCTGCCGGCGGCTTCCAGAAGCTTCCCTGCCCTGACCAAAGATGGCGGCCGCGCCCGTCCTGGGGACTGCAGCGCGTCACAGTTCCCGGCCTACCCGAGCCAATAGCGCTTGCATACGTCATAGTCACGTGGAGCGAGCGAGCCAATCACCGGCAGCACGCGGCGCGGCCTGACGTCACTTCTGCTCCCGAGGTGGTGTACCGGAGCGGGGTCGGGCGGGCCAGAGGTGGCTGCGCAGGTACCCGGGGACAGGTACGGGGTCGGGCTGGGGGTGCCATACTGGGGCGCAGCGGCGCGCCCGGGCACAGGAACGGGGCCCGGTCTGAAATCGAGTGAGGGCTCGCGGCCGGGCTTAGGCTGGGTGTGGGACCTGGCCGCCTCCCTGCCCCGCGGGGTCCCCTCCGCCCTGCCGGGGCTGCAAAGGGCTTCCTCGTGCCTTGGGAGACGCTGGCTTCGCAGTGTGTCCTTAGTGCTGTATATGCTGGTTAACGTGCTGGAACCGCGATGGCCTTTTGTTTTGTTTTGTTTTTACTGTTCGGCTGTCGTCCGTCCCCGTTCGTAACCCAAAGCGTGACGTTGTCTCGCTTCAAATGTGAATTTCAGAAAAAAAACCCAAACCCACAGAGCTCTCCGCTGTGAGGTCTTGCATCATCCCGGTGGAAGAGCGGGGATTAGTGGCCGAGACAGGATGTGTCTCTGGAAGTCCTTCCATGTCATGACTGAGATTCAGAGGAAAGCGCCTTAATAGCAGCAAGATTATTTCCTCGCGTTCCCTACTTTGTGGTCGATGCCAGTTGCCCGGTGCGGTGGGTGCTCGTTTCCCACTCACGTTTAAATAGATACTTATAATTTCAGAGTGTTCTAAATAAATTAGACACCATACACGAAACCTACGAAGAGTGGTTTGAAGAAGTGTCTCGGTAGTTGGGGTGTGACAGCGGAGGTCGTATATAGTCATAAGTACACAGTAACTACAAGGACTTGGCGGGGGTGGGGCGGTGTATGTAACACGTGCACAGTCTGGGGGAGTAAGCGATCCGTTAATGCAGCCTGGTGAACACACGGGCTGGTGTCTGCTTATGCTGTCCATGTGCCCCTGAGTGGCGTCGTTGTTCTCTGGTCAGAATTCTAGAAGATGATGTGAACTTGTGTTCTGGGCTATGACCTTGCCTGAACATTGTGTCCCTAAAGCTAATTAATTTCTCAAAGGGTGGCTTAAGATGTCTCTTAAGGCTTTTCCTAGCGCATAGGTTATACTATTTACTCATTTGGGTTTGTACTTAGCTGAAGTTTATGTTAGTTTGGAGCATCTTTTTGAACATTTATTTGGAGGGCAGAGAACCTGTGCAGTGTAATGTCTCAGAATGAAAGTTGTTAAAGTGTTTCTAATGTAAGTCCTTAAAGGGTCTTGATGTAATTTATACGTATGCAAAATAGTATGTTCTCCTGTTTTTGGGTAAGTTGTGAGAGAGAAGTCTCTGATGGAAATGGGAGACAAATACAGATAGAACAGAGTTAAGCCGCATGTTTAAGAAGTTTCTGGCTCTTGTTCCAGTGCTCTAGTGAGAATACCATTTCTGTGCTGCAGTTGAGAGTAAGTAGTAACTCTACTTTGTTGTCTGAAAACCCTTAGCAAATTAGTAAAGCACATTCTCTCATGTACTTACAGGAACACAGAGTATTCAATTACCTGAGCAACCATGCTGGCTGCAAGGCTAGTGTGCCTGAGGGCATTGTCATGCCAGACTGCCCGCCCCACCATTACTCAGGCTTCCGCAGCTTTGAGGAACTCCAACATAAAAGCGTATAGGCTGTGGCAGCCTCACCAGGTAAGGCAGTTCTCTTTCTAATGGTTCTGACTGCTGTTGGGGTAAAGGGTTGAGTGTTTTGCTGAAAGAATCACCTTACATGGAGTTTTGAATGATCTGGAGTCTTCTGCTTGTTTGAGGCACCTGCTCTAATTTACTGAGAAGCGTTACTCAAAATCAGTGGTTTTTGGAGCAATTGAAATAATAGGGAAACTGGAAAAAAGGAGTAGTTAGTGATGGACAAGCCTTCCTTTGTAAGGTGGGAGGAGCAGAAATTCTTGTCTGACCTCCTCCTAGTTACCTGTTTACCAGTAAGAGTCTTAAATATAACACAAAAGTAAAAACTCTTTTTAAAGGCTTTAGTCCTAGTACGTGTAGCCAGGTTTAAGCACTTTCTGAGCGATGGCAGGACTGTCACGGACTCCCCAGCAATAGGAGAAACTGGGCTGTCGTTATCCTAACCCGCTCTTTGTTCCTCGTGGAGAGAAGACGTTCGATTTTTGCTTTCTGTCCAGGTAACTCACAGCTGTAAGGAGGCATCGCTCTTCTGTCACCACCTTGACAAAAGTGCCAGTAGCAAACTCTTCACCTGCTTGTGTTTTCCTTTTAAGCAGAGAAAACTTAAAGCTTTACTTAACTTTAAGCCTCCTCAGTTTGTTTTATTTCTGTGGTGAGTGCTGTGTAGTCACACTGTTGGGCTCAATTTCATTAGGTGCCGAACGTAACTAAACCGAAGGGCCGTGGTAAACCTGCTGAATTTTATAGCTCTGTGCTTGTAGGTTGCAGGTTTTAGCGTTAAAACAAACTCACAGCTTGAAGTGAGCCTTTGGTTGCTCCAGTGCTTGTATAATAATTTAGAAATTCCTGGAAAAATTCAAAAGTTGTTTCTGAACTTAAATATGATTTTATTCTGTGTTGCATTTGCAGCTTACTGAGACTTTGAGCAGCATTCTGTATTTATTTGGAGCTTGTCAGCCTTGAAAATTTTAAGTTTGTTGGCCTTCGTTCAAGGTTTGTTCTCTAAATTAAGGCTACAGATGAAAGCAACAAATTTGTGCTGCTTTTCCAAATTTAGTGTCTGTAAAATAGAATTAGAACTAGGGGAGGATGTTATCCGCTGTCCGAGAATTATTTTTGCATAAAAGCGTTTACATAAAGAGTGTTTTTACATGGAAAGCAAAAAAAAAATTCCAAAATAAAAAAAGTAGAGTATGTTTTTACATTTAAAAAAGTGTTAGGGCCTTGTTTAGTACAGTGGGAGCAGAGCGGAAGAAATGCAGACTGAAATATTCAGCTCCTGAAATTTGTTGTGTTGGTTCTGTGCTTCTACATGTGTGAACGTAATTATCCTCATTTTTGCTGTTCACTTGTTTTCCTTGAGCACAGTTGCTTCATGTGTTTGGGAGGTAAGCACAGATAAATAAGAGACTCTGTAGTAATTTTAAGTGTAGCAAGTAAAATTGTAAGAAATGTCTTTATTTCATTGACTCTTTCTCATTATTTCTGATTCTTACAGAGTTATGCTACCAGAGTAAAAACAGGTGTAAGACGTGGAAAAGTTGGCCAGGAAATTAAAGAAGCAGCATTTGAGCCATCTGCAGAAACAGCACTTAAAGGTAGAGTAGCTATGCTTTAAATACTGAGAATCTTTGAAGCTTAACTTAATACTTTCTCAAAGGAGCTGGTTTCCTTCAAACCGTTGAAGAGACTATCGTGACTCTCGCTTCTTACTCTGTTTCATGAGGCTGTGTCGTGTTGCTAGGCTGAATCTAGGGTTTCTCACGTGCAGCTCACTGAGATCTGGTGACACAGTGGCTTGAGGTTAAGTGGAGCTGTAGGAAAGAAGCCAAACATGGATCAGCCATGGCAGACACAACAGAACTCAAGGAGGATGTTACAAGCTGTCCAAGAAAAAACATTCATCAGAGCGTGGATTTGTGGGGGGTTTTTTTTGTTTGTTTGTTTATACAGTTGATCGCCTGGGGAAATTTATTGTTGCTGGAGGAGCTGCTGTTGGCCTGGGGGCCCTCTGTTACTATGGGATGGGCATGTCCAGCGAGATTGGAGCTATCGAAAGAGCTGTGTAAGTAAGATGGGTTTTTTTACTGTTTTAAGTAAAGAGTATGTTAAGCCAGTTTCCCTCCTCTTTACACCGTCTCTTCTTTAGCTGGTATCACCCAGTGTACAGACATTATGTTTTTTTTAAGCTCTGAACAGAAAGCCCTCACCTCTGTGCAGGATTCTAAAGCCCATAATGGAAAGTAAATTCGATGCAGAGTATCTAAGTATGTCTTAGGAGGTGTGCCACAGATCACTTATGAGGGGGAGTCTTCTGTAAAATGTATTGTTGAGATCACTTTGGTGTTCCCGTGAGACTGTTCATTAAACTATAGTGCAGCATGTTGGAAAGGGAGTCTCCTTTGAACACACTACTTACCTTGGCGTAAGCCCTGCTCTAATAAAGAAGTTTTACTTAAAAACTTCAGCATGTTGCCTTTTTGGCCAAGAAAAACCTGACTGTGATGGCAAAGCCATATAGTTACTTAGACAGCAAAGGTGATTAGTGATAAGGATGGGCTCAGGAGCAGCGAGCGCTGGAGGTGTTTTGCTTTACTCTATATGTGTATTTGGAAGTAGCCAAATCTCCATTCCTGTGGAAGGCTCGCTGGTTGTGCCTGTGAGAAGCTCTTCATTGATAGAGCTGTCTGTTGTGTTTTTCTTCACAAGCCTTGAGGTAACGGGTCAAAAGAGTAAAAATGGGAGAAATGTGTGTGCTGCGTTTAAGTTTGGTGTTACCAGGGAAAGCTTCCTGTCTGTAGTACGGCCAAATCATACGGCAGAAACTCTCACTCAAGGCCAGGTCTGCTGCTGTTGTTAGAGCTCTCCAATTTATGTTCACGTCTCGTGATGTCAGATAATCATGTGCACCGTGACTCAGCACTTGGTGAGTCGTTCAGCAGCTGCCCGGTGCCCAGGACTCATTCTGTAGACTTTTTCCCTTAAACCTCTTTGTTATATTTACGCTGTTCTCTATTTTTCCAGAGTTGCAGAGCATTCCTTGTTCTATTTCCCATGTATGCTCCTCCTTAAAACTGATCTGTAACTCACATTTTTTGTCGTTTGTGGTGTTGGTAGAGAGTTGTGTTAGATCCGACTAGCGGGATATAAAAGTTCGGCCCCCTGTTGTAAGGTCAACTCATGGCAGACGTTGCTCGACCACGCCATTGCCATAAAACTTCCCCTATATCCATAGCTATAAATGTATTTAATAGCTTGAGTGTTCTTAGTTGTCCTTCCTTGTGGTACTGGTAATTGCACAGCTCTGTATGACTGCTTCTTTTTTAGTATTTGGCCACAGTACGTGAAAGACAGAATTCACTCTACTTACATGTACTTTGCGGGAAGCGTTGGCCTGACGGCCCTGTCAGCTGTGGCAGTGAGCAGATCTCCGGCACTCATGAGCCTTATGACAAGAGGCTCCTGGCTGGTAAGCTACGTTGGAAAAAAGCATAAAACCATTTACTGACTGAGAAAAGACCCCAAATGTGATGGTTGATATAAAAAACAAGAAATGTAAACCACTCGGTCAACAGTAACGCAGAACTTCGCTTACCCTACTGTCCTTACACATAAAGACTACTCAGGTATCATAATGATTCCTTGTGATTTAGGATTCAGTGATTCTAATTAGTGCTGACATGCACCTTCTGTGCTTCGATAGTTTTGTCAAAGACAGACTACATGAGCAAAAAAAAGCTGTGCTGTCCTTACCAGCTATATGCAGATAAGAACCTGTTCTAAGTGGCCATCTGAGGCTAATGACACTACCTCTGTCGCTTCCTAAAGATGGAAACTGAGGTCCGTGTGTGTTCCTCCTCCTGCCCCTGTAGCTCATTGAAAGCTGTCTAGCTGCCTCCTGTTTGCCACGGCTGAAACGATCCTGATAGGCAAGTCATCCAGGCAGACTGCTAACAAAACAGGTCTGCTTAGTACAAGGCAACGTGTTAAGGGGAGTGGAAAGATCAAAGTGCCAACACCCATGTAATTGAACCATTAATTGAACGCATCTTTGGTGATAAGGCACAGTGGTTCGTTTCTGAGCAGTTTGCTGGATGATTCTGCTCAGAATCGTCGGCAAGAGGAGGCAGTGGGCTGTAAAAGTCATCGATAGCAAAAGCATGTGAGTGGAGTTTAGGCTGTGGTGGAGGAATGTGCAGGAAGAGCTAACGCTGCAGGTACCTTAACGAGGATGAGAGTAAGGGGCAGAACCCCATGTTTCCCTTCTCTTACCTTGCCCAACTAAGAGGTTGTTACCACTAAACTTGGGTTCATAGAAGACTGAGTAAAAATAAAATGGGAATTACTGTGAGCTAGGATCTGGAAAGACTTGCCCATAAGCTTACAGGTGTAAAGTTGACAAATGCTCTGGTTAGGACGTGGGTTGCTCCTTCCAGAATTACATTCTGGACTGTTAGACTAGGAGGTTAGAGCAGGGACCGTGTGTCCCTCTGCTAACTCGAGCTCTGGTGCTGTCCATACAGGCAATAGGTGCAACGTTTGCAGCTATGATTGGTGCCGGCATGTTGGTCAGGTCCATATCCTATGAAAACAGTCCAGCAGCTAAACATCTGGCTTGGATGATGCATTCAGGTATGTGATTTTAATGTTCGTTACAGAGATGCCTGTGCTTCCGTGTGACCAGATTCGTACTTTCACAAAACCTTGACTTCTAAATTTTTATATACTGCTGTAGGAGAGTTAAGATTTTTTTTTTTATAGACCAATGAGAACTCCTGAACATCAAGAAGATTTCGTAAGTGTTCTTAACACAACGCTCGTGGTCTGCCAGAAGTCATACTCAAGTTAAACTTGAGATACGTGTATGCCACCCTGGATAGAGCGAATAGATTTCATAGAACGAATTGGTTTCCTGACGGCTGTCTGGCACCGTGGCTTCTGTAAGCGCTTTTGCCAACACTTGCCATTCTTCAGCTGTACAGGAGAGAAAAGTATTTGAAAACCTAATTAGAGAAATGAGATTTTACTATTGAAGTGCAACTTCTTAGGTACATGTTCCGTCAGGTACATTACAGCTCAGTTGCTCACTAATGATAACTACTTCAAATAACGTTGTTCAGGTCTGTTTTGCCAGAGATAATTTATGGTTGAGGAAAGACACGTGCATGTTAGACACTGGAACTGTGTTTGTGTCTCTAGAGCTAACATTTCTGCCAAGAAGAAGTGGTTTTTACTTTAGTGATTGTTACCAAGTTAAACAACCTAATGTGATATTAATGGATTAGATAGAGGTTTCATACAAGACTCTATCAGAAAATCGGACTTAATTGCCGAACTAATCACTGTAGCAGAACTCTGACTTGATTTTCAGTGTTGAGTGCTCCTATGGCTGTTATGTAGTTGATTAGACCATGCAAAGTACATCTCTTTTACCAGCTCCCTTTTGAACAGATCAGTATGTTGATTTCTGTTCATCTTTATTCCAAAGATCAGCTCCCTGAAGTACTCTCTGGAGCTAGATAAAAGTAGGTCGTGGAATTTCAGGTGGCCAATTTATTGTGCTTCCTTCTACGGAAGTATACAGTCAAGTGTGTTGGTATTTTGTCATGTAAGTAGATCAGTTGGAGTCGTATTACTGGACTGGGGGGAAAAAAAAAAAATTGTTTTGGTAGGTGCTAGTTTTACCAGCACGGTTGCAAATCTTATGAGTGTTGTTTTTCCTTTGGCTCTAGGTGTCATGGGTGCAGTGGTGGCTCCTCTAGCCTTCTTGGGTGGTCCTTTGCTGATCAGAGCTGCCTGGTACACCGCTGGAATTGTCGGAGGGCTCTCGACTGTGGCCATGTGTGCTCCGAGTGAGAAGTTTCTGAATATGGGAGGACCGCTTGGAATAGGCTTGGGCTTTGTTCTTGCCTCTTCGATTGGTAAAGCACCCTTTCAATACTGTCAGATATGTAGGTTCTAAACTTCAGCTGCCAAGACATAGCTCACAATTAATGGCAGTCTGGTCTGTCCGGTTCAGATTTGCTTTAAATAGTCCTTGCAGAAAATAGTTTGTTAAATTTGTTCTTGAGAACAAACGTGAAGTTCCAGTTCTGGTGAGTGTTAATCTGACAAATGGCTGATAGTGGTGGCCAGTGACAGAGGAAGACAGCAAACGGGATCTTGGTTCTTGATACACTCATTTGTCTCCCTTACGTGTTTCCGGCATTGCGGTAGTCCTCGGAACGGAAGGACTTTCACATGAAGAACGGTACATGGTTCCCTAAGGCATTCAAAACTGTGGGATCAGATGTGTATGTGACATCTTCAGCTCATGTATTAAAGCTCTTGGGTCAGAAGGGCACCACAGATTGCGAGTAGGTGACTCACTGAGAAACGTGTGCTATAGTAACTGAGCCCAGCTCAGAGGAGCAGCACATGCAGCAGCTTGCTTTAACGCTACTGTACCTTCCTTTCCAGGATCCATGTTCTTGCCTCCTACTTCTGTTTTTGGTGCTGGCTTGTATTCGGTGGCTGTTTATGGGGGGTTGGTGCTCTTTGGCATGTTCCTCCTCCACGATACGCAGCACGTTATCAGGCGTGCAGAAACCATTCCCTACTACGGAGCAACAAAATATGATCCGATCAATGCGTAAGTACCCGGCGTTAACTCAGCTGATCTCAATGGCTGCATAAGAATTTGTTTCAAGCTCTGCCAGGGTATGCTTTAAAACCACTGAGGCCTTTTGTTCACCGTTCAAACGTGTGTGGCCGTTAAACGTGAAGAATCGCAGCATTTGAAAATACAACATGAAAACTGACACCATCTGCCTGAAATGAGAGAAGTGGGATAGAATGGGTCGTGTCGTGCTTCCAGCAGCACAAAACTCTTGGAGATAAACAGATAAAAGCACAGTGTACAAGCAGAGGGCTCCTGTATGGGCACTGTCCTGCTGGCAGAGATGGTAGAACAAAAATGTGGGTTTTCTTGACTGAGGACAATCATAGTTGGGTTCTGTTACAGGTCCTTCATGAAGGCTTTTAAAAATGGAGAGTAATGGTGTGAAACACCAAATAATACTATTTCCGTTCGACAATACTAACTCTCATTTTCTGTTTCCTAGGTGTATGGGTATCTACACGGATACACTGAACATCTTCGTGCGGGTCGCCACCATGCTTGCAGGTGGTGGAGGTGGCAGGAGGAAGTAAACGAGACTCCTCTTTGCAGCAGTCTGATGGCTGACCTAGTGCACATACAAAATAAAAGTTCATGGCTACAAGCAGTTTTGCTGCGAGTCGGAAGTTCAAAGCATTTCAGCATACTACTTCAGTGCAATGTGATTCAGACTTAATAGTTTTCCTTCAAACACTTTCCAGCTCTGTGTTTAAAGTAGTGTGAACTGCTTCTAATTGTACATTATTTTGGGAAAGTAAATTATTTTTAATATATGGCTAAAATAGTCTATCCGCTTTTCAATGGGTTTGACAGCAGTTCAGCTCTTAATTTTTTTTTTTTTTTTTACTGTTACTGCATGGTAAAGGAAGTAATTTCTAAACTGGTGTCCCATATGCAGGTAGGGACACGAGCTGCTTGATGAGCTGCAGTTGAGATGCATCAGCTTTCAGCTGAGATTGCATAGATGATGTTTTAGTGACACATTAAGAAGATCTGAACACATGATGTGGCACTAAGGGCGGTGGTGACTTCTGCCTGTGCAGAAACTTAGCAAGGTTTAAGCGCTTGTCAGAAGTGTGTTGGATTTGACAGGGGAGGTGACCAAAAGGTATAAAGGAGACAAGATGAGGAAATCCTGCGGCATTTGTCCCATGTGAATGTCAGTCTCTTTCTGGAGCACACCTGGGAACTCTCTGCTGTAATGCTGGCTGGACCTAATAGTTCCTGTCGATGCTCAACTCACCAAGCCATTGAATAGCAGTAGATGTGTGTCTGTCCTCAGTGACTGGATTGCAGTATTGGGGGTGAAGCCCCATCCTTCAGGAGAGCTCCTAGTGCTCCTGTCTTAGTGCAGCTGGTGCAGACAAAGCCAGGGCTGCCTGCTGTTAACCCCCGGATGGCAGGTGCGCTGCTCCGCTGTCTGCTTCAGTCTGTTCCGAACTCCCCTCCAGCCTTGGCTATGCAGCTGGGTCTAAAGGAAACGCTCCCCATCAGTGAAATGGGTTAACATTAGAAAATCTATACTTGCCAAGCTTTGTGGCTGTATGTTGGAGTAAAAGGTGAGTTCCTGGGCACAGTAAAGTCTTTTGCTAACGTCACCCACACAGACTGAATTTGTGGTAAATATGCTGTGTTTATATGTTGACTTTCGGAACAATAAAATTCTGGCCTCACGAGTTGCCTGCTCTCACTTGCCCTGCGTTAACAGAAATGTCGTAGTACCCTGCAGTAGGAACTCGGTGAAGACTACTGTAAACCTTTTGTCTGGTTTCCTTTGTGAGAGAGTGCATGTCCCTCTGCGAAAAAATCTGCCAGGATGATCTCCAGTCTCACTGGTTGGCATCTTTCTGGGGATGTTTCCCAGGTGGAAGATGCTGTTGCACGCTTGCTTCCGGTGGTTCTGATAGTCTAACTTGTTGGCTCCCGACTCCAGCCAGTGCTGTTTGTCTGTCTGTCATACACTGTAGTATTTTTAGTCTCTTCACTTATAGGGAGGAAACAGTGGGTTGTGAAGAACCTTGTTGCAGCTCCTTTGTGCCCAAAGATCATGTGGCGTAAGCTAGTTCCTGGCGCTATTGCAGCTGAAGGAAAACCTTAGCTGGAAGAACTCTGTGGGTCATGTCGAGTGTAAGTAGTGCCCGTTCAGAGGGTTTTATTGTTTTCAGCAATTTCGTACGCTTCATCAGTTCCCACAGACTGTTGCTTTAGCTGAGCACAGCAGCATGCTTGTGTCGCGGATCCTGATCCGTGTCCTGCCGACCATGGCCGTTTGACACGTATGAGTGTTTCAGATCACTTAAAGAATCGCTGTTGAAGGTATTCACAGAAGTGATTTTAACGTGGGTTTGTGAAAGCGCAGCTTAACACCATGGCGACGTTTGCTCTTCCTCACTACAAGGAGGAAACTAAGGAAAGCAGACATTGACACAGAGACCAGAAATGCAAAAAGGTAAGGGAGACCCTTCCAATGAATCGTGATGTTCAGAGTGGACCCCCTGGACTCTTCAGAGGGAAGCTTGGGCTTGGTCACTTGGCTCTCTTGTGGGCTTCCTGGAGATCTTGCCCTGGCTGCAGCTCAAGCCTTTGCCTCCTTTGAAGCCTGTACCAACCTGCTGCGAGTTTGGATAAGGGGGTGAGTGCATCCATCCCCCCACCCCATGGCTGCAGTCGGTGTGCTCTGCCAGCTCACAGAGTGGTGGGGCAGTTGCCTCTCGCCTCTGGCAGGAACATATAGTGTATCGCAGGGCGGTGGTAGGAGTCCACTTACTTGATAAGCTGTTTAAGTGTCAAAATTAGTGTCATTTATAGACTATTGCAGATCCATGGGAATTAAACAGTTTTAAATACAAAATATTACTATTAATTACATTATTGAGGGATTCCTTGTGATGAACAGGGAGTATTTGCTTTCTGTACCAAACCTTTACATAGAAAACGTTTATAATACTGTTAGAACCAGAAGCAGCATTAGATTCAGCAGGTGTGTCCCCTTTCCCCTGGTACCTTTCATGACGTCTGTTCTCTTTCCAGCCTTTCAAGGCCTTCGATGTGGCGAGGACCGGTTTCTCTGGTAGCTGTAGGTTTCTAAACAGAGCGTACCAAAGAGGCCGTTTGGTCCAAAAACATTTGCACTGGGTGCTCTGCAGTGTGCTGTATGTGAGGGGAAACATTTCCTTCCTGTGGAAGTCCAGTTCTCCGCTTTGAGGGAGGTGTGATTTAGGGAACTGTTTTTGACAGCTAATCTACCCGAGCTCACACCTGTGTGACGAGGTGACGTGAGGAGCCGTGTAGCCTCAGATCGGTTCCCACTGTGTGTCACCGCTTCCCCCAGAGGGAGAAATGAGGCGCCTACACAGGGTTGTCCCTGCTGCCACTCACCGGGGCTCCAAGAGGCTCGTCCTTCGCTCACTCTCAGCTGCTGCTTGAGGAAGCACTTTTGCTTTGCTTTTCCCTCCTTTCAGAAGGGTGATAGGAGAATGCAGGACACTGTTGGGTCTTTAGTGTGAAATAATGCGTCCATTTGCTCAGTGCTTGGTTCCAGAAAGCGTGGTGTGAGGAGATGAAGTGGTGTGGTGGCAGATGTCTGGGCAGGCATCCCGCTCACTTTCCCAAAGAGGATGTGTTTAATGCAGCTGGCACGCCTCCAGAGCAGCAACCCTGTGCAGCTGTCAGCCTCAGGACCTTCTGGAAAGGCTTTTGTGGTTGATCTGCATGTTGGTCTCTTTCTTAAAAACAGATAAACCCTGTCTGCACTGGTCTGACGGGAGGAGCTTTCTGGCATAGCAGAGGGAGTTTGTCCTTCTGAGCGGTTATCAACGCTGTTGCTTGGTCACTGTGGCCTCTTGCTGGTACTTCTGTAGGTTGTGGATCTGCTGATTGTGTAACACAACTAAAGTAAGCTGGTAAAATGAAGTCCAGAACGTGAACTGAGGTGTTCGGGGGCTCAGGCTGTTGGCGTTCCTGTAATGGTGTGAGCTTCAGCCTCTTCCTGCCAGCTCCCACAGAGAGACGTCTGGCTAGGAGAATGCTCCATCGTCAGTGTCAGCTACTTGTGTCAGCTTGCATGACCTAGAATGCCACGATCCAGTTCACCAGGCACCATTGCAGTGCAATGAACGCCGTCTTCCCCCAAAGCATTTATGGTCATCTCGGCTGTATTTGTGTGGCTAGGAAGGAGTGGAAGAAAAACCACGTCACTTCATCAACCACGGTTGTACTTTCAGCTAGAAACATGATGTGATGGGAGAGCGCTGCTGAGCTTTTACTGACAGCCCAAGTTTTCTCTGAATGCGGCTCCCTCCGAGACACCCGTAATAGCAGAGTGTGCTTTTTGCATGTCAGAGCAGCTTATGTTTCTTCTCATTCCCTGGGGGCTCTAATACAATTCGCAAACACATCTGGAATTTAGTTTCCTTATGTTGTCTTGGGTGGGGGAGGAATCTGATCAGTTACTGTCGCTCTTAGAAATTCTTAAGAAATGCAGTTGTTCTTGGTTTTTTTGCAGTTTGGGTTTTTTTTGGTGACATCATTTTTCTTAGAAAAGATGGTGATGGATAAGGATGTACTGTACTGCCTAGGAGGAAAAAGCGTTCTGTGTCCCTGGACAGATCGTCCCTGCAGTCAGGAAGAAGGTGGATTCGTAGCGCTGGCAGATGTGCACCATCCTCTGTCCAGTCTAGGTGGGATGGTGCAGTGATTTTAGGCTCACGCTTAGACCTGGAACTCGAGAGCCGTTACCTTGACACAAGTAAATAATCCTGCCTCTGCTCTCACTGTTGCAGGGGCAGTGAGTTAGTGTCTAGGAGGAAGTCTGGTAGTTTGGTAGATACCTATAACACTGTACCATGTGTAAACATGTCTTAACTATGATGATTCATTAGATTTTCCAATGAAATATTTAATTCTTTTTTTCCCCTTGGTAGCGGTCAGAAGCTTTTTAACAAAGATAGCTTGTCTTTCTGAACCTGTTCCTGTTCATCACTGGCATAGGAGAGGTTACTGGACCTAAAAGTCATCACTGACACATGTTGGGTGTGTGTAATTGAGACGTTTGTGTTCCTAGAGGGTGTCCAAGGCTGTTCCTGCTTGGACCGATGGGAGTGGGTGAATGCTGGGTTGGATCTCCTCTCGGAGCCGTGTGCCAGCGGGTTACTTGCCACTGTGGCAGCTGGCCTTCCAGCGCTGGTTACAGGTCAGGTCTGAGCAGCCACCCTCACTGAGTGCTGGCACAGATGGATGTGCTCTGTCTCCTGTCCGGCGAGAGCCCGGCCCCACTTCAATACGATGGCTGAAGGCTACTCAGACAGTTGAATCTTGACATAAAAATCCAGTTATTACTTAAATACTCTGTGCAAGGGTAATTTAAATGCCTTTCTTCTGTTCAAAATGAGTTTCAAAATTTGAAGTGAACTTATAGCAACCGCTTTTAAGTTCAAAGTTTGCTTAAAACTGAAGATCATTTATCAAAGAGAAAGTAAACTGGCTTACTAAATTCTTTTCAAATATTGGCGAGTTAAAGAATGCCATGCTCTTTGTCACTGCAGAAATGAGGAAGAATCACCTCAGTCTTTGGGAGAGCAGCTCAAGTTGTACCAAGGCACCGGGCACACGGGCTGCTGCTGTTTCGTAGGTATGCTATAGCACAGGTTTCATGAAGGCCATTGCCCGGGACCTCTCAGCTTCCAGCACCGTTAGAGGTGGGGCAGGTTGGATGAAAATTGCGAAGCTGATTAGAGTAAATATTTTCATAAGGTGCGATCTGGATTGCATCTTATATCCTGTTGTGCAAACTGAAAACACGTACACGAGTTGGCTCTGGCCTTCCTGCTTGTACCAGCTGGTGGAGCAGAACGCTTCCCTAGGAAACTACCCAGCTTATAGGCGTGTTGAAAAAGTTGCAGTAAATTATTAGAAATTATGCAGCTGCTTATTTAGATCATGATTTAAAGTAGGATTACTTGAAACATCATGGAAATCCTTAGAAACACCAGCTGTAGTGAGTATGTAGCATCAGATTGTAGTGTAATTGCAGGATAACCATATGCCTTGTCATCAGTGCTCTCTGGTACGCGTAACACAGGAACGAATTCCTGTAAAAGGTGGGGAATTTTTTGGCACCTTCTATTTACATGGAACTGGGTCGTGCCCGCACCTGCAAAAATTCCACAGGGTTTTATGGCCGTGATGAGGTGTGCCAGTTGTCCTTTTGGTATCCAGAGGAGTAATGACACCAAAGCACCGGCTGTAGTGCTGAAAAGGGAGGAAGTGGAAGTCAGCAGAGGTGAGAGATGAGCTGAAGGTGCTTTCACGAGCAGCAGTTACAGGACTAGGTGGAGCATGTTTCATAGCCTGTGGAGCTACCCCTGTCCTTGGGAAAGAAGGCAGCAAAGTCCAGGGCATAAGGCAGAGGAGGAGGAGCTTGGGCAGAGTCAGGAACCCTCTGCAACCACTATTTTGTGACCTGGGAAGAAGCAGCAGTGATAGACTATTGGAAAGAGGGAAGATTAGCCCCTGGAGTAAAGAATAAGCATCTACTGAGCTCTGTGGCTGTGAAGAGTCGCATTCAAAAAAAGTCACGTTGAGGCTAGGCATGTGTTTTTTGGAAAAGTCAAAATATTTCTGCCCAAAAGCAGACTCAGGCCCTCGATAAAAGTAGCTTAAGGGACAAAGTAAAATCAGTTAAACAGTGCAGCAAAAAATACTGTTTACCTATTGCCAGGTCATAATAAGGGAAAAAGGAGACGGGGCAGAACTGGATGACCGAGAGAGAAGGTGGCATGGGAGTGGCAGGAGGGAAGCAAGCAGTATGAAGAGGGACCACACTCGAGGGCAGAAACTGGAGGTGACCACAGACACCAGGTGAAGGAGCTATTTCAAAAGCTAACCTAAAGGAGTGTAGTTACATGCTGCGTAGGGCACACAGGCAGCCAGCGATGGCAAAGGTCTTACAGGCAGGTTCTGTAGAATCACAGAACATGAGGCCAAAGACAGTTTCTCCTGCAGAGGGTGATGTGCCTCCAGCAGAAGGGATGAGAGTATCTCAGCTGCAGGTGCTGTGCACGGTGGAGAAGAGAGAATGCAAAGCTGTTGCGGCAGGTTCTGGAGCAGGGGTCGCTGATCCCCTCTGGTCTGAGGGACAAAAACACTTTGCAGGTACCATCCTGCCATTTGCTCAGCCAACGCTGTGGCGGGAGCAGTGGCCTCCCTTGGTGGCAAGCAGACGTGGAGGATGTGGGCAATGCTGCAGGCTCGTCTGGCCAAGTCCTTTGTGCCCTCTCTGGCACAATAGCTTTTCAGCAAGTGGTCGGTCTGGCTTCTCTGCATGTGGAGTGAGAAACCAAGAGCCAGCTGAAGAGCAGAAGCATAAACCACTTAACGCTGTTTCCCTGGGCAGACAGCAGAGCGTCCCCCACCCACTCCGCTTCCCCTCTGCGGGCTGTTCGGGCATGCGGTGGCAAGTGTACTGGTTTGCTTCGTCTGCCACCGCAGTAGCTGGAAGGCTTGGATTGCTCTGACAGAGGAGACCAAGTAGCAGCCTGCCTCTGCTGCACAGGAAACAAAGGAGGCATCCGAGGAGCGTGTGCTGCTTGCTTGCTTGCTTGGGATGGATGGAAAAGTTACAGGGCAATTGTCTGTATTTAAAAAAACAAGTCTTTGTAAACACGCCTGTTGCCAACACTCTGTTGTGAATATTTCGGAAGAAAAATCGGGGTTTTTTGAGGTAGATGTTGGCAGCACTTCAGTTTTTATTTCCTGTGCACACAGAAGGAGAAGGCGATGGCCCTATTCCGTGCGAAAACGACGTGAAAAAATCTTTGGGTTTAAAGTCTTAGTAGGCTTGAGTTAATATGTGCCTTTTATGAGATTTTTTTTTTTCATCTGTAGTTCACCTCTCTGTTTGCAGAAGAAAGCCGGCTGGGTGAGGCATCTGCCATGTTAGGAGGCAGAGGTGAGGTGTGCTCAGGGATGCGATTTTCCTCTCTTATCTTTCTGTTATCAACAAAGATGTCCTAGTATCAACAGAGTCGTTCTTGGGGCGGGGGGAGAGATGGTGATTCTTCGTTAACAGAGAAGAATGAGAAGGCCTTGAGAGTAAGTTTCAGAAACAACCACTGAATTGAAAGGCAGTGAAATTAGCATTGCTTTGGGGAAGAAAAAGCTTTAAACAATCAAATGCAGTAACAAGATTTTTTGGCATAAGGGCTTTAACCAGTTATCGTTAGAGAGTGTGTCTTGAAATGGACTGCAGAGATGTTGCCGTGTCAAAAAGTCCCTTCTATAATGCTTCTAGTTTACAAAAGTAGTTCTAGTTCATGCGTCTTATGTGACTAGTTCGTTTTGTAAAACACGTGACAAAAATCTGCTTGGGTAAGAGTCATGACTCTTCCTCTTCTAGAGAAGTTCCGTACTCTCCTCTACAAACTAAAGGATCAGTGCTGCGTTAACCAGCAAAAACTGGTGATTGTAGAAGCACCGGATGAGGCCTTACAGCGACGTGTCTCAGCTATTCAGAAGCAGCCTGAGACCACGGATGCTCTGTTTTCCCATTCATTTTTCTCTGCAGCATCCGCTGAACTGTAAACACGCTTTCTGAGAAGCTTCATAGTGATGGGAACTAAAAACCTTGCTACAGTCTGAACGATGGAGGCGTGCCGATGGTCAGGCAGGGCTGTTCGTAAAGCACCTGGGAGAAAATACTATCTGTAGTAAATGTTGTTAGTGATGTGATGCCAGAGCCTTGCTCATGTCAGCCTTGGCAAGGAAAGACTGTCAGGCACTAGCAGTCTTCACAACAGTTTGGTATTGCTTGGTAGGAACGTAGAAGTAAGTGTTTGGGCTCAGATTGGTAGATAAAGGGGCGATGGATTCGAAAAGCTGTTGATCCAGTGCAAGGAACAAGCCAAACCTAAAACCTGAAATACGGAACCTTTGAGAGCAGGGGCGGGAGGGCAGAGGGCGACATATGTGCACCCGAGTGAAGCCTCTGTCCTGCTGCCAGTTCCGAGTCTGAGTAGCTTCCAGGTACCGCTCCTAGCTCTTAAGCTACGTCGCTCATGGTGTATTCCGGCGTCTGAGCACCAAACCTTGTCAGACTGAGCTGTGAGAATCAGATGCCACCAAAGCTAAACTTCTGCCTTACTGGAGATACTCAGCTCTGCACTTGATCCCTGCGTGAGGGACTTTTTTGTCTGTGCGTGCTCTCTGAACCTTGATACTGTGTTGAATCTGATGGACTTGACACTGATCATTAACTGGAATCCTTGTAACAGATTTAATTATCCAGACACAATGGATACTGAGAAGTTAATAATAAACTCAGGAACCTGCTGCTTAACCAGCTGTTCTGTTAGCTATGTTAACAAACATTGGCAAGTGCTTTGATTTAAACACTCTGGGTTTGGTTTGCCTCCTCTGTTCCAGTTTGCTGTCCACGCAGCTTTCTTTTAGCTGTCCCCTCTGCCTTTCCAAGCACCCAAAGGACCCCACAAGGTCACAGGACAAACACTCTCCATCGGAGCATCCCTGGATGCTCCAACACTCAAAGCCACGTGCTCCTTCTTAGCTGGTAGGACACCCTCCGGGCAGCTCACTGCTGCCTGATCCTGAGCATGCTGCTTCTTGTAATGGGAAGAGCTCTTCCTTCTCATCCCTTGAAGTGCAATACAAAGGCCAAGTCTCCACCCATTCTGAACAGAGCATTCCTTTCGATATGCCTTATAAAAAGGCACGGTGGCGCTGGAGGCAGCCAGAATGCTGCTCTAGCCTTCTTACAGACATCGCATGACTAGTGGAAGGATGAAGCTCCTGGCGCTCTGTGCCTTCTTGTTTGTCTGTCTTTTGTGTCTCAATGCCTTTACTGCGGAAGGTACAGTATATTCTTCTCACACAATTGTCTCTTTTCCTATACTTTGCTTATTCTCAGTTTAGCAGGTTTTTAAAATTGAAAGGTGTAACTTTTAGAGTTACCTGTTCAGATTTGATGTTTGTAAATCTCAGAGACCCACTAAGATTGTTCCATGGTGTTTATTTTACACAAGATGGGGAGAATAAATACGAGATAAGGAAAAACAAATAAGCTAAATGTCCAAAGGTCAGGAGCAGCACATTTGCTGTGCTTCATATTTTCTCAAAACCTTGTAAGAATCACTTTATATGTAAATATGAGTGTGGAGAAACGTGTGGAAGCTGTCTTTCCAACTGGTCAGCTCAGCTGCCCTGTTTTCTCTGTCCTTTCTGCTCCAGAGCCAACCTTTCCTCTCCTTTTAATGTCTCCAGGACCTAATATGTCAAGTGCAATCAGCAGTTTGCTTATTTGGGTCTAGTAGGGAGGGAATAATTAAATGCCTTTGGACCAAAGCAATTTGTTCTACGCTGCTGTGCACATGTGGACACAGGGCGCTCTTCTTTCCTCTTGGTAATAACTTGTATTTTCACTAAGTGACGTAACTATAAGAAGAGCGCAGAGTCTCTTAGGCTCAGCCAGCTTGAATTTGCTGCTTGTGTTGTCTGCTCCCTTCAAAGGGTAAAAACCTTCACAAGGTGTCTGGCGCATCTACCAGTAATGATGGAAAAGAACAAATTAATTCCTGTGCTGTGCTAGGGACAAAGCTACGCGCAGAGGTAAAAACCAGTCATGGGGATCCTTTGTTCCACAGGTCTCTCTGCTCGGGGATTTCAGCGGTAATTGAGATGTCTGTGGGCTCTAACCCATGTGGTGTCTATGTCCAGCTGTTTGCAGGACTGTCTCTGCTAGTAACGTATTATTTCTCACCCTTAGGTCGGAAGGTTAAAAAAGTCTGCTGCGCAAGACTGCCCAAACTCAACAAAAAGGTGCATAAAGGTAATAAGATCTACAGTTTCATTACATTAATTAGGTAATCGTTACAAATAAACCACAGCACTTGAAGGGTTTTCCATCTGCAGACTTCACAGAGGTTTCCGTGCAGGCAAGTGTTACCTTTGTTGTACTGTTGAGAGTTGTTCTCTCAATCGCCTTATCGTGTGTTTGGAAGAAATAAGAGAAGACGAGAATCCATGTAATGTTCTCAGTGTAAAACAGGAGAAATATGGATTCTCTTCACACGGGTGAAGTTCTGTTGTGGCTTTGCCTTTTCTAGGCAAAGGCACTCCCTGCCTAGAGCGAGCGGAAGGGGAGGGCCCCCCACAGTCTTTTGAGACCGTTTATTCTGAGGGGTAATGCAGGAGAGCCATCGCCTTCAAAGTGAGGGCAGCGCATTTCATTGGGTTTGTAGCAGCCACCAGCCGGATGGGGGTTTCAAAGGGCACAGCCGTCCTGTCAAGAAAACAAATCTTCACTGGTTTGGGTTTTTTTTTTTTTTCTTTCCTTGTTTGCTGGCTGGCTGGTGCCTACCTGTGACCTGGCAGTCAGGTGTGAACCCTTCCAGCTACAAGCTCAGTATTCCCTGCCTGTGTACCTTTTTATTTACCTAGAACACCCTGTGTCCCTGCCTCAGTTTGCAGCCAGCTTCATTTGCTGGGTTCTGGAACAAGATAAGGCAAGGAGGGAGCACGTTGGCTGAGAGTTAAATTGGTGTCTTGTTCAGGTGCTCAACGGAAGAATTAAATCTAATTTTCCAGCTCTAGTTAGAGCTACTTCTGATAGCAAAAGAGAGATTTCCTGCAGAAAGAGTCAGTATTTTTTCAAGCAGTTATTGTAATTTCTGCTATCATATCAGTGCTTTCACTGTATAAATATGATAGTTTTGGCAATCGTGTCCATTTTCGTGTATGCTTACTGTGGTGATTTGGCACCATCACCAGACTGATGACACTCAGTTTGCTGCTGCGTGTGTGGCCACTGTATCCCTGGTTTCAGTGAGACCCCAGTAAAAAACCCTGAGCTGTGAACAAGTCTAGATAAAAGGATTAGGTGTGCTCTTGAGAATCAGACCGTTTAAAACCTGAAAGTTTCTAAATTCGTTAAACTGGCTAGCTGATAACTTGCATTAAACTTTAATGGTACAGAATTTGATCTAAAACAGTCAATTTCCTGTTTACTTATTTACCCTCTTCTAATCTTTTCATCATAAAATTACTAATTTGAAGTTCCCAGCAATTTCATTCCAGCTGATGAAGTACCTTAAATGCGTTATTCCTTTTGTATTTAGGTAACCTAGGGTGGGATGGCATTCCCTAGGTGGGAATCCTTGTGTTTCTCTGCAGTTTTCCTTCAGCTGGTGCCTTGCCTTCCCTTCCAGTCTCCCAGTGCCCAACCATGGGCATTTGTTTTATAGGAGAATTCCACTGGTATCGGGGCCAGAGAACACGTGGCAGATTCATGCCTGTGGGTCAGGTTTTTTTTAGCTGTTTCAGAGCTCCTTTCTTCATTAATTGACGGGTGTAGTAGCAATGGAGGGCTTCAGCTATAACTGATTCACAGCAGCACTAGTGGGTTCTCAGCCCCTCCGTAAGGACTGGAGAATCCAGGTGGCTCTTGTCCCGAGGCAGATCACGTGTCCTACCTGGCTGAACCTGTAACCTTTCCAAACTACTGGGATTTCATGCAATGAACTGTTGCTTTTCAGTCTGATACCTTCTGCCATCTGACAAAGTAACAGGCATTTCAGGCTTGTTTCATGCAGTGGGCATGGAATTCCTTTGATACAAAGTGCTTCCAAGGAGGATGTTCCTCTGAAAGGGGGCTGTGCTTTCCTGTGGGTAAGATACAGCGACGCTGGTCTTGCAAAGCAGTGGGAAGTGCTCTGCTGAGAGGGAGAGAGGAAGTACAAAGGCAGCACTCTGTTAAAACCTGTAAATTCACCCAAAGGTCTCCTACAAAGGGATCTGAAATGCCTTTCTCTGTTGCAGACCCAACAGGAGTTGGCGCGCGCTGCTTGTCCCCTGTTAGACTCTTCCCTGGTTCCCAGAGCACTCCAGTCTCCTCACTGCTCCCCTCCCCTGTCCCCAGCAGCAGCCAGACCTTTCTGAGGTCCGGCATTGCTGCTCCTTTGCTCTGGTGCAGGGTGCACTGTCTGCACGTGACTGCTTGTCTGCCACAGCCCTGCTGATAGGAAAATGCTCCATCCAGATCCCTTTCGACTCTTCCTGCAGGTGTGAAAGCTTGGGCGTAGTGCAGCGGCTGCCTAAAGCTAGCTGGGGTTTTGTTTCAGATGCAGTTCTGGGCTGGAAGCGTACCGTGTTGCCTGGGGTTTGTGGTGGTGTTCGGAGGCTTCTGTGTGATCTGTGCTCCCACGTTGCTGTGTGTTCTGGGTGAACATCCCTTGCTTTACGCGGTCTTCCGGCGAAGCATGCTGACTGACAGGTTGTCAGAGGTGCTCTGCGCTGTTCCTCCTGCTCTCGTGTGCCTGCGGGAAGCTGTAAAGCCACTCGAAGGCTAACGTGGTGCGGCTGAAGGAGCGGGATGGTTTCACCGTGCTGGCTACTTCTGTTGAAGCAAAACCACTGATTTCCTAGAATTTTGCTTTTCTCTCGGAAACTGTTACTGCCCCAGAAGACAAATGTTTCAAGCCAATATCAGCCTGTGGCTTCTTTCCAGGAAAGGTGCTGAACGTGCTGGTAGTCAGGGGAAGTGCAACGTGTTGATTGTGGGACTCGACTGAGCTATGAAGAAGGCACTGCCCCTGTGCCTGCAAAGACCTTCATCTGACTGTAGAAACACTATTAAACATCTCTCTCCATTTTCTCTTCTTTTCATCTTTGTTTTACAGGAACAAATCTCAAAATAACGGAAATAAGGAAAAACTGCAAGCCCTGCCCTCAGCCAGCCCCTCTGGTGGTTCCTGGACCCCTGCCACAGCTAAAATGAGCAGACTGGAGCAGCGTGAAAAGCATCTGCCTGCCAGCGCTTCACTTGGTGGAGGGGCCTCCTTTCGCGGCTAGGACATAGCGCGTGCTACGTTGGTTTTTCTTGGGAAAGGCTTCAGTCAGTGCTGTTTATTCACTCACTCAGGATCCTTCATCTTTTGAACATGATCCTGGCAGCTGGAGTGTCAAGCAGAGCTGTCTGGCTGCCACCAGGCTGTGTGTCACTTGCCTGTTCCTCCGCACCAAACAGGGGGACTAAGAGAAAGAGAAGAGCTGGCTGAACCACTTTGGTTTGTGGTTTTGGATTGCCTAAAATGTGAGAAAGGGCTGATGCTAGTGTTCCTAGTTACCAGTGTATTTGCATGTGTAACCTTTTCAATGAATGGTTTATTTTATATTGACAAAAAGATGTTGTTTGTAGGTAGGCACATGATGATTCTTCCTGCAGCCTTTGCTCTTGGTGTTCGAAATGCTCTTGGAAGTTAATTTCTAGCAAGAGAGAAAGAGCTTATCATTTAGAAAAGGCTGAGAAACTAGGTAAGCAGGTTTTGGGAAAGGGTGAGATTCAAGTAGAGTGGTGAGATTTTCAGTATCTTCTCTAGGGGTTTAAACCTGGCTTTTAGAGCGAAGGGGCCTGGTCTTGAACGTCCTGGAAGAATGTCATCCGGTGGCTATGAAACAGCATACTGAAAAGGTGTTAAGGCTAACCAGATTAGTTCTCTTCCTCCTGAAGCTGGAAGGCAGCTGTTAAGACACACGAGTTACGTTATCACCTGAATAAATAGAACTTACTGGAGCTTGAAATAAATGCTGAATAACAGAGGAACTGAAACACCTTCTGCTGACATCCTTAGCAGTGATTGGCGTCTTCACTCCTGCGTCTGCCCTCCTTTCCTAGCTGTCCCCTGCAAATGCTGCTATTTCTCTGCCTGGGGTGAGTCCTTAAACCAGAATTACTTGGATGTGCATGAATTCAGTTTTCCTTCTAGTGGATCTGAGGAGGAGTAGAAAGCTGTTCTGCTGTGGGGCAGATTGCAGGTGTTCTTCCCCCCAGTACTCATAGTACTGCTGTTTCTCTTAACATAATTTCCCGTACAATAGAAAAGGTCTCAGTGCCTTTCAGAATTTGGGGGAGTTGATCGGGGACAGCCAGAGGCCTCTTGTAACCCACACAGTTCCCAAGGGTCAAGTTTATGGGCACTTGCACGTGGCCATGCTCTGTTGCTGGTGATGTTTCTGTGGTGCTGAGCAATTGAACCCATTTCTGGGTCTTCTCTGTGCTTGTTGTTACTCTGTTTTCTTCTTGGTTTTGAGATTAGAGAGATCTGACTCTCAGCTCCCTACTCCTGAAGAGCTGACCATGCACAGCGTTTTTATAGCAGGATAAAGGAGCTGCCAGTCCTCCTCGCAAGACCTGAGTCAGGAGGTTGGTGAAGGAGCTGGGTCTGTTCTGCTGCTGATCACTGGGCAAACATCTTCTATTTTGTCTTCTGTAGCGCAGAAGGTATCTGTGGAATACAAATGACAAGTCAATATAGAAGGCATTTTTGGCATTAAATGTGTTTTCAGCAGCTTTTACTCTCAAATACCGCTCCATATAAAGCATCAATGACAGGTATGGAGATGCTGTTCTCTAGTCTGAGCTTAAGCCCAGTTCTCTTGGAGCTGACAAATGCTGTATGATTTTTCTCCTTGCCCACACAAACTCCAACCAGTGTGCTCCACACTCTCTCATCCTCCTTCAGGCAAAATGTTCTCTCTGATGGCAAAAACGTGAGCCCCAAAGACCGTTAGCACAATGAGAGAACTCCTCTGGGTCTCTGGAGGGATGCAGGGACATCGTCCAGTACTCCCGGGTGTTTCCGCTCCCTCGGTTTCCCAGCCTGGCCACAGCCTGAGGTTGAGGGCTATTCAAGGTAGAAATGTTACTTGTCGGAGGTCTGGTCTTGCCTCAAGCAGGAATCCTCCAATTATTTCAGCATGAATGTGCTGGTTTGCCTCCTGTAGAGCTCTCGGGATGTCACGTGTCAGCCTCTGAAGGTGATTCCTCCGCAGCGTGACACGTACGTACCGGGCCGTGGGACAGAGCTGAGCCTCTGTCTGACGACGGCTTCGCTTGCAGGCGTCTGTTCTTCCTTTGGTTTCCCTTCCATTTCTACGTACGTTCGTTTAGCGTTACCTGTGGAGGAACACGTGTGCTCGGGGGCTTCTCAAAGCACACGAGCCGTATGCGTGTGTACAGCTTGTCCAAGCTGACGAGTGCGTTTGTCTGTTCTTCTCTTTGGGTGTGCATTTGGCTCTCAGGCATGAAAATGGCACGGCCTTCAAGTTCCAGTGAAGGTGTTTGTGCAGTTCGGCTGTGCCTGCCGGAACAGGTGGTGGATCCTGCTCTGAGCTCGTCAGCTCGGTGAGGCCGGTGGCCCCTCACTTTGTGCAGAGCTTACTGCCCCCAGCGAACACCGAACCGGTCTGTCTTCCTGGCACTGGGAGAATTGTCAGGAGCGCAGGAGGAGTGATCCCTGCTGGCGGGGCCTGTGGGGCAGAGGCGGGTTGGGGATCTCTTCTTTCCAAGTGGGTCCTAGAAGAAATGAAATGACCTGTTCTTGACACACAAAACGATCTCAGCAGGGGCAGTGGGGCTCTTGCTGTCGGCGCTCAGCCCTCTGGACCCCGTGGCCCACAGCTGACACAAGGGCCTGGCTGTGGTTGAAGAATTCCGGATTTTAGCGCTGGAGAAGTTCTGTTTATGCGAAGCATGGACTACAATGGTGACTTCGTGAGGTAGATCACCTGAAAGCTGAGTATTTAGGCCTCTTGTTACAGACAGAAGTACATCTTGCTTTCGAGGATAAGGACAAGCGCGGCTTGTGCCTGGGGCTCTAGGAGCGGCCGAGAGCCGGTCTCTAGCGGGGCTTTGGTTCCGCTGTAGTCTTGGCGCTCACGGTGTTCCTGTACTGAGCAGCCGACTTTGGTTATACACGGCCCCGAAAGGAGCACGTTCACTTTTCACACGTCCCCTGGCTCAACAAGGCGTATTACTGCCTCGTACGCCGAGCCTCCCCACGGCCATGTCCGTGGCGCGCACGCCAGCCAGAGGATTGATGGGGAGAACACGTGCGTTTCCTTGCTCTGCCTTAACAGGTCTTGTTATTTTTCTCAGCCACACTGAGTAAACTATAAAATCCTGATTCACCCGTTCCTCACACCCCGGCTCGGAGTTACATGTACAATCTTTGCAGGCAAAGCGATGAGCAATACTTGTTCTGCCATAAATAATTCGGGCTGTCTGCCTGCTGCTACACGGCGTCCTTCCCAGAGAGCTGCGTCCTGCTCCGTGGCACCACGTCCCTCAGCGAGCGCGCTGCCCGAGCGGCTGTAGGCTGTGTCAGTGTACCTGGGCTTTCTGAGGGACTCTCTGCTCTGTTTCCATCCCTGTCAAAACAAAACGAGGGCAGTGATGGGTATCTTCCAGAGCAGCCACGTTACTGAGTTATAAATGGGGTTTGCAGCACCTTTGAAAGCCTCTCAGCTGGCAAAATGGCCTGGGGGGACGTGACTGACGTCGCAGCTGTGGCAGGGGTTCTCCTTGCGTTTCTGCAAAAGCTGTAAAACCCTCTTTGGCAGACTGTAACCAGGAGAAGCCCTACCTGAGTGAAGCTCTGGAGGAGTTACTGCTTTTTCCCAGGCAATTCCCCGAACCTTCTCTGTGCCACCCGCAGCAAGTGATGGTAACTCACCATCAGTCAGGCAGGCAAGTGCTCTTGAGATCTTTGTTTTGCAGACTGGCATTTTTCTGAGGGGATGAAAGCACTGTACCTGCCTGGGAAGAACTCACCCCACAGCTCTTTGGGAAGCACTTCGGTGTCTGTTTGAAAGTCACCGTGGAAATCTGCTCTCCCTCTGCTTTCCTACCACTGTCATGTCTTAATTCCTTTGGAGAGAAGGCTGTCTCGGCTCTGGTTCCCTCATGGCAGCGTTGTATAAGACTGTGGCGTGGCATTAAATGTATGGTGATATGTGAAATAACAGGGCTGTCTGACCTCGTAGCATGGCCTTACGCAGTTTTTAAGACCGCTTTGTCCTGAGGAGCCCTGGGTTCTTCCTGCCCCTCGACCCTTCCCGCGGTGTGTTTGCTGTTAGGGGTGTGACTCCTGTCCGTTCCTGATGCAGGGCAGTGAGCCATTTCTCGGTCTGTGCCTAGCAGAGGTGCTAGCAGAAGTCCAGCAAACTGGGGCCCACAGAGAATGAAAATCAGGTTTTTTTAGACAGATGTCTGCAGTTTGGCATTTAAAATGCTCCCCCAGTGAGGGAAGATTCTGGTCTGACTCAATTCTGTCAGGCCGTTTCAGGAGCTGGGGACAGGAGATCTGCTCTTTCTTTGTGCCTTATGAAACACCGACTACCCACACCTCTGCAATCTGGTCTCAGTCTGTGCATGCTTAGACAATGAAGTGGGTATTTCCTCCCTCAAGGTGTGCTTTGTAACGTCACCACAACACCTCGCTAGCAGTTACTGGAACAGGACTGACTTCCTTCTAGCTTCCCATGTCAGTGGGCGTGATCACAGGTAGATGTTTTTCCTGCAGGTGGGCTTCTGGTTTTGGTTCATTTTTTTAAGAAGCTCTCCCCTTCAGGTTTGGTGACAATTATGAAGTGCACTTCCACAGGTATGAGATTGTGTGTGGATATGATTGTTACCCACTTTCTTAGAAAGTCCTGTTGTCCATCTGGAAAATGTGAGAAGTTTCTTGCTTTGTACGTCAAGGGTATACGGTATACAAGAAAACAGCCTGCAAGCAATATAAAACCTAGCATGAGGATCTGTAGCATGGAATCATCGAATGGTTTAGGCTGGAAGGGACCTTTAAAGCTCATCCAGTCCTGGATCCCTGCAGCAAGCAGGAACATCTGCAACTAGAGCAGGTTGCTCAGAGCCCCAAGGTCCAACCTGAGCTGGGATGGTTCCAGGGATGGGGCTTCTCCCACCTCTCGGGGCAACCTGGGCCGGTGTCTCACCACCCTCAGCATAAACAATTTCTTCCTTAGGTCTGGTCTGGTAAGACGCATACCATGAAGAAGAGTGGAGCTGCAATATAAAACAGGGTGTGTAGCAGCTGAGTTGCAACTCACATTCTTGAAACTCCTCAAACCAAACAGTACGGTATCGCTTTCAGCTTTCTGTTACTGAGCTGCGAGAGGTTTACAACTGTGACCAGGACCATTAATAATCATATCACTATCTTTTGCTGACTTTCGTGTCAATTTAATGATCTTGGGCTGATTGTTTATAGACTCTCTGTGGTAGAGGTGAAAACTGAACTTAGATCCCTGTGAGTCAGGACTGTACTGATGAGATCATTTTCCTTTCAGGCATAAAAGTGTCAAACTCGTTCAGTTAATAACAAGGCAATAACACAGTGAGAGGGGGAAAGAGGTGTGTATTAGCTTGCATTTGAATCCATAAAAAATTCCAAGTAACTTCAACAAATTTGCGTACCCCAGGCGATGGGGGTGGGCTGTGGAGAGATGCATCAACTCTTACATAGGAGCTGGCGTATTTGTTCTGGCGACAGAGAGGATCAGAGTTTGGTGATAGTGGCCAAGGGCTCGAGCATGTGTCTCTGATTAGATTTAACCACCAAAAACATGGGACTGTTTTTCCTTTGCTGTTCTGCTGTGCAATGGTGGTGTGAGTCCACTTCCCTCTTCCAGCTGGTAATTCAAACGTAGAGAAGGGAAGGACAGCGCAGGCGTCAGAGGGGCTTCAGGCTCTTCTTTCCTGCCACCAGACTGGCTCAGGTTCCTGCAGATCCCCCAGCACTTCTCTCAAGTATGGTACTGTGCTAGGAAAATGCAAAGGATAGCTCCAGTAAAATTCTTCTCTTCAGAACCGCCATCTGAAATGGTCACCAACAGCTGGTGCCCACAGCTGGAATCCCACAGCCCCTCTTAGCGTGTGATTTAGTGAGGGAAGGCCAGAGTGTGATTTGGACCCTGCCGAACGCTGCTCTCGTCCTGAGTTACTTGGCAGCTCTGCAGAGATCATACTAGCACCACACGAGACGGTTCTGATCAGGGCTATAACAGCAAATACAAGTTAGTTTATCATTAATGCGAAACATTAAATGGCCGTCAGAGAAGGTGATTTCAGCCCCTTGGAAGATAATAGAACACAATTTCAAACTCTTTCTCTCTTTTCAGTGCCTGCTGAAGAAAGGTGTCCCTAAAGAAAGGTGTCCCTAGCATACATGGTGAGAAAGGTCAGAACTTAGGGCACATCTCATAGTACCTTAATGAGTTTAAAAGTTTCAAGTAATATGACTTAATTTTAATCAAGCTCATTTTCTATTTCCATGTGTAGTCCCTGCCCTGTGGACTTCTGTCCAGTCTGAGAAGATCAGCCTGCTCCCATGCAAGGGCCTGCCAAAGATCACAGCTTTCAGCACTGCTATCCTGCTCCTCTGAGCAGCGGGTGGGGACAGGGCAGTTTTCTGGGTAAGCCCAGACTAACGGCGCTATACTTTAACCTACACAGCTGCGTTTCTAGGGCACCTCCACCAGCGGTGGATTCTTATTAGTGCAATACGGTGCAGAGCTCGGTCTGCTGGCGGCACAAGAGGTGTTTCAGCTGGGGAACCATTCTGCTTGAGATGGTTCACACCAGGGTAAACCTACAGGACACGGAATGCTGGGAACAGAGGAATTGATACCAGGCTGAAAACTGGGAGCTTAGGGACCCAAGAAATGAGTTTACTGTGCGTTTACTTTAAGCAGGTTCAGGAAATGCAGCTCGGATTTGCTATATGCACCGTCCTTGCTGGGGCCAAACCCACCTTTCATGTACACAGCCTGGTAAAAAGGTTATCTGGTAACTTTGGACTGCATGAAGGGGAGCGTACCATGGGAGTGTTCTCCCGTTCTGCTTCCATGAGCTCACAACGGTTTGAGCATAAAAACATCGTTGCACTTCCCCACAGACAGTTTTGCAGCTCGCCTGGATCCCATGTGAATGACGTGTAGTGCTCTCCAAACACAAACTATCTTATCATAAGGGTGCAAGAAGCTTCATAAATTTCTAACAACTGTATTGGAGATGTACTGGGCAACATCATGTAAAATTAGTCTAAATCACACTTCAGAGCTGGACTTCTGAGAGTGACTTCTGAGAGTATTTCTTAAAAAATGTAGTTGAAAAACACAACCGTGCACACCTGCATCATACTACTCCAAATCTTTTTTTCAGATCAGCGGTTTAGTCGTTGTAAGCTACTGGCTGACACGCTGGGGGCACGATGGGACATTGCTCTTAGTCCAGCGCCAAATGAAATGGGCACAAAACGTATCACAGTGTTTTCTGGGCGCAGTCTCAGGGTTACAAAATTATTCCAAATTCATGCACTGGAGACTGCACTACTACTGAGCCTTAAATCTGGGAGCACAACAGGATTGTACTGACGCTCTAGAACATCTCTTCCTTGTCCTAAAGTAACCCAGATCTGTCCTTTAAATACTGCACCATATCCTGCGCTTTCACATCATAAATCTTGATTAAAAACTCTCAGGCAAAATTTTAAAAGTTCTTGTTTCCATAGCTGCAGGGCACCAATTAATGAGGAAAAGGAATACGCTTCACTTGCGAACTGCAAAGATGTGTTGGCAGTAATGACAAGAGGAGCGTGGTGTGGGTCAGCAGCTTAGTCATACTCTAGAAAATTCACCAAGTTCTGCTCTGCAGCCAGGCTGAGGCAGACAGTCCCAATCCATGTCCACTCGTAGAAACTCATGTAGCCCTGGGGCAGGAAGAGCAGTGTAGTGCAAAGCTTCAGGCACCGGCAGCCAGAGAACAGTAGCTGACCCACAGTGCGCGTAAGAAAGCCCCTGCCCTGCGCGTAGGCGAAGCGATCCTCGAGGTCTGTCAGGTCGGACCTGTCCTTTCGTTTCCAAAGCAGGTTCTTGTCTCTGCAGGTCATGGGTTCCTACAACTAGGAGTTAAGGGCGTCATTTAGTAATTTATGTAAAAATGACTGCACAATGACCAATACAATGTGAGATAGAGGGTTTGTTATTTCACTCACAGACCACAATCAACTAGTGGCTCGTTCCAGACGCTTTCTTCCCCCCGTGATAGTGATCAGCTCATCTCCTATGTAACTGCCGGTTTTCTTTCTGCTCCTCACACTTCTGGAAATCACCCCTTTCCTCAGATGACATCATAAGAATACCAGACACCTGTACAAATATATTTTGGAAAATATACCAAACAGCTGAAAACAGGGTTATAGAAACACGAGCACTCTATTGCTTACTTACATGTTTTCCTTGTTCCCCTTTCTCTCCTTGTGATCCTAAATATCTTATTCCTGGAGGTCCCTTTTTTCCAGGGAAACCCTGTAGACCTCTTAGTTCTTCTACTAGAGTCTGATTTAAAATAAAATTGTTTGTTTTCTAAGTTTTTCTCCCACTTTGTTTTCGTAGTGCTTAGAGAGGGTGCCTAACACTGACTCCTTTCCCCCTGCCCCAGAAAATAAAAACATCTCAGGAAAATTAAATTGTTGCTGTGGAAGGCTTCATTTGCTAGGAAGTACAGTACTTTGATGAAAAATTCTTTACTACACCTCCTTATGGTGCAGAAAATCCAATGAAATAAGTGCTGCCTCGTGTTACTGCGGAGGTACACGTGCTCTAACGCCGGAAAGCCAGTACACTTGAGCCATAAATCCACCGCACGTCGCAGTACGTGATCTAGAACATGAGCTAAATCACGAGATTAAGGATACTTCTGAGGCAGTTTGTTGAAACAGGTAGCACTGGCTTTACTTACTTCAACCATGAAACTGCGGAGGGCGTACTTGAGGGTGCACGGACCAGAGAAGGTCTGTACAGAACATCCAGATACGCCGCTGAAACTTCGTGTCGTAGTTCATATCAAGCGGTACCGGTAACGATGGGAGTTGGCTCAGAGGTTGAAAAGCAGTTACCTGGCTGCAGGGTGCGTGGTGTGCTCCCGTAGCACGGGATACGGTAAGAGAGTGTACCTGACTGAGACACTGGGGGGGAGTTCGGGTGTTGGGACCTGGCGAGTGTGAAAGTTACCAGGTTATGGCCGTCAGGTTAGTGGCCATCTCCAGCAGTCACTGTTTCTGGTTTTGAGAGCTGGCCCCTGGAAAAGCAAAGCGGTAATCATCTAGTAGGGCACCGCAGGAGACTGTAAGCGATTCAGAGTACGAATGGTGCCATCAGAGGAAGTCTCACTACATCTCTCTTGTGCAGGCTGCTGTGAAAATGTATTATATTTTTCTTTGTTAAAAGCCAAGTACCGAGGGTAGCGTTCTAAATGCAGAAGGCATTTTCAGCTTCCTGAAACTGGGCTGAGCCTACAAACGGTTAACAAAAGGGGCAGAGGAGAAGGAGAGAAGCAAAAAGACAAAAGGAAGGAATGAAGGAGCATGACACAAGACTGCACGATGCTTAAGGAGTGTCAAAACTACAGCACTGCTAACTGGTGATGGCTCTGTACCGGGTCCTCCCTCTTCCCCTTTGGGACCAGCTCTGCTGTCCCTGCCCAGTAACCCGTGACTGCAGGAGCACGGCACTGAACTACCGGGCAGGAATAAACTTTCTCTTCAGGTGTGCCTGTGTTCACTGAACTCGTACCATCAAGCCAAAGTACCAAGGTATTGAGAGGGTGAAGAAGAGCCGTTGCTAAGTCCAAAGACCTGTGACAAATCAAGCAGAGTAATGTCTTAAATTTCTCCATTTACATCATTTTAAAGGGTCCTATAGGGGAGAGTTGCCTCCATTGCCTAGGAAATGCACTCTGCTCTTCAGGCAAGAGGCCAAGAACAAGGGCTAGTGTCTGAATCATGTGATCTAGCCTCTGATTGTATCTTTATGTACGGAAACCAGGAAAGAAACCGCCACGCTTGTAGGAATCTGAAAATCTCAGGGTGTAGTGGAAAATCCCTAAAACATCAGCAGCGTTCCACCTCGCCGTGCTGCAAAGCCATGTCAGCGTCTTGTTCCTTGCGTGCCTGAAGTTAAAGCGTTTCTCTTCACACCAGGTGAGCAGTCCAGTATCCCACCCTGGGCTGGATCTGAACTCTCCAGCCATGTGGTTTTCGCACAGGATTGCTGTCAGTCTAAGCTTAGGGCCATTAAGCGGTTTCTTCTTGCTCGCATCTCCCCTACTAGCAAACGCCCGTAGCTTAAAGGACCATAAGCTTAAGAGCGTTTCGGTAGCAATGATCAGACTGCCTCCCAGTTCCTCCTTTCAGACCTTGTATATCATCAGAGACATTTCTTCCTCCGTGTTCCACCCCAGAGCCGAAGCCCTCTCGGAGCCCAGATCCGCGGTGCTTTGCTGCCGTCTCTGAGCAGAAGCACAGTCACAGGCGGTAACGTCAGGAGGTAAAGCTCTGTGCGACCTTCTGACAAGTTGCACTACGGTAATTGTCCTTGATTTTAATGAAGGGCAAATTTGAGGCGATCGTGTCCCATGTCTTCTCAGTTTAACTAAAAAAAAGCAAAATGAAACTACCACAAACGTGAGCTGGAAAACTTCTATAGTAAATAAGCTACACAGTAAAGTCAATTGGCCTTATTTTCTCCCGGGTCTACTGGTCAAAATGAAAAACAAGCCTGAGGAAGCACCACTTGATTGACAGATCAGGGTAAGGAGGGAAAATCAAATCCACCGTGAATTTTGCTAATCCTCTCAATTATTTATTTTAAGCTTCAGAAAAGATTACCCACAGTGAGCAGCTTCCCCTGTCCCGTGTCATCTGCTAAAGTACAGTGTACAGTATAATCACCGGCATATTACTGTGGTAACGTTATCATTAGGGTAAAAAGCAGAGTTTAAGAAGCTTCCCCTGGCCCCACTTGCCCCATGCAGCTGCCCCCAGCCCCAGCACCTTCACCGAAACCCATCCTGTAGCCCCAGGCTGCCCCCAAGCCCTGCCTGACCGTGGCAAGCTGGCCCTCGGCCACGTGCAGCGTGTTTTCTTGGCTCTGGCCAGAGCCCGGCTCCAGAATGGCAAAGGAGCAGCCACTGCTCCCCAGGGCAGGTGCCAGCCCCGAGTGTGGGTGCTGGTCTGCACCTTCCCTCTGCAGCCCTTCAGCTGCCCCAAGCCATCTGGGGCTCCCACCTCTGCTTTAGGCACCGATAGGGCGCAGGCTGCTGCCAGCACACCCCTGCACACCAGATCCCCCCGTGCTGGCCGACCGCCCCGGGGCCAGGCTGCTGGCTGTTTTCCCTTTTAGCATCACCGGCCTTCAGCCTCTGGGGATGCGTCCGAGCTGGGTGACGGGCCCCGCAGCTGCGACAGGGAGGCGCGGAGCAGCGTCTCCCTTCACAGCTGTCGGAGGGGCTTTAGGACCCCCCGGGACGAGGGGCTGCCCTTGCCCCAGCCGATGGTGCGCTAACGAGGCAGCTGAGGGCTTAATTAGGTCTGGGGAGTAGCGGGCTGCTCATTTGGGACCTGAGCTCGGCAGAGTCAGGGTCTTCAGCTTCTCCTCCGAGCAACACGGTCTGGCTGCTGGGACAGAAGAAGGTGAGTGGTGGTTTGATTTTTCGTGGCTGTTCTGCTCTGCTCTGCTCTGCTCTGCGATGGCACCACAGCGGGAGCAGTTTCCCCCTCTGCGAGCGGAGAGCTGGTGTGCCCCTGCCAGGCTGCCTTGTGCTGGGAGCGAGGAGCAGGCGGACTGGCGGGGCTCTGGGTGGCAGCTCCGCGGGGCAGAACCGCTGCTGAACCCGCGGCAGAACGTTCAGTGTTCGCGCAGAGCTGTGGTAAAGCACAGCCCTGCTTTGGTGGGCTTAGTCCCGTCCTGGTCTGGCGTGAGGGAAACGAGCTGCTCTGAACTTGAGCTGTCTGGGCGGGAGCTGCGGTGGTTTGACTGGTTTGTTCGAAGTGCTCTTGGTACGCAGTGGGCTGAGCTCTTCCAAAGCAGCGTTTTGAACCGCAGCACTTTGACGGGGGTTAACTCCTAGCCACAGGAGTTGGGTTTCCCGTGACTGGGGTCTCCTGACCCACGTCCTCTCCCCTCTCGCTCCAGCTCCTGTGGAAACCCTTTGCTGAGGCAGGTGGACTTGGTCCGAGGCTTTGTGGTTTTCTTCTGCAGGCAGAATGCTTTGTGCTCCGCTCTTGAATTGCCCGTAGCAGAGGCTGTTAACCCGTTCCTGCCCCGGGAACGCCAGTGCCGCCCCAAGATGATCGTGTGTTTGAGAGTGGTGGTGTCGGACCTTAAAAGTTGCAATGGGTGGTTTTTGGGTTTCTTGCAATTGCTTTGGGCTCTGTGTGTCCCTGGGGGGCGCAATGCTCTGTGGGACTTCTGCTGAAAATGCTCTTTTACAAAAATAAGCCCCACCCCGGTCTGCGGGGTGAGCCAGGCGCTGGGCTGGAGGCTGTGGGGCAGCCCGCACGGGTGGGTGCGGGAGCCGCCTGGCTGCCGCTGCCCGGGCAGCGGGGTCGCAGCTGGGAACAAGCGGCACTCGGACAGCTGGGGCGGTGGAGGGCAGGGCAGGGGACGGGAGGACGCTCCGGCAGCTGAGGAGACTGGGCAGGGCCGTGGAAACACCAGCGAAAGGGCGCGGCGGCGCCTCGGCCCCGGCAGAGCCCGAGCGCGCAGCACAGCGGCTGCAGCCCTGGGCGGGCTGAGGAGGCTCCTCTCCCGGTACGAGCCACGGGGACCGTCGCCGTGCTCCAGGGGGCGGAGGAGAAAGAAGACACCTAGCGCTTGCGTGGCGCTCAGGTGCGGCGCAGGCTGCGAGCTGCGCCTCTGCTGGGGAGCGGCCGGGAGGGGGCTCCGGCCGGCAGGCCTGTCCGCGGGCAGCACCGCCGCGGCTCTGCGGCAGCGGTTGGCTGTTGAAGTCCTGTCAGAGCGACCTGCTAGCGCTGGGCTCTCGTGAAATTCTGCTTGGTGTACTTCGAGACTGTGCAGTTTGTGATAAGAAAAGATAAGAGGAAAAAAGCGGGATTTGCTTGGGTTTGTGGATCTATTCATTACTTGCTTGGATTTCCTGGGTTTGAAGCATTTTAGGAGTGTTTTTTTCCAACTGAGACAAGTGCTTCAGCGCTGAGCTCTGCCGTCCGCGGACGTGAGCAGTTCAGGGTCGCACTGAACTCTGCCGGTGCCCCTAGCGTGAAGGACCTCTGTCCCCGGCTCGCTTACCGGGTCCCGCAGCGCTCCGCCGCCCCAGGGGTGACAGGGGGCACCTAAGCGGTGTTTGGGGAGGTGCTGTCCTCAGCGATAGCTGCTTTGAATTGAATGTAAACAAGCGGCTGTTGTTCAAATACTTCCAAACGTTTAGAAGGAAACTTTGAAGGTTGAAACGGACGGACGAGATTTTTAGAATTCAATACCCCCCAGCCTCAGAAGAGGTCTTAGTGTGCCAAGTGACAGCAATTAGAAAGGTGTTAAGTGCTTTCCTGCCCGTGTAATGAGGGTCTGTTGGAGCTCCGTGGGCTCCTGCCTCCAATTACATAGATTTTAAGATGAAGGTACCTGCTTAATCTGAGGAAGCTGGACAAGATTAGAAATACTGGATGCAGATTTCCCCTGGATTTAAAGTCTCTTCTTTGCTGACCCAGACCAGGCAGGGATGTTTGAAACTGGTGCTTTGGGGGTTCGTGTTTGCTCTCAGCTTTGGCTCAACCCCGTGAAATGGTCTCCTCAGATCGCACTGAGGGAGGTTATGAACGGGAATCCTCTGCGTGGCCAAAGCCCTGGGGTTTGGGCTTCTTGTCTGGTTGTGGCTGGCTGGTTTTTGTGGGATTTTTTTTTCTTCTCTTCTTCTGGCAGGTGCTACTAATAGTTTCAAATAACGCTGGTTCTACTAAACGCTGTTTCTTACAGAACTCTTTCTATAGAAGGGCTTTTCATTAGTAGTTGTGAGAAGTGCAAAAGCTGAATGTGGTATCAAGAAGCTGCAAAAATGCTGATAGTAGAAATTGCTGGAAATACTAAACACTAAAATTCTTTACTGTTATGAATAACGTTACTAAAATGGTTACGCTTTAGATTGTACCTCCAAACCACGGCAGCAATACACCCCCAAATGATGTTTCTCTCTCTCCCAGAGGCCAAGGCTCACCCTGGGAGTGGTGAAGGCAGGCAAGACTGTGGTGTGAGGGAACCTCTGCCCGAGGCCTCTAGAGAGGTGCTGGAACCTCAGTGTGCCCGGCTTTCTGCCTCTCCAGGAGCAAACCTGGGAGGGAGAATTAGATAGCAACTCCTGCTGATGTTTGCACGCTCGCTGGTCTGGCAACTTCCTTGACAGCAAGCACGAATGGTTTAGGATGAAGTCCTTCTGCAATTAGATGTTTCTAAATTTGATTTTTTTTTTTAAGTATCTCACGGTCCATACAGCCCTGTTCAATGGCTGCAGAGATCTGTAAGACAAAACTGTGCTTCCATGTGCTGTTTCCAGGCTTTTCTGGTGAGTTGGGAAGTAGTTCTGGGTAGTCTGGGCTTGCCCTGATAAAATTACATATGCTGCAGACCAAAGAGGGCAGATCCGTTTGCAGGTCCTCAGAAGAATTACTGATTTCTCTCCAAAAGATGTGGTCAGCCGAATTTTGTTCTGTGAGTCATTTGATAAAAGCAAGCTCTACCTTGGGAACGATTAACTCGATAAATCAAGTTGTGGCTAATGTAAATAGAGGTGTCTGACTGCCGCCAGGCTGCTGTTTGTCATAGGGTGTCGTGGTCTAATGGCAGCAAGACAATTTTATTGTTGAGTCTTATGCCCGTGGAAATAGTTAATTTATCCTAATGGCTGGATGGGACATAATGGGGAGTGAGTTTTCAAGGATGTAATATGCATATTAATTATGAGTGTGAACTGGCCATCGGGAGGACTCTTGTGTGCTTGATCTTAATGCTGGTAAACATTGTTATCTTTTCTAATGAGCCATGATGACTGAAAGTTGTGGATGTCTAGTTATCGAAACAAATTCCCTGGAGTTTTCAACAGCTTCAAAATGCTTGCAGGACCCCCAGAGCTCCTGCACTCGCAAGATGTACCAGTTTTTTTAAGGCTTATGTCCCTGAGAAAGGAGGTAGCATGGTCAGCACCGGGGCAGTGCGTTAGGAAAGCTGGATTCATCTTACAGCTCTGTGCTTGTCTAGTCCCTGCGTGACCTCGGAGAAGTGGCTTTGCTCCAGTATGGTAGGGCATGAAAAAGGGTAGTGCTTGCAACCAAAGGTCCTGGAGTGTTGAAACGTTAACAGCATCTTGCTGCAGGAAACCCTGCAGTGTGCTGCAGCCAGCAAATGTTTCTGTGCTCTCCCGTTGAAAGGATAAATACGTGGGAGGGAAAAAGCAAAATTTGGAACACACAAAAGGTTTTTACACAGTGGAACTGTTCATCCCTTTCCTTGAGAGAATGAAAATACGCTGTAGCAGAGACAGTAGCTCAAATCCATAGAACACTGTTAGGGAGAGCACTGTAGAGGTGGCAGCATGCTGGCCGGCTTTGGGTTGCTCTTCGCTTTGTTGGAAGAGATTTAAATATTCCATAAAGTATCTTTGTAGGTCAGACAGTAACCAGCTGGTTCATGGTGACTGCACTGCCTTCCTGCCACAGCTGGTTTGCCTCGTTCAGCCGCTGCTTTGTGGCTTGATCAGTTGGCAAGAGAAAAATAACCATCGGAAAAGTTAAGCCTGGTTGAAGCAAGTTTGGTTTTTTTATTAATGCAAGCACATCCAGTCAAACACGGAATATCCTGCTTTATGGTACAGCTTTATACGTAGCATTTCAGCTCAGAATAGCAAAACATGGTATTTAAGGAATGTATCAAACTGAGGGAGGAAAAATAAAAAGGAGACAATGTGGGTACTGCATTGATTTCAAGTATATACTAGGACTGATTGACCAGTGAAGTGCACATTCATGTGAAAGCTTTTTCATACATTTACAGAAAGTGTTCTAAAATTGCATTTCAAATATATATTTTTTTCTTAAATTTTAAGCATCCCTTTTAAATTTCAGTTACATAAACAAAGCCGATATACAATCCCTCGTATAGTGTCCGACAATGTAACTAGCTAGAACATCTCTGAAAGTGCAGAACACTGTAATAATACAGTATAAATATTCTTACTCTAATCCAGGGCTGAAGGTCAGTACTTCAGCACAGGAAAAATAGCAGCAGATCACAAAAATTATCCCTTCTCTTTTTCTGGGCTGTTCTTGTTAACAGTTAGTATTCCACTCCTTCCTTCTCCACGGCAGAACGTGCTTTTGTTTCTCTCTGGTGTTGTGTCAATGCTATGGGAATTTATTTCTCTCCTTCACCCTAACTTACTCTTGTCATATAAAGTATTTGTCAAGGGGGGAGCGGAACAGGGAGAGAGGGAAGGCTCTTTAATTTTTCCCTCTACTACAAGGCCAATACAGCAAATAATTTCTCCGAAGTGATTGCAGATGCTACATGAAATGGTGGCACTGCTCTCTGTAGGCACTCGGCGAGAAAAGTCAACTGGACTGGAATAAGCCAGACCCTTGGGCCAGGAAGCCTTGTCCCTCCTTCAGCAGAAGGCAGGGTAAGAGAAGCCCATCTGCTAAGAGGTGATCATTTTTAAACATCCTCTGTGAGGCTGTAACCACTGTGAACTCTACAGTACCAAAAAAAAAAAAATCTGTCTGGCTCAAGTCATTTTCTTTACAAATACCCTCAACCAAACAACTACTGGAAAGGAGAGTAGATATTCATGGGTAATAATTTGCTCATTAGACAAAACAGTTCTTAATCTGAGTCTATTTTCTTCTCTCTTAATTCAGAGATCAGGTGAGAAAATGAGTCCAGATCTGTGCATTTCTTTCCTGGAAATGAATACCTTGAATCTGACCCTAAGCTCCTCAGGGGCTCGTCTGCATAGCCAAATTAGGTGTAAACTCCGGACTAAAAGGAGAATTGGAAATGGTGAGCATCAGCGGGTTTATGGGTCACCTCCAATTTTGGCACTGACCTGGGCTCAAGGGCTTGACCAATTTTTCATGGTGTTCTCCCTTAGGTTTCAAAGGGGTCTGGCCCAGACAGGTAATCACAGCTATTAGAAAAGGGCGTACGATGTAAGCTGGTCTTGGCTGTAATTGTCTGCAGGTGCAGACTGGCGCTTTCAAAGGAACCAAGAGAATTAGATGACCAGTCCAGTGGCGATGAAGTCTCCTTAAGCTTCTTTGGAAATTTTAGCCTTAACCTCCAATTGGACATCTGAGTTTACTTCCCTCTCCCCAGCTCCTGTATGAGTCTTACTTTCCAAAAACTGTTTTCAAAAAACCACGCTGAGCCTGTTTTGCAGAGATAATCTAGGTTAGACATCCTTCTCTCAAACCAAACAAGATCCCTGATTTTTAAAAAGGAAAACACAAACTATTCTGACAGCCAGAATCTAAAGGATAGTTCCTAGAAGTATTAAAACTTAGATGTGTGCATCTTCACACATGCACGCACACACACGCACACACAGACACACATCCCCCAGCAGTTACCCCATCTTCTCTCTTCAAATCAGGTAACAAAAATAGGTTTGCTGCACCGTCAGCACTACCGGCAGGTACGCTCTACGTCATGTGCCATATTCTCCCTTTATTTAAAAAGTACTTTGTAGCTGGTTTCGAGACATCCCGATTTTTATTTTCGTTACTTCCAGTCCAGCGTAACAGAAGGTACACGAAGCGATACCAGCACCTTGTAAGGCACTATTTCCTGATGCAGGTGTCTAAGGCCTGACTCTACGAATGCTCACGAACAGTGGGAACGGGACCGCTGATTTGAAGGAGACCCTCCATGTCAAAGCTAGAGAGACGTGTTGAGTGTTCTGTAGGATACTGGTCCAGTGGAGTATTTAACCTGACTCTGGCTTTAGTTGGGGTGTGTGTTTTAATTTTTATTTTGGTGGAAGTAATAAAAAATAAAAATTTGGATGCTGATAGAATAAGATCTCCCCAGGGTTACCATCTCCCGTGATACATTTCATCTCTGAGAACAGGGCCCTGCCCTTATATTTAACATAAAAAAACCAAAACCCTTCACTTAAGTGCCTTAAGGTTGACATGTGAAATATTTACCACATTTGATTTCATAAAAGTTACTGTATATACAAAACAGACCTCAGCCAGTGAGGTCTTTCTTAGCTCAGTCCAAGTCTTTCAGGTTGTAAAAACATGTTCATTCCGTGTGCTTCCAAGGCTGCAGATCGGATCCCAAAATCTCAGGCTCTATTAAGCAGAGTTGTCCTAGAAGAAGAAAGAATAAAATTATCTTTTACATCACAACAGAAAGGTTTTCAGCTTTGGTGAAGGTAGGCGATAGATCTATCTTGCATCACTAGCTGGAACCCTTTCTTCCAGGGATAGCTGTTCAGCTGCTCTCAGCTGGAACAGACCTGTGAATTCCAATAGAAATTTAACTTTCATAGCATTACTTCAGGCCCTTAGGATGCACTCAGGCAAACAACATACATTCGCTGTCATCCTAAACTACTGCTTGCTGAACAGCACCAGATTTAATGCAGCATGGGGTCACATGTGAAAAGCGTGGGTGGACTGGCTAAGAGACGCGGGCATCGCTGGGAAACAGTTTGGAACAATGCAGCCATAACATGCTCAGCTGCAGCTCAGGACACAGGGGCTTCTTCACTTACCTGGTACAGATACGTCAGATCTCAATGTTTAACGTGATCTACAAAGGTCTAAATCTCTCTCTCTGCCTTGGCCTCAGTATTAGAAGAAATCTCCTCTAAATTAACTGACTTCATCATGGATGTGGAAGAGGTGCTCCCCCCTCTCAGAGGGAGCAGTCATCACTGAGACTTTCTCCCTTAAGAGTAGGCTGATAATTAGAGTATTCATATAGAATTTCATCCTTTTACAAGGGTTGTAAGTGTGTGGGTATGATAAATGATAGCACCTTTCTACTATGCCTATATATTTGTTTCCCTGAGAAAACGATGACTGAAAACCGCTAAAAATGCAGATTCTTTGACTGCATTTGGTAGCCTGTACGCAGCATGTTCTCTTTCCCAATTCCAGCAGAGATCTTGCAGCCTGAACTGATCCGGCTGGAGACTCTGTGTGAAAACCCAAGCCCGACTGATGCTTTTCAGGTTTGAATTCTGAAGAAAAAATAATTATACTTGGGCTGATACGGTCTTAAGCTGGGTATGCAGATAGGAGGGAGGAAGCTGATAGGCACGTGCCTGTGTGTGTCTGCAAAGCCTCAGGTTCTGAGGAACTTCATACCTGAGTGTCTTCCAGCTGTCTTTTTCCATGTGGTTTTCTGGACCTTCACTTTCAAAGGATGCAATGAACAGAGCTAGGAAATAAAATAAGAACAATCAGATACGCAGGTTCTTCAACTGAAAAGAAATAAAAGTTGAATGTTGCAGTATAGCACGTGTAATTTCATCCCCCTCAGAAGCTGGTGTGGAAGTGGTAATACATATCAAATGTTTTTTCATGTTAATGTTTTCCACCTGTGTATTGTCCGCATTTCAGTGAGCAGGAATTCTCGCTATAATCTTCGATAGAGGATTTTACCTTCTTCGCTGTAAATGGGTGCTGTGAGCAGATAGCTCTGGATCTTCTTGTCCTTTTCAAAAGGGCACTCAACCTGCTTCCATGTCAGGAAATCATGAATCTGTCTTGAAATTTCCCAGAATTTCTGCAGGAGGTAATTAAAAGAATACTATTAAATCATACCTGTTTCAATTATTAGTGACTTCTGTTTCCATTTCAGAGCCTCTCATTCACGTTTCTATCCCTTACGCGGTGTTCTTCCTTGTGAGCCCCTTCTTCTTACTGCTCCCTTCGTGGCCCCCACTTGCTCCTAGTCCCTCACCCGTTGCTACCCTCAGGTTTAGAACAGTGGACCCCTGCTGACCACCTGCTCTCTTCCATTTCATTCCCTTCATCATCAGCCTCTTCTTCATATATAACGAAGTGCTAGTGGTCTGTTTTTGGTGTCGTATCTCTATATTAGCCTGCGAGTGGAACTGGTCTGTAAGTGGATTCTATTTACTTTTACTTTTTACATTTCCAGGCTTCACCTTAGGTGAATTTTGACATAACTGATTTTTCGTAAAGCACTCTCTAAATTTAAGAAATAATCAACCTAACATACAGAAACTAGAGCTATCCCTCCCTTCCTAGGATTTTAAGAAATGCATAAATTGCTTAGGGTTCGTCCTGCATAGTCTGTGTGCCTCTCTCCCCTTACCCAGCCGTAATATGGCAAAAACCTGCAGAAGAGCTTTTGGCAGGCTGTGGTCTTTTGGACATGTGTGTTTATTGGTCAGGGAGAGCGGATCCCAAACCTATGGAAGCTCCCTGGAAGACCTGTTCAATACCACTTGCTGGTTGTGTGTGGTGTTCAAAGCCACCCATAGCCGACCCGGTGACATGAATTGGAGAACGCCGAAGGCTTAGGGTGAAGTTATCCATTAGATGTGACCTGGTGCGGTGGCTTGCTGCCACAGGGAAGCTCGCTTTCCGTTCTCTGCTGCATTGCGCTTCCCCCACCCCTTTGGAACATAAGGCAGGGTGAGCAGCTGAGGAGGGGCAGATTTTTGTCTGCCATCATATGCGGTACACTAAAATAATGGCGGTTGTTGATTTCAAGTTCTTGGTTTTAAATGTTGCAGAACTACAGTGTACCTTGAGGAGATTTCCCTTTCCAATTAGCTAACATTGGACTACTTCTGTGTTACTTAAGTAACCTTTAATGGTGGGGGTTTGGCTTCTGGAATTCTTTTCTTCTCAGTCTTTTCATGCCTCAGTTTTGATAACAAATTAATGTGTATTCCAGTCAGTTCTGCTTATATGAATTTTACGTTTTCAGTGCATCTGCCCTGTTTCATGTAGAACTGACAAAAAAAATCATCTCTCTCATCTGTTCAGTACATTTAAAAACTAATCTTTGAACTGAAAGCAAGCCCATTTCCCCCAGTTTCCTGGACTCCCTTCTATATATGCCGTTGTTGACCTGCTGGGTATGCCAACAGGACAGCCACAGGCGCCAGCTTCCATGGGCACTAGTGGAATCATTCCCCCTCCCGGGTAATGATCCTGCTTTACGTCTAGATCACAGGAGCGCTGAGGGAACTGGTCGTGCAATGAGCTGGATGTTCAAAACAGGCAAATGTTGGTCATGTACAATGCTTAACCTCCGTGACGGTTTCTGTGCTAGCCAAGTCCTACCTTGAAGTTTATCTGCCCGTTGGGCAGGCGGTTTGTGTGTATTTTGTGCAGGAAGTAGATATCCTTAATGAAGAGGTTGAAAACTGGGATGACAATTTTCTCTCGATTGCTGTTGGCAGTCTGAGATCGCTGTGCTGCTCCTTGCAGGGCTGTGCGGTAGTTACAGAAGTTGCTGGATGGATCCATGTGGTGCTGTTTTTATGGGGAGAAAAAGTCAGTCAAGTAATACATGTTTCCTAAAAAGAAAAAGCTTTGAGAGTTCCCTCTTTGTGAATTAGTTGGTGCCCTTTTTAAACTGTCGGGGTAGGATACCTTACACTGATCAGTCTGGAGTCAGGTTTTTCTAACGTGTCCCGTTTGAAAGGAGGGCTCTGTACTGGCTTTGTGTCTATGCTTTGTTTCAGTGATTAATGGCAGAGGAAAGGAAACGATAAATGAATATGGGAAAGAAAACAGTTTGAACTTGCTGACACCCATCTTTCCGATGAGGGTTTCAGCCGAGCTGTTTTAACACAGATCTCCACGAGATGGAGCACTGCCCTGAGTTTTAAGGGTAACAAAAGAGCGTTCACTGGAGTGAAAACTGCCTTGGTGTTAAATTGGAAAAAATATGCTGGGAAGAAATAACCTAAAGAAAACTTGCATCCACCTTTTTTTGCAGGCAAGTAGGGAGTTTGAAATTCAGGAATGCTCTCCCTAGTGTTTATATGCTGGTGCCTCTGATCTCTGACCTCTGACATAGTAATTCCACAGCAGAGATATGGATGAACCTGTTTGGTGTATTTCTATATAAAGTCTAAACATTGTACATACCTCTAAAACATCAAATTTGGCTGTTTTGACCTTGGACCAAGTTTTCTTTAGCCGTGCCACAGGACTCAAGTTCATGCCAGCTGAATGGAGAAGCGACAAAGAAAGAAACTGAGTTGAAAAAATACAGGGCTAACGTAACTCTGTGCTTACGTAACAGCACCACGCGCTTTGGAAGGCAGTTCAGCTGGACAAACTGAAGTTGTAGCTAACGCTCACCCACTGACATGGTACTCTGTCACTGGTACGTACTGCCCCTGTAGAAGTGTGCGTGCGGCTGTGGTCAGCCAGTTGAGGGCAGGTACAAGCACCGTCTGGCCACTTTGGTTGTAAACTGGAGTGCTTGTCATCACCCGAGTTAAGGATACTCACAGATAATAGCCATCATTGAGTTGAAGTTTCCAATGTTGAAGCATTCTCTTGCCACGTCGATGAAAAATTCCACCATTCTTGTGCGCTGCTTTTTCTTTACAATCTGAAAAAAACCCAGGATCTGTTAAGAGGGAAGGGATGGCCTGAATTTTTGATGGGTTGTTCGGTCAAAGGCATTGTGAGGGGTTGATTGAATTCCAGGACTGGATCTGGCTATATCTTGTGATGATACAGGCCTGTGGGTATTTTGTTAAGATTAACTTTTAATAAAATAGCAGAAGTATTTGGGGCTACTCTCCATTATTTGTCTAGATGTAGGGGAGTGAATTTTTGTTTCTGTGTAAAGTTCAATGTCTTAGGGAGTCTTGTATAAACAAGCCAGACACTTTCAGCAATTTCCTGTTACTGGAAAAGAGCGATAAGAAAATACATGCAGAAAACTTATACCTCTGAAGAAGGGAGAAAAGCAGTGGGCAGGCTGAAGAACCAGGGGTGCGTAAGCCGAGTGTTAGAACACCAGGACATGGCAATTGTTCTATCTCATTTTACTGTGTATACTCTTAGATGACCTCTTGAGCAGGTAGTGCTCATCAAACACACAACTTTCCACTCCTGCCAAGGATCTAACAAGTGATGCTGAACATTTGCTTTGCAGTTTTTTTATAAATGGCAAAGCAAAACTACCATACAGCCCTGTCTACAAACTCTGCTTCTGAAAGCCATCAACCTTTCTCTTTTTTTTTTTTTTTTTAGCTAGTATTATTGCCTAGATTACATTCATTCATCACAGTCTTTCCCACATTTATATCGAGAAGTTCAGGCTAGCTTACACAAGCACGGCTGCTGAGTGGTGACTGCAGACCACTTCACCTAAACACTTTGGTGTCTGTGTCGTAAGAGAAGAAAATGCTTCAGTAGTCGCTGGCTTGGCTTAGCCCTTGGCATGCTTAAACCCTTTGTTGGACTGGATTACTAAATGTATTAGCAACACTAGCCAGTGCTGGAAGATGTCTTGGTGTGTTTTTGTTGTAAGTTTCGGTGAGAGCGGGAAATTAAGATCAATATACTGGACTTCATGAAACTGCAGTGGGCATGTGTAGCCTTTCACAGACAGGCCACTGACCAAGAAGGAATAGAGAGAAAATTGTCCATTTGCTAGAGTTGCTGCATATTAATAGAAATCTAAAAAGACAGGGAATACACATGAAAAAAAAAAAGGGGGGGATGTTTCTGGGGCAGTATACCAGAATACATTCCATTTCTTCACTGTTTATATCATGGCAGTTACTTTAATAAGGCTGTTCTCCCTCTTTTAAACCTCTCCAGTAGCCTGCTTTCACTCCAGACTTCTGAAGAAAGTTTATTCTGGATTTTTACAAGAAAAATTAATATATGACAGTACTAACGATATCTAAATGCAGTGGAAGGACAGCTGATTATTGCTAAATCTGCATTTAAAGATGAATATCTTTGAGAATTTATGGATTTATTTAAAAAAAAAAAAATCCAAAAGAGCTCCCAACTCAAACTCGACAGAAGATCCATTTCACTGCATGACTAATGCTGCTGGGGAGCTACACAGAACTAGAGAATATACACAAAGCCAAACGTGGCCATGACTCTCAATCATATGAGCATACAAACAATTCAGTGCTTGAGTAATGTGCTTACCTTCCACTGCACTGCTAATGTGTAAATGGGTTAGACCACTGCCTGCCTTGTGTCCTTAAGGCCAGGATCACTTTGCTGCCTTGTTGTCCACAAATACTTACGCGGCAAATCTCTGTAGCCACCAGCATGCTGAGACAATTGAACCAGTTGTCATAGGCCTCCAAATTATAGGTTTTGGTCACATCACCTCGGCACTGTTAAGAGAACAGGCCACACGTTAATCATATCCTGTATCATGATAAAGTCAACATACCAAAGGATAAACTTCCTTTTCATGTCTTGATAGAATCTTGTTGAGTATTTTTTAAGGCATGAGCTGAAAGGGGGTGAGAAAATATGAGCCTTTTCTGCACAGGGTATACTCAAATTGTGGACATTCTTTATCCTGGCTATTTTTTGTTTCTTTTTCCCTCCGTACCCCTTGTTGTACCTTGTGATTATCCAGAGAGTCCATGTGGCTGACAATCTGCATCAGGTCCTCTGGGTAAATGTTGCTCACCCTCTCCTGTGTTGGGAGAGATGAGAGATAGTCACTGGTCAGACAAACAGGCAGTTCAGTACAAAATGCATCAAGAAAGCCAATGGTAGGAGAAGACTTTGCTCACTGTCCTATTCCTGTAGTGTAGATGCGTGAGGTGTTTTTATTGGTGTATCTAGTTGGTCTTGTTTGTTACTTGGTATTTTTTGATTAAAACATTGGAGGCTTTCAGTGAAGCCCTAGCAAAATTCATATCGATGAGTATATTAATATTTAGCGAATAGAAAATGAAATAATTCACACAAGTTAGTGTCTCACCAGTTCAATATAGGTCAGCTGCTGTGCCAAGATCAGGGGGTCACAGCACACACTCAGGATGTCCTTTTGAGTTGACTGTGGCTTGGTTTTGAGGATGGTGCCTTTGTCGGTAACAGGCTGCCGGAATTTCTCCCTGATTTCCTGGTACTGGCTCCGCGTGGAGAGGGCCATCAGCAGATTCTGTGTCATCTGGCTAATGATCTTTTTCACTGTTCCATTCTCCTAAGCAAAAGGCAGAAGCAATGACTGCTAAAACCCTTTAGCTCTTGCAAATGCAGATTGACAAAGAATTTCTGACTGGGAAAAATAAACGCCTATTACCCATGTTCTTCCATCTTCTCCGAGCAGCTCATCCTGTGACAAATGAACTTGTCCTAACTGCCCACACAACTTTGTTAAGCCTGCCTGCCTTCCCAACTCTTCCACTTGCTTGGCTGGCCTGTTTCTTGCAGCAGTTTTTGGCTACTACCCCGTTTCAAAAGCATCTGTGTGAACACCTTGCAAGTGGGCATAGTGAAAGGGGGTTGAGTTGCTTGCACAAGCTTCTTGGATCCTCTGTGTACCAAGTGCCAAAAAGCTCTCTCATTCTGATCAGACATTGCTGATCAAGTCTATCTAGCCCAGGCAGAATCCAGGGAATTCACCTGATGTCCAGGAATACACCCCTGAAATACCCTGGCTTGGCTTTGAACAATTACAGCGTCCAAAGATGTAGGTAAGAGCACAATATGTGCCATGTTCTTGGACAACTGAAATGCCTTTCTGTTCATCAGGTGCAGATTTTAAACACAGGAGCTATATGGATGGTACTGGTAAAGTCTCAGAAATACCATCCATCTGCTCAGTGTTCGGACAACTAGGGCAAGCTGAATTCTTCCTGCCTCTGATTGTGTCCTGCAAACACTGCTCTGAGATCAAGCCTGCAGAGCTAACTTGATCACTTTCCTACTCCCCCATCCCTCCTGGTAACTGCTTTAACCGTCCCAGGTTCTCTGACCCCGTTCTTCCTGCTGCTGGAAACACTACCTCTACCAAAGACAGTCCTCCTTCTCTCTCCTACACAAGCGTTCTCTTGCTTTCACGGAGATTATTTCTCTTGAAGTTACCCACAAGGTTAACTGTTAGCTTACAGCCTGCTGTGTTGGTTTCTGCCAGTCAGCTGGATACACTAGAAAGAACTGCAATGAATACGTGATCATTCCGAGAAGCCACTAAGGTGCAGTGATGACCAAAATGATGTGGCAGATGTGAGAGAGGATGATACCAAATGCTTGTATATTGCGTGCTCTAATTAAGCAGTAATAGTGTCAGAATGTTGCTTTGCAAGGCAATAATCTGACTCCCAAGTGAAATCGTGGCAGTGTAGCTCATCCTGAGGCAACTGGATTACTGCTGAACAGCAGCTGGCTGAAGCCATTCCTGATCCTGTGCTACAAGTGTTCAGAAATGCCCAGGGAGCACGGTGGGGGGACCACAATAAAGCGCTAGTTCTGCTCTCTGGTATGTGGAGCTTTCTATTGTAAATCCTTGGACTTCAGCCACGAAGCCTGGCTTACCCACGTGTCTGGGAGGAAGCTGACTTTCTACATATGGATCATAGAGAATGAAACTTGAAGGCAGGTGAGAGTATCGCAGACACGATGTGAAAGTGAACAAAGAAGCTGCAGTGATGTGAAAACCTGCGGGTTACTTGAGCTATTGTGAGTTTACTGATGTCTTAATACTTGGACAAACACCCTTAGAGTTTTAGCAGTTCCCCTCCATTAGCTTGTTAGCCTTACCCTAAATTCTCTTACAACTTTGGAAAATAAGTCAATGAGAGTACAATAATTTGTCCTTGTTTGAGTTGGAAGAGATGATGTCCTTCGTTTGGGTCCAGCCCTGGCTGTAGCTCGCTCTATTCGGTGTGCTGCCTGACAGTGCTAGGACAAGCACCTGGCTGCTTTCTGCAAGTTCTCAACTGACTCTCTTACGTATGAAGAAGGGGGATTCGGAAAAGCTTTAAAAATACAAAACAAAGCTCCAAACCATTAACGTAGTCCCTTGCTGAAGCACAGCATGGGTATTTTCTTGTGGTAACTATCGGGCTGAGAGCAACGCTGCTTTGTGTCAGTGTCAAGTTGTGTTTCCTAGGGGTCAGATGTGGCAGAGCTCTTCTCTGATCAAACCTGACTTGTAGCCTTGTTAAGGGGATAAATCCAGTGATGCTGTAATTAATGGATGTCATCAGATGCCTCAGACATCAGAGCACTGAGCCGCCCCGTGAAGATACGTCCTTCTCAAATGACAATTTAGTCATACATAACAGAGCGAGAGAGAAGGGGAAAACAAGGGAAGGGCACAACTTCTTTCTAGTTCCAAGTAAGAGACAAATTAAATACTCTGATACAGACACTAAATAAAACCTCTGCCAAGTCCCGCTTCACAAGAGTATCTCTGCCGACATCTCTCTCTGCCCTTGTCTACAAAGGGAATGGAAGGTGTACTGTAGTCCTACTTCCTTTTCCCTTCCTACTAAGGCATAGATGTTTTCATAGTAGCACCCAGTTAAACAGCTTTGCTGATGCAACCAAACTGACATACTTCCTTTTGACACCAGGGTAACACCTAATTGCACTGTGTCCCATCACTGATTCATGCAGTGGTGTCAAACCTGTTGCTCTTCATTTTCGCTGTACTTGACTCAACAAAAACACATAATACAATTGTCTTCCCATTTCCTGTTAATTGTTCTCAAAAATATCTTCAAGTTGTGGGTTTAAAAACAAGGAGAAGCTTCTACTTCTATGTAAGCCTTCACGTTCATACAAACACTTTACAATTAACTCCCTTGCAGTTCTTGATTATATCCTTCCTTCTGTCTAGTGGTGGTGACAGTGACTTTCTCAATGCGGAAATAGCGTAGGCTTTCAGCTTTGGGGAAGAAACCCTCAAACCAAAAACCATAACCAACCAAATGAAAAGCAAACAGAAAAACTAACAGCCCTTGTTTTGAATTGCTTTCTCTCTTTGCTTTAGAAGTCTCTTGTGAGGTCTCGTTTCTTCACAGACTAGAAACCCAGCACTCTTTACTGATGATCGACTAGCGAGCAGAGCTCAGGAACAGCTGCCTTGGTGGAGACACTGTGTGTGTCACCTGAAACAGCAATGGAACAGTTGCTGATTATCGTTAGGAGCCAGGAATGGACTCTCAAATGATAAGCAACTCCACCTTGAGCATGAGGACACTGATATGACTAGTTGCTATGTCTGGTGGGAGGCAGCTGTATAGAGCAGCACCAACGTACAAAGGACGGTACGTAATTCATTAACTATGTTGTGCCGCTAGAGTCTCTGCTCCTCCCTTTCCCCTCTGCGCCACATCCATTTTTCGTATTGCCGTGACTATTTTGTCTCTTCCCCTTACACTTGGTGATTTTACATAGTTTCTGCTAATGGACCGTTAAGTTCATTGCTCAGCCCGTGTCCTGCAGTTATACCAACAGCGTAGCGACTGCTGCTGTGGTCCACTTAGAAAATACTGTGGGCGGGAGCAGCGGTTTCTGTATCATATGATAAACTATATAAAAAGGTGGACAAATATTGCTTTTTCCCCACCATCCCCCCCCTACCTCATCGCATTGTGTGATCCTGTGAGCAATCTCCTTCAACTCTTTCATGGATTTTTCATCTTGGAAATCATAGGGGAAGGTTTCAGTCCATTCCTTCAGGAGCTGAATGATTTTGGCAGCGAAGGATTTTAACTTTGCCTGGAAAGAAATGACGAGGTGATTACTGACCACAGACCTTTCTGACTGCAGAGTAAGTTCAGGCTCTCGTAAAACTAGGGACACTCTTGAAAATACTTTGCAGTAGTACTAGGTGAGGGGGATAAAGAAGAACATATTTAACTGTGAATCAGTTACCTAAATAGTATGATTTAGCCTCCTTTTATGGTATCTTGGCAATGTCTCTTACGAAATACTTTGAAGATATTTTCAAGGTTAGTTGTATAAAGGAAGATGACAAAATAGTTTAAGTTATGACTTAACTGATAGAAGTCAATGGGACTTAAGCAGATTTATGTGCTCTGAGGCAGCAGAATCATAGCGTTTGAATTCAAATGCATACAAACTGCATCGCTTTACCAAGCATCTTTCATGAGAAATGTTCACAAAGACGTGTTTGTTCTGTAGGATTTATCAGACCCTTGAGACTGAGCTGTATATTAAAATAAATGAATGACAGTGAAAATGTGTGTGTTCTCTCCATGATGTCTAAATCAAAATGGACTTTGAAAATAACAGGTATTGGCTCTTACTCAAAAAGTGGCCAACCACAGAAAGGGGAGGGAGAGCTATTTTCTAAGCTCTTGTGTTACCTGTGAATCTTCTAAGGCTTTTCTTCAGTTAGACCTGAATTAGATGCCAATTTTTCAACTGTTGTAGTAATAGAGAGCAGCACCAGTAAATCCAGGGGAGCACTCCCATAAAACTGGGAGTGCTAAGAACACTTCTAACGAACAAGAAGAATGAAAACTCAATCCAGGTTGTATTTATTCTTCCACCCGACTTGTGATGCACTGAGGAAAAGAGGAAGTTTTCCTTTGTGTTGCTCTTCCCTCATGTGTGAGCTACAGCAGCTCCCTCTCCCTGCGCAGTGCGCTCTCCTCGCTGCGCTCCCCCTTGGCCTCTCGGGGGCTGCAGAAGGTGACTGAGCATGTGAGTGTCACTACCCAAATAGGCGTCGTTTCTTTTAAGATAAATAGAGAACGTCTTCCAAGACTTGGCAGGAACTCGTGCCAAAACATCATCTGTTCATAGTATGTCCCAGCTGATTTAATCAAAACCAAAATTCAACCATACTAAGCTATTCTTTGCATTTTCTTTTACATCTCACTGATATGTTGTCAGTGGGGATATTAATAATGATTAATAAGAGCTTTGAGGTAAAACTGTGGACTCTTGAATCCTCAATCTGAAAATGAGCCAGTGCTCCTTGTAAGTCTGAGGGGAATTTTCTTGTTCCTGTGGAGTGCAGCTTCAAGGTATTTCTCAGCAGTGTGGGACAGTTCCAGGTGACAGTTGTCTGTCCTCCAGAGTCCCACTGCCGTCTGCCTTGGGGAAAAGATCGTACGTATTCTTTGCTAGGAAATGCATGGAGCCTGACATTATTAATAGAACAATCTGGAGGCTGTGATAGAGAATGAATTAGCCAACCAGTGCGCTTTCACTCATGCCTACTCTGCTTTTGTTTACAATTATCAATTTATCCATTATCCTACACTATCCTTTCTTTTTAACTTCTGAAACTTTGTCTGTAGTCCTACTCCAGATGTAAGCCTCACCTTGTGAGCCTGACACAGAGTTCTCCAGGGTCTACGGAAATACTTCTCCCATAAATATTTCTTTGTGGAGAGCGTCTCAGCCCTGTTCTGCATGAGACTTCACAGACAGGACTGAGAAACAACTCCCCATCAGAAAGGCGGGCAGTAGCACTGCTGTGCTGGTGAGAAAGTGAGGTTTAATGACAGGGACCTGGTTATGAGTATCGTTTGTGTTTTTAAAAAGGAGAACTTACTGGCGACAAAAACCAAGGGAAATCCTAACTTTTGAAGGGACATATGTATTCCAAGACAGGCAAGACTAGCTTAATATAAACTAACTTCTACTTCCTCTTTTTATTTCTTACTTATTTAGCTTCTGATTTCCAAAAATTTGCTCAAGCTGCAGAAATAATGCATCACAGTTTTAGCAGGTTTTCCCCCTGGATAATGCTGTACGAGTGCTTTTTTCTGTGACAATCTTGTCTGGGTCTTTCCAGTCTCTAATACACTTAGGGAGAGTTAAATTTTGTCCCTTAGGGACAAGCTAAACTACTGACTTGCATATTATAACTGATGTCTTTAACTGTTGAAACTCCTCCTTTTTGTGAGTGCTCAGACTCCAGTGGGCTCCCAGGTGCCCCAGAGCGTTTTTCTTTTTATCCACTTGTCTCGGGGTTGTTTTCTGTAGGACTCTGTGGCTAGCCAGCAATGTCAAAAACAAAGGAATGATTAAGCATTATGGTGTGGAACCTCAAAACCTGGTTCCTTGCCCCTTTTTCAACACACAGGTTACCCAGGCAACAAGTCAGCCAGCTTCTCATCTTGACAGATGTGCATAAGCAAACTCTATCAGAACTGATCAGAGTTGCTTTAACTACTTTTGCCAGTGATTTCCTGCTATGGAGCCACTTAATTAGAAGGTGCTGGTAGGTGATGATACCTTAATGGGTTATGACTACGAACACACAGAGTGTCTTGAGGATTTCTATGCTGCATGTGAAATGAGCCAATTATTTGTTGCCAGATAGAAAAACAAATGTTTGCAAATCCCAGTGGCCGAACTGTTCCATAACACACACAGGTGCTTGCAAAAGAGGAGTCATCTGAGAGAGATGTCAGAAGTTTATGTAGTGTTTCCCAAGAATTTTGTGTTTAGCGGGCAGGAAAAAAATACTGTTCAAGAGGGTAGGGAGGAATCAAGGGCATAGTAGGAAAAGCAACCAGCAAAGCATGTAAATGAAAGCAGCCTCCCAAGCACCCGTGTTTTATTGTCACCCTGCTGTTTGTTGGTTTTCCTGTGGGCCCGTTTCCAAACTGTCAGCAGAAGGTGTAAGAGCGTGGGTGTTTGGAATATGAGCTGCTCTATTTTACATCCTGTTGTTAGGATGTAACACGAGTTCATTTCAACGTGGAGGCTGTGATTTTTTTTTTTTTTAACACATCTGCTGAAAAGCCAGAATAATGCTACTTTACAAGTAAATCTTTAAACAGTCCAGTGATTTAGTCCCTGGGCACTGTTTCCATTTTAAAATATCCTAAGTGTATTGTTATTCACAAAAGTTTCATCTTATACCCCATTCTTTTTAAATCCCAGTATTTCTCATATGTGTTCTGACACTAGGTACCGACAGCAGGCTCCTTCTTCGTATGTCTGCAGATAGCTTTACTCATTCCATGTTTTGGATGGTCCCAGCACCTCTTGTGAGTTCCTACCTCTGTTTTTAGTTACGTGTTGCTGAGGAACCACTACAGCTTACAGAGCATCAGTTTGAGGTTGCTCAGTCAGGAGCTAGTTTGGCAGGGGCGATGGGAACAGTTACCACCTCGGCGTACAAAGGTGGGTGCAGTGGTTCTCGCACCTTCTTTCCCTGAGCCCTTGAATGTCCCAGCACCTATGTGACAAGTTACATAGCTGCTGGCGAGTAGGTCGGGTACTGGCCTGGATGGAAGGCATTTTGCACCAAGTGGTTAGTTTTTCCTGTGGAGTAGTTCTGTGAGATAGTATGAGACTGCACCCCAAAAACGGGAAGGGAGAAGGCAGCCCTTAGTTCGGTATTGCTGTCAAAAACTGTACTGCCAAACCACATGGAAAAAATAAAATGGGACTATCGACACGCTGAAGATTAGCAATGTCAGCATATAATTTCTCACCATAGAAGAACAGATCCAAAACATGCCCAGGATTTGAACAATTTAGGTCTTTAAATACTTGCTGATTTCATCCTTAGTTCTGTAGCTCTTATTTGCATCCCAGCTTGGACTATTCTAGTACTTGAATTTCTGTCAAAAGCCCCTCAACATACACTTTCCATAATGGTGAGACTTAAGTGGCTTTAAGTGCGTATTGTAAACTGACCCGGTTTAATCGGTTCAAGTAAAACTTCACAGTCACACGTGTCAGCACAGGCTACGGTTCTACATAGTGCACCCCTTAATTTTCGTGAGAGGTAACTTTCTGATTTAATGTCAGACCAACTTAAACCACCCCATCAAACCCCGCTACAGCAGAGCACTCAACTCTGATAGGATGGTGGGGGTGGTTGAAGAAAGGGGAATCAGACTCAGCACAAACCTAACTTGGGGAAAGCCCAAAGGTGCAAAGCGACTTGGGGGGCAGGTTTCATGGCAGATACACGTTGCTGCAGGGCACAGTACCGACCTGTAGCTCATGAACAAAGCTGTGTTTCCAGCCACTATCCAACTGGTAGGGTAGTACATAACCTGCGTGTGCAGCTAGCAAAGAAGCAACAGTACGTTCAGGAAAAAGACCCAAATAAACATGCATCCAGTAACACACGACAATAACCATTTCAATTTACTCTTTATAATCTATTTAGCTTTGCAGCGAGAAGGTGAGAGTGGGAAACAGGCAACAGTAGCACAGCTACCTGAAGGACATAATGGTTCATTTACCTTTTCTGCCTCAGTCCCTGTTTCTAGCTGCTGCTTCTGTTTAATGCAGATCTGCCCCACTTTAGCCAGGAGCTCATGTGGGTGAATGAAGACTCGTGAGCTCAATAGGAAAGTGAAGATGTAAGTCCTCTGTGGAAGCAGAGAGAAAAAAAAGTTTAATAACGTCAGGAAAAATAATCTGTCTTCCTTGGAAAAACTATTCCATAAACCGCAAACGTAACTTTCCTTCTGTGAAACTTCTTATAATTTTTCCTGTCTCCAGAGACGCGGTGGTCTTTTTCAGCTCTGTTAAAAGGAGATGCTCTAGGCTTCAAGGCTGTTAGCCGTGGTGTTTTCTGGTTCCCCAAATTATTCCCCTTTAAAATGCCAAACTTAATATGCTGAACTCATCACCGGTCCCCCGAAAGACCAATGAAGTATGTCCAGGGGAGGGTGTTAGGACTCTTCAGCAAAACTATTTCTGCTGCTCTGCTTCCTTAAGAGTGACTGTTTTTCATTGAGCTGCAGAAAACTGCTTCACGTGCATTCCAAACCACAGCTGTAATTTCTTCATGTGTGGGGCTTTTTGGTTCCTTTTCCCCACTATCACTGACACAGGCTGTAGCTTAGATTGCCCATATGACAGCAATTCCAGCTGAACTACTTATTTGGGGCCTGTTTCCGAGTCTTTTGATTATGAACACTGCCCATAAATGTCAGCAATTATTATTTCTCACTAGAAATAGCCTCTCCATGTGTATTTTAAAAGCTGTCGTGCACTCTGGACAGCTCACCTGAAGTGAGAATGCCTTCGTGCCCTGATCTTGCTTCAGTGTTTGGAACTTGGCTGCTGTACTTGAATGTAATTGCCTGAGTAATGACTAGCATGTCATGAGCACTTCTGGTTTTCCTTTGGGCCTTCTGACAAAGCTGGAGTTAGGAAATAGCAGGGGATCTCCTTGACAGCGGATTTCAATTAACCTTTGTTATGTTTGCAGTGTGTACCGTTACTTTGTACTGTGTTTTCAGACGTGTGACTTGTCAGGCCACAGTCATGCACGTGTATAAATAGTCCCTGTGTGCATATACCATCTTGGACTGGGCAAGAAAATCAAGACCTCTGAAAACTTCAGACCAGTTGTCTAAAATATGGCATCTCTACTGTTAGCTACCTTATTCTGCTGCTTGCAGTCTCTAAAACACACTTGTAGTTAACCAGAAACAGTATCTTTAGGACTCCAAGAAGTTTACGCGGTTTCTCTCTCTAATCACAACAAAACATGCTGATAATGAAAAATGTTTCCACTTCTTTAGAATTCAGTGTGCCCTATAATATAAATTTAGCACTAAAAACCTCCAAATACCAGAAGGGGAAAAAGGAATGTTTGGGTTTTTTTTTTTTTTAAACAAAATAAAATTAACTGAAGTCACAGTGCTCTAGGAGTGAGTGAACAGAGCTAATAGATTAAGCATCTACCTACTATACGTCCAACTCTGTCCTGAGTTTGTGGAGGAAGCTCATGAAAGAAGAGTGGAGTGTGACAGAGCGGAGGCATTTAAAATGCTCAGTCTGATTTGGAGACCTTACTAGCACTGGGGTTCACATAGTGAATGAGGAATAGCATTAGTTCCGTGCCATCAAAACGGGAGTTAATCCATAGTCTTTGCCTATTGTTCATGAATAGAGAAAAGAGGGGGAGCAGGGTTAACTGGACGGACAGTCTGGGTCAGGCTCTTGATGAGCCCTCCACTGATGCCTGCAGGAGAGGGACAGCTGGCGCCACCCAGCAGTTGGGCTCTGGGTGACTTGGAGCAGGCAGCCAGGGCAGTGACAGGACGCTGCCAGCATGGGCTGCCCTCTTGATGGCATGGCTGCAAACATCCCACACAAGTGGACACAGGGAAAATTTAAGAAGCCGGGCTCCTGTTTGGTATTTTGTTTATGCCTCTTGCCAGAATTTCAGACCTTTTTTTTTCAATTTACAATGACAAAATATTTAAATTCATTACTTTGAAGGAGGAATTCACTGTAGCTCTTAGACCTGGAGAGACCTGGAGACAGCTGACAACACTGTGTCATCTTTGGAGAAGCTTTCTAAAATCTATAGTTGTGTATGGGGTGTGTTACGGGCACTAAAATCACACTGGAAAGCGAAACCTCAGTCACAAAAGGGGACTTGGTTGTGTTAGGTGACAACAATCTTTTATTCTTAGGTATGTGAGAACAATCCCTAAATGGAGATGCTCCACATTCAGAAGGAAATCAAGAGGAAGAATAGTATTGGGTTGTGACATTTTTGGGAGAGGTTTTGGGGTTGGGGGGTTTTGTTTGTGTTTTAAACTGTGCCTGGTTATCCTCTGTTGCTTTTTGTAGCCAGCTTCTGTGTTCATTTCTACCAGTGTTGTCCCTGAACTTAAAACTGTGAGACTGGACTATCTGGGAAAGGAATTTAGCTGTTGGTGTGTCAGCTGCCACCGGGCTGTGTGAAAACTTTTGTTCTGGAAACACGAAGCAACCCTCACTTATACTGTATTGTGCATTTGAGAGAGATGGGAATAAAAAACAAGTACATATGGATTTTGATACTTTCATCCCTTCCCCACATCCTTGTTTTGGGAGTTCAGAAGCCTGTCTGAAAGATGCCTCCACGTGTAATTAGCAGGGAACCACAGCTGAAGCCACACTGCCCTGCCAGTGACCTTCGCTCTGAGAAGCTGGAACACATGCTTTTAAGGAAAGATGTAATTTTGCCTCTTGTACTAATTCTAGCGTTGGTCTCCTTGGGGGAAGCTTGTGTGATGTGGGACAGTGCTTACCCAGAGTGACGCTGGGAAAGGCCCACTCGCAGTATCGTTTCCCTATTGTTACACTGCAGGAAGAGTGTGACCAGATGATCTGTGGTTTTATTTGGTTACTTTGATAATGTTTTATATGATGTCCAAAAACGCGCTGAACTGGCAAGCTGCAGGAAGATACGTGGCGATAAAAGTGCACGCGTTCCGTTTTAGGCTTGCTGATGCCTGGAGGGGTAATCAGGAATATCTGTACTGGGCCCGTGCAATGCTTTTCCAGACAACACTGGACTACTGGGTTTTAGAAACAAATTATTATGACTTCTGGAACCCATCTGCGCTATTTGTAGTCAATTTTTTAAGTCACGTAACTGGAACTAGGTTCAGTACTTTGGAAAACAGAATTGCTCCATTATGGTCGATCAAGAAATGCTAGTCTGCCATGTCTTGGTATCTGACTGGGGGGGGCGGCGGGTGGCCTCTATTGCTTATGCTGGCATAGACAAGGAGTAACTGCAGTTAAGAACCAAGCGAAAAATTACAGGTCTGACAGGAGTACTGATCCCCATCTTCCTGCTCCTCTGCTAGGAGCCGCTCCCTATCTAATGAAGAAAATCCAGGCTGGACTAAGCCATACAGTTCGGCTTAGCGGTAGGTCTCCGGGGTTAGGAACACAGTTGTTTTAAATAGAAAATATTTCATACTAATGTCATGTGCCTTATCTAGATCAAGGATTCCTGCGATTTGTTGCGCCCGTACTACTCTGAACATCTAGGCTAGATGTTACAGCAGTGCAAAAACCTGTGCGCTCTCATAGGCAGTCTCCTCATCGTGATGACGGTTTGGAGAAGGAGATTTAGCTATGAAGCTGGCTGGTTTGACAAATAATGATTAAAAAATACTTCCATAAGCTATGAGATTGAAAGTTAAGCTCCATTTATCCCATGAAAGTGACAGGTATTTGGAAGGAGAGGCAAAAGAAATATCCTTTCTGTGCTTGAAACAACGTAAGCTGACACAAAAGGGGCTTGTGCTTTACAAGAGAATAAAAAGCCAGATTCCTTTAATGCCTAAAGTTGTTGCTAAGAGATGAGCTGAATTATATTTAAAAAAAAAAGAGAGAGCGTGCGAGCGCACAAGACTAAAGAAGGAATTGTTACTCTCTGACCCAAGAATGCCCTGATGTCTTCCTGAGAAGAAGAAAAAAAAAAAAGGAGAAAAATATTTTCTTTGTGCACTCACTGCTCATTCTGGAACTTCTTGTTTGTGAAATATTTTCTTGAAACGCTTTCTTGCTTGGGCACAAGGATTGCAGACTGGTACATTCCATTCCTAACCTCCCGAACTCCTCCATTTCATGAGTATACATTTTTGTATGTGCTGAACATGTCCCTGTGCACAAACAAGCCTCAAAAGAGCAGTTCACAAATTTAGGCCCTTATCTTTCCTGCCTGTCTCGTGTTCTGCCAACATGGCGAATCCATTTTTGTTTTGCCTCTGTAACCAGCACAGAAAGATACTCTGTGTTTGCTTTCTCCCCTGCCCCCCGGTGTCTCTTTTCCCCTGTCTGGAAGGGTGCTGTGATTTTTAGCTTAACATCCAAGCAGGCGGAATGCCTTCGAAGCACTGTGCTCAGATGTACTACTCCAAAATCTGAATGGGTGCTGCAACTGACTGAGAGGTCACTCTGCAGCTGAGGTCATCTCCGCTAATGGTGCTGATCACTTGTCTTGGCGTGAATTAGCTGGTGATGCCTAGCTGCTTTTCTTGGCATGTGCAGCTAGAGGCGTGAGACTGAGAGGTGTTTATACCTGTCCCTTGCACATAGGTTATTGGCTACTCTTCTGACAGGACATCAGCATAAAGGGCTATCACTCTAACCCTCTGTGGCAACCTCCCTAAAAACAAACGTGCATGAAATTCAGTGTAAACGTGCAGCAGAACTGACACAACCTTAGATTTGAGGATGACTCAAATAGAGCTCCTTCTTTATGCTGTTCAAAGCTTATTTCTCTACTCATTTTATAATTAATTCTTTCAGCTAAATTGGGTGATCTGATTTAACTAAAACAATGTGTCCTGCTGTAGAGGAGACAAATTTGCTTTAATGCTGCTTTCCACATCTCTGTCCCTGGAGTATCCTTAATTGCTTCCGCTGCATCTCCCGGCTGTCAGCTTGCTGTCTGTTTAAACTGCAGCCTCCCGGGGTGGGGGCTGCGATGGCTCGGTTTGCAGTGTTCCCTCGCTCGGGCTAAGGGACAGCACCGTGGAAACCAGCAGCTTTCCAAAAAAAGTTGTAGATGCCTTAAGCAATGCTCACATAACAGAACCGTTTTCAGAGTAGCCGTGTTATCAGTAGATCTTGTGTTACCAGTTATAATAAGGGCTGTGCATCGGCAGCTACTTGAACAGCTCAGCTACAGTCAGAAATCCAAGTGGCCAGTAACTATATTCTAGTACCACCCAACAGACAGGGAACTGACTCCTTGGAAGGCTCGATGACAGCAGCCGAACGCTATTCCACTGGCATGCTGTACCAGCTCTACCTGCTGCCGCCTCCTGCACATCTGTTCTGCAGGATGTGTTTGGGGACAGGGAGCAGAGAGCGTGTGTACCAATGGTTATCCCTCCGTGTCTGGCAAAGTCAGCATCTGTCAGGTGTAGTGCAGGGGTATGTTAGCCGTATTTAAATGCAAGGTTTAGGATGACTTTTGAACTGCAATATTACAACCTCCTGGTTTTGCTTTTTCAATCTTCTACTGGCTATTGCTGGCAATTCTGTGGTTTGGACCCACTAAGCTCTTGTATGGGTAGTCTCTTTTCTGAGCATGGCCATTGGGAAGATGGGTGGTGTGTCTGTGGGAGCTTGGAGGGGCTTTATGGCGACTGATGGGAAGCCACATTAAAAAGTTCTACAAGAATCAGAGTGAGAAACACGCATGGCTCACTATCATAAGTGTTAAGACCAGCAGAGGAGTTAATAGTGACTGCGATTTCCCGCCCCCTTGTTAGTCTTTACAAAGAGGAGGGATGCTTCTGCCATAGCTGCTGCTTTTTCAGAGCTCAGATGGAATATATGCTGTATCTTCAGCAACTTGTTTAAACAACATCTTTCATTAATGGGTACAAGGGGTAATTTTCAGTGATAAAGTGATCTCTTAATAATATCCTAAGTTTGGAATTGTACTGCCTGCCCTGGAGTTATAAGTAGTATTTACTTCAGGGTACTGCTCTGAGGGTGTTTAATCAGTTGCAAAATAATTTTCAGGCTCAGGAACATACATTATTACAGTGCTGGCCCATTAAAATGTCTTGAGAAAGACAGCATTTTAATTAAAATCTATTTTTGGTTTTTTTCGATGGCCTAACTAGGAGATGCATAGAAAATTAAGGAAAAAAAAAAAATACTAGAGCTGATTTCATGTCTGCTTTCCTAGGTGGGAGCTGGTTAGTAGTTAATCTTGGCTGCATTAGAGCTAAAGCAGCTTAGAGGGGTTGAAAATTCTGTGGCTAATGCTGCTTTTAATTGGCTTTTAAGGCACTCATTTTAGGTTCAACAGGCTTTATCTTTCTAAGGAGTGTTCTCATTTAGAAACAGAAAGCAGAGTACCCCCATTGAGCAACATCTCTAGTGCATGAATATTGCAAGCCAAATAAATGCATCTTTAGCCTACAACTTAATCCTGACTCACATGGAGGTAGAACTTCTTGAGGAAGGACCAATCCAGATGCTAATGCAGGAAAACCGTGGGAGTTAAAAAAAAAAAAAACCCTTTGGTGGCTACTTACATCTGGGTAATAGTCCATGGTGGGCACCAGGCGCTCAATCAAGGCCTCCAGGGATCCAGAAACAAGGTTCCCATCCTGATAAACAGGGTCCACACACCTCTCTCCCATATCTGGCTGCACTTGTCCACTACAACTGGAACCAAGCATGCTGGAAAATATTGGTGTCTGGGGCATAGTTTCCTGCAGAAACAGCAAAAAAAAAAAAAAAAAAAAAAAGAGAGAGAGACGGGGTTAAGCTTTCTTGCAGGATGTGTTATATGTGGGTTCTAGAGGCATACACTGAACACAATTCCACATCTGACTGAGCGCAGCCGCGGCGTTCGGGCTAAGTTCTGAATCCAAGCAGTCACACAGCTGTGAGCTGGCTGTGGGGTTTGAAACGCACTTTGAAGCATGTTGCTAAGGCTGTAGGTGCAGAAACTGTAAGAATTTTCTTCTCTGTACTTTATTTCTCCTTTCTCCCCAGTTCTCCCCTGGCTCTTATGCATAAAAATGCATATACAGGGATGAAAATGCAAAATGCTTTCTGAATTTCAAGACACTGAAACAGTGCCTTCCGGAACAAATGCTGCACCTTAATGTCCCTCTTTTTTACTCTTTTTGAAGGCAGATCTTTAGCCAAAATACTTGACCTGTGATGATAAATCCTGCACCCCTTCCGCAGCTAGATGTTCACCAGGTCTGGACAGAAGTCAGTCTTGTCCTGCACATACATATCACTGGGGACAGTGTGGGGCGGGGGGGGTGTGGAACGACACACACTCCTTGAACACAACTGTCTTTCTGGTACATGAACCCCTGAGCAGGGTGGCAGTGACTGCTGTGACGTATACTGTAATACACAACTGTCTCTTGGGAGATCTTTTCTTAGGAAACAAGCCTGATGTTGCAACACAAAAACCAGGCAAAGGTTTGGGGTTTCTACCTCGCTGCCCTTGGCCACAAGCTCTCTCAGTAAACGGTAGTGACCAGCCCTGAGTCAGCCAGGGGGTTTCGGCCTGTTTGTTTGAAGCTGGCTGCAGCGTACAGAGATGCCGGAGGTTCAACAGAACACCCTGCTGCTGTCTGGAAAGGCTGAACGTACTGTTCAGCATGGGTATCCAGCCAGTTCTAGCTCGGGCCGTTCAAAAGGTAAAGTGACAAGGCAGCAGTGTTAACTCCTTAGCTCCTGGCTCACCTCCTGTGAAACAAACATGACCTTGTCACACTCTGAAGAGCACTCATGTAGATAAAAAGGATTAGGCCATTACCTCTAGACCGACAGGTGTTTCTAACTGTACCGGTGTCTTAGACAGAAGTCCTTTCCTGAGCAGTTTTTCAAAAACTAGTTTAAGAACTAAGAGCCTTAAATGCTATAAGGGTTTTTGTTTGTTTGTCTGTTAACCTTTTTTTTAGTAGCTCTTGAAACAATTGCAGAGCGAAACTGTGCTTCATATTCTGTTATTACAAGGTACATTCTTCCTCTCAAACTCTCCAGAGCGATTGCTTACGTTTACAAACAGGGATACAAAACATTTTTCTGTTTTTAAGCTGAGATGAATGGTAGGTGCATTGGTAAGGAAAAACTACGACTATTAACAGTACTTGTTCATCAAGGTGACAGATTTAGTATCTCCCAGGCTGATAAGCAGTGCTGTTTTGTGGCTTTAACCACAAGACCTTGTCTTCATAGACAATACGGATACAAGGGAAGGGTAATTCCCTGTAAGTTAAAATAGAGCCGCTCTTTAACAGTGACCAGGGAGCCTGCTCCGAGGAGCAGAGTTCGGTTTCAGAAGTTCAAGACATAGCCAAATGAAACAGAAAATGCAGGAGCTAATGGCGTATCAAAAGAAATGAAAAAATGATGATTCTCCACAGGTAGGCATTAAGGTTACTCAGGATTTCGCAGATTTATCTGCTAGACCTGTGCTTTGCAGCGACAGATCCCTGGAGCGTATGATGAAGCAGCCAGCTTTGCTCTGCGCACTGTGTAACTCCCCAGTAATTTGGTTTTTTCCCTTTTAAGGTCCATGGCAATAGGGCTGAGAGCTGCTGCTCAGGCTGGGCAGGCTCTGGTGGGCACTGCCGGCTAAAGGTGCCCTGGACACACTGGAAAGGCGCTCCAGGAGGAAACCTCTCCCTGTGTTGCTATCGAGTGTTCTAAACTCCTGGAAGACGTTCACTGTCGGGTCTAAAGAGCCTTTTCGGCAAGAGCCTGTGCCGATCGATCCTCCCCGGGTAGCAGAGGCCGGCAGTCGAGCCCCGGCTCCCGCCGCGCCCCGGCTGCTGCCGCCGGCGCCCCTTCCCCGCCGCGCCAGCCCCGGCCTCCCCGAAGAGCCGCGGGCCCGGACGGGGAGGGCACCCACCGCCTCCGCGCACCGCCGGGGCGCGCTCGGCCCCTGCGACCCGCGCGTCGTTGGAAACGCGCCGCGCTCTCCGCACGCTCCAGTCCCCGGCGCCTCGGGGCGGGCAGCACCTGCTGCCCGCAGCGCCCTGCCGGCGGCGGCCGCCAGCCTCCCCCCGGGGCCGCGGACAGCCCCCACCCGCGGCAGCCTCGCTGCGCCGCCGCCGTCCGCGGGAGCCGCTCGGTGGCGGGACCCCGGCAGGGTGGGCTGCGGCGCGTGGAGCGCTGGCTCCGCCGCAGAGCAAGTCCTGAGGTACCCCGCCACCCCCCGGCCCCATCCTTGACACCGTGTCGGGGTTTTCCCCTCGGTACCCCCGAGCCGCCACCGCGGGGCTCTGCCCTGCCGCGCGCTGTCCCCCGCTGTCCGCGCATGGCGAGCGGGGGTCCCGGCGGTCGCGACCGGCCCGAGGCGCTTACCCACCCTCATTTTCCTGGGCGACGCGGCATACGCGAGGGCAGGGGCGGCAGCGGCGGCGGCCCCGCGGCTGACAGTTCTGCCCGCCCGCGGCGGAGCTGCCGCCCCCCCGGCGCGGCCGGCCCGGCCCCGCTCCCGCCGCCCGTGACGTCAGGGCCCAGCGCGGCGCCCTGTTGGCTGAGCGCGAGCGTGGTCTGTTCAAACGGTGCCGAGTCAACTGCGCGAGGGGTGCGCGCGCGTGAGCGTGTGTGTGGGGCGGGGGCGCGGGCGCGCGCGCTGGGTGGGGCGGTGTCGCCGCCTGCGCCCCCTCAGCAGTGCCTGGGCCTACCCCGGGTTGGACGGTGGACCTCGCTGCCGGCCTGGTTCATCCTGGTTGGTTTTTTTCTTTTTCCCCTGTTTGGGTTGGGTTTTTTTTGCTTTGGGTTGCGTTTTTCCCAGAAAAATGTCCTTAGGTGACCAGCCTGCTCGTTTTTGATTCCGCCCGCACCGTCTGGGTTCCCGAAGGCCCCTCACCGGGGTGAGCCTTCCCACCGCTCGTGGGGAAACCTCCCCGGCACAACGAGGGGCCGCGTGGTCCCCGTCCACCTGCAGCTCCCACCTCGGCAAGCGCCGTCTGCCCGGGACTGAGCCTCACGTGGGGAAGGCCACGCTTTTCACGCCTCTAGGCCTCGTGGGAGGCGGTGGCGGCGACGCGGGAGACGTGGCCCAAAAGTCTGGGGACGTGATTCTCCTAGTTAAGCTGTTTACGCTGCACGGGTGGCAGCACCTGCCATAATTACTGCGGCACTGAGCGATGTTGCCAGACCCTCCCTGCTAATAACTGTTTTTATTCTTCTTTCTGCTGGAGTTGTTTCTCTCTTTAGATTGCCCGAGTCTGTCATCTGACAGTTCAGGGCTGGCCACGGGCTGCGGGGCTGGCGCAGGACCAGCCCCGCTGTCTCGCACGCAGGCATGGGTGCTGTCTGGAATCCAGGCTCCAGTGGAATCGCTCTGTGGGCGCACCCACCCACCCCACAAACTCCCTCACTTATACCTGGGAGCAAGCAAGGACTGCCACCTGGGCAGACTTCCCCCACATAAACATCTTTCCTGTCCTGTTTTTAAATTTATTTGAATAGGAGCAGTTTAGTATTTGCCCCATTGTTTCTAGGCATTTGTGGATTTTATTTTTATTGCTAAATTTGTTTACGTCACGGCTCTGTTTGAATGTGTAGCAGAAGGCTTTGGGGGAGTTTCCATGGTGATTAATGAGGGAAAAGCCTTTTTGGAAGTCAGCATGCCAGTCTAGGTAGGTGGGCAGGGCAAGTGAACACGCACATACTCAGGAGTGTCAGGAGTAGATTCATGCTTGCTCACCGTTTGAGGACAAGCACTGTCATCCATCCTAAACACGTGATAATTTTAAGTAGATTTGTAGCTACTCATCATCTTTACTGCTTGACTACTAAATTCCTTCTTGGATTCTAAATCTTAGCAGATCTGCTATAGAGTTTATTTTCCTGATTTAAGATGAGTTTTTTCTCTTAAACAACAACTTGCAAAGCCAGTCCTTTTCCTCCCTGCCAAGTCTGCTTTGCTCTCAGTCTCCCACGTGTTAGCTGTGCTCTGCAGCCTTTAGGAGTTGCAGCAGATCGACACCTGTTTTCCCCGAGGCTTCCCTCCACTGCAGCTCGATGCCTGCCTGACACCACGGATGTGTCCCCGGCAGCAGGAACTTTGAACCCAGAGGTCTGACCTGCTGCGCTCCTACCTTAGGATGTGAGTGCGTAAGGCTGGAGGAGGGTGAGGGACAAGTTTTGTGAAGTCTTGTTCAAATATCTTTAAGATCTTTATAAAAGTTTATCGAAAGCAGGCGGCAGGGATTCATAGGCTGACGCTCTGTGATAAATCTGGTAATGTTACTTTTCAGAGGTTATGAGCACCTTTTAATAACTGAACTAATATTTACAGCTAAGAATACCACCAGCAAGCCTGCAAATAAGTACACCTGAAAAACACGTACCAGATCTCACTCTGTTTCTGTGCTGATCTGTTTTCCGCTCTGACTCAAATGTTTGCTGAAACTCGTACATGTATAACACCCATTGATCTTAGCAGAACATACACAGTGAATTGAGCTCGTCACAGATTCAGGCTGTTATAAAAACAACCCCTGATCTTTTTTGTTTGTTTGGGTTTTGGGGGTTTTTTGTTGACATCAGAAATTGGATCTGTCTGGTTATCAGAACTAAGAAGAGTAGGAATTTAGAAGTGTTCTAACAGAATTAAGGAAAACTCTGCCAGCCAGGCACGCTCCCTCTTCTCTGAGAGTCACGTTATCTCTACTCTGCTCTGTAGGCAGAGGCTTGTTGTACCACCACACATAAACAGTATGAAGAGCACCTAAGGTTGCTACCAAGGTTTAGAATAGCTGTCCGGCTGTACTCCTTCCCCAGAGTGCAGATTGCACAGGGGCTAGTTCCTGCTATAGCTGGTTGAAATCCAAAGCAATGTATGCAGAGATGAGTGGCGGAGGCTTACTCTGTTCTGTGCTTCTTGGCACCGTGTCAGAGTGTTTTTCCATACTCCTCCGCTCTGCACTCCAGCAGGTTCTGTTCAGGGTTTTTTGTGTGTATACGTACAGGGGTGTGTGTATGTGTGTGCGTATTTCTTGTTTGTGTACATACCTGTGTATGCGTATGTAAATGCTGGCGGGGTGTTAACAATGTGACTTAAGGGAAATATGTTTTTCTCCTTTTCTGGCATACATGATGCTTAGCTTCGGGGGCACTGAATTGTGTTGTCCTGCAGTGTTGTTGGAAAGGTTGTTTTTATAAATCAGAGAAGCTGAAGACCTAAATCCAGCTCATATAGCAACGTAACAGATGAATCATGTTATCCTTTTATTTCCATTTCTCTTCCTGTAAGGCGTGGGTGATGACCTTTAGCTATCTATACTCTGTTGAAATCTGTCGATATGGAAACTCTCTAAGGTCTAATTGTTTTTGTAGTTATGTAAGTTCTGTTCCTCAACACATTGCTTGCATTTTGAAGATGTTTTCATCAGGCATTGCCTCATGTTACTGGTGGGTGGGCCCTAGAACATGTTTAATCAGCAGAGCCTGTACTGCAGCCTGCCTCTGAGGCAGCAACGCTGCTGCGGTTCAGTCTGGCTGGTTGGAGGGGTATCTCGCTGCAGAGCGAGTCAGCAGCAGCTACACCATGACTGTCACACCCTGGAAGGCTGCTGCAGTCTCTTACGTTGGCTAACATCAGTAAAACGTGTTCTTTTGTCTTACGATGAATGAACTGGATCAGCATTTGCAGCATGTGGGTCCTATTCCTGCCTGTGCTACAGACTTGCTGGATTAATTGTTTAATCCCACTGTGCCTCAGAACTCATCTGCGAGACGTTGATAAGGATGTTTTCACACTGTTACCTTACTTTGTGTGGTTTTATATCTGGGCAGTAACTTTTTGCTTTACTGTGTTTGTATACAATTTCCTAGTATAGTTACATTTCTTCGTAAGAGGAAAGTTAGCGATCAATAACTTGGTAAAATTAAGGAATATTAGCGAAGAAAATCGGTGAAAGCGAAGGAGAAATCATTTTGAAAATGAAGATTATAAAGTTAGACATGACACTCAGGGAAGAAGAGGGTTTTCTGCTGTTCTTAGACAACATTTTAGAAACAACTTACTCAACGTACTTAAGAAAAGCAAATAATTACAAACACTGTTAGTGCTGATCTGAGGCTGTAACTGCAAGTGTAAGGGCACTCTCCTAGGGGTGCTGTCTTTGGAGCTTTCACTGTCAGGCTACTCAAGTCTCTTGTTGGTCACCCTCCACACAGATCTGGTTATTATTAACGTTTGGTTTCATTTGACAGAGGATGTTGACATGATTTAAAGCCCCAACATCTGCAGCGGAGGAAGCAAAGAGGGACAAAAGCAGAGGATTCAGCGCGGAAAGTGGATGTACATGGAAGAATGCATATGGCATTCTTCATAGTATTGATTAAATAAGAAAACGGGATCAAGTCTTCATCTGTCTATTCCTGCCCGTTTATGTACAGAGCAGGAGGAACATAGCACATGGCTTTGGTCTTTGAAGCACAGCTGGGTGTGGTGCAAAGCCTTGTTTCTTACTCTGAGGTTGAGTCTGAAATGTTACCCAGATATCTGCGGGCCTTGAAAGCAGCCGGGATGTAGAGGGCCACTCTATTTGCACGTTGTGTGTGGTTGCAGTAGTGCATTACCCCCGCGGAGCAGTGTGATTTCAGAAACCGTTATGCCCATCACCTTTACAAGTGCAGTTCCAGTGGGATATTCTGGTTTTTGCATTCCGGAAGGCTTTAAGGCATACACCCTAATGTTGTCATTTGGAACATGAAAAAGAATGGTGAATTACAATTATATTAATGGGTTTTGTTTGTCGATGGCCTTGGTTATAGACTGAACCACTTTATCTGGACCTGAAATAAGGAATTTGTCCAGGAAAGGCCATTAAATTCCACAAGCAGTAACAACAGTGTCCTCAGATGGGGCTTTTGCATGGACTATTTGGTGGAATTTATAATCTAAGGAATAGAATGTAGATAGAGCTTCAAAGCCTTGGGCAAATGTCTTTAGGGACCATTAAGGTTTTGGTCTTACTTGTAGGGCTGCACAGATATTCAAGATTTCCTTGTTGTATGCAGATTTTAAGATTTGAAAGCTGTTCTCAAACCACTTTTAGATGACTTTGAAACTGTCTAGATTTCAGAGATTCATGCTGCAAAATAACTTCATGACACACTAATAACATGGCAGCAGATGGGAGTGGGAGAAAAGAGTTTCAAGTCGTGGTTCTGAACTGAGTGAAGTGTTTTAAGCTTGAGACTTGAAGTGAGGTTGAACGCTGTAACCATCAGTCTGTGGTTATTGTTGACTGTGCCTTTGTCTCTTTCTTTCTGACCTGGGACACGATGAATCTTTCCACATAATAGTTTTGGCAGAGCCAATGAATGTTGTGGTTTGAAAACGGCATTTTCCATTTTTAAAATGTTTTGCTGAAGAGGTCTTGACCAGCCCTACCCCTGAGATATCCGGCAATTTTGAGAGCAAACCAAGCTGAAAATGTAAGAACAATTTAACTTGTGGTTCATTGCTATGTCTGCCTTCAGTTCTACCTGAAGGGGAAATACTAGTTGTGAAAATTCAGCTATGTAGCTGTGGAGCAAACTATGTTTTCACTGACATAAGGTCAGCCCCGCGACACCACAGAGAATAACTGTTTGCCTAGCAACGTGAAACTGATTTTTCGCTGATGCTCCATACTGTAGCTCCCCCTTGGATGGAAAGGAAGGGTTTTCCCAGGATTTAGAGAGGACGTGGTGCTAATCCCCAGTTTTTTGTGCCTCTGCCAAAACAGGAGATTCAACATAATCTGACACAAGTTGCCCATGATACTGGTGCGTGGCCGTTAATTAGTGACAGATTTCAAGGGTTGTTTTGACACAGCTGCCTGAAGAAGTTCACAGTAGTGTGTTTGGTTCCTGATTTTCATAGATGCTCTGGTTGTAGAATTATGTAGTTTTTAGGGATTCTCTCACCTGCTAATTGAGATTTTAAGGTACGTCCAGTTGGGAAACAACACTATCATATATCATAGATGTGATTCTTGATTGGTGTGGAGGAATCAGCATTGGTAAAAAAACCAAAAAAAAACCAAACAAAAACCCCCCCCGAAAACAAGAGCGAGTAAAAAGGGGTGATATTCCTCTCTTGAATCAATGATGTAGCAAGAGCAACATCTTAGAGGGGTGTGAGGTCGTTTAAATGCACAGGAGAACTGGTCAGAGATGGGGTGAAAGGAAGAGGTCTCAGAAAAAGACAGTTGGCTTAGCCTGCTCTACTGAAGGGAGCCGCTACAGCTTGTCGTGCGTCAACAAGAGTTCAGGCGATCGAGGTGTAGTTGAACAACTGGTTCTACTATAGGTGTACATTTCTTCAATTCTTTTTCGTGTCACTTGTTTTCTGGAGGTGATAGAGTCTGCTCACAGTTTCTCATGACTTGTTTTCCAAGAAAGGGCAGGGAAAGCATTAAAAAAGCTGGTTTTAATGTTTGTGATTCAGTCTGGGTTTTACTATAATGTGGAAGAACAGAGGTACATCAATGTCACCTGCGTCCTTTTTCTTAATTTCATTTAGGGTCTTCTATAAGTGGAGTATTTAAAAGCAACTGATCTTCTATTTTAAATTGGGTTTGAGCTTGGGTTCAAGACGCAGGAGTTCTCACCTTATCCCAGCTAGTGTGTCCTTCACTTGCACATTCATGCCTGCTGTGAGACCAGCTATTCCAAGAATGTGCTACTGTGCAGATAGTGAAAATCAATTATGCCGAGAAAGGAGCACGTACATACATCAGCAATGCGGTGCCAGGAGAAGAAAGATCTGCATGTCTGCGGATGTCAATCTTCTTGATATGGTATTTTTGTAAATGCACGTGGGTTGCTATTTCTTTTAACCAGCTCAACAAGAAAGAAGTTTATTTTTAGTGTTATAAGCTTCAGGGCATCACAATTAGCAGATCAGAATTGCCAGTCTGAATAGTCAACTTTCCGTTTGCTTTAGCAGCAACTCTGACAACAACATTGTGAGCATTCCACAGATATTTTGGAAGATTCAGTAAGGCCAGTGATGGGATCAATTTTTTTTCTTTCTTTCTTTTTGTCCTGTTTTCAATCTCTTTGGTTTCACAAGTTTTATTTCACAGCTGATGGTGAGGAATGCTGGGCTGGTGAACTCGCAGCTGTACTCATACACAGACACATTTCTATTACAGATGTGATGTATCTGTCTTACCTGAATTACTGCAAGTAATGCAGTTCCTTTACACATTTACTGTTTGGATTCTTTTGCTGACTCAGCCCAGAAGTTCAGCAGCAGTTATGAGGGAAGTTTTAGAGTGGGATAAAATCTACTCAGTTTACAGGGCAGTTAACATCTGTTGGTTTAATTCTAATAAATTTGTTTGGAATAGCATCAAGGTATGATCGTCCTAACAATATCTTGAGCAAAAGATATGGAGAAATATTGAGAAAATAAAGTTAAATATGGTTTAATTTTAGGAAGAATTCGTGACTAAATTAAATATTCAAATGAATTTATTTTTAAGAAAGCATTTTGATGAATAACAAGAGCTAGTGAACAGGTGGATGAGCCCGCAGCCTACTTAGAACTGTGTGTGTAGATGAGACTAACAACTACAGTGTGTTTCAGCATCGTTTGTGCTGCTTGGAAGGACTCACACTATCCTATCACAAACATAGAGAATAAGCAAATGTATGTTGAGTTGATGCTTAGCAGTACAGCATATAGGACATAGTCTCATATGTATGTATATTTATCCTGTTATATATCCTAGGTCACGGCCTCAGACTGTCCAGATGTAAACTATTGAACGTGGAACACTAAAATATGATCACCCCACATGGTCAGATTTGCACTGGATTAAGCTGAGGACTGATCTGCAGCTGAACACCCCCCCTGCTATGTATGCATAGATGTTGAAAGTAAGATGAAAAAAGTACTCAGTGAGCTACCTGTGTGCTAGTGAAATTAACTGAACAGTGACTTACTCTTCTAAAGCATCTTGACAGAAATCAGTCAAAGAATTAACATGCCTGAGCTAACGGTGGCCCAACCCTTTATGACAACTTCTGTATAAGAAAATAAATGTAAGTTACCTACAAATAAAGAAGACATAGTGTTTTCCTGGAGCTTTTATTTTCCCTGTATTCCGTATTGGTCAAGTCACTACTCAAATAACTGATGAGGAAACAACAACGTGTGTCTTGAACCTGTTTGGCTTTGCCATTTAGGGCTGGCCCTCATCTGAAAGCCAGAGGTATCACAGGATACTGAGTCTCAATACTTCCCACTTGAGATTTTTTTTTTTTTTTTTTTTTTGGAACAATTAGTTATTTTGATGTCAGTAGTATAATAGTTACTGAATTTGTCACCCTTTTCTCTGCCCTTTTCAAGTTCATTGCACCAATATTAAAGATCATTTAGGGAGGTTGGTTTTTTTATTGTACTTGAATGTTACGATCTATATTCTTCGTCACCTTCTCGCCAAAACGATCAAACGGTGTAAGGGAAGCAGTGAGTTCAAGAGCCCTGTGTTCTTTGACGCGTCTAGATTTCAACCTTACCGCTTCAGTGGCATGAAACAGATGCCACGTCAGCTAGCGACTGCGAAGGGGATTCCCCAGACACGAACACGTGGGAGATTTAAAGCTGGTATTGTTTCCCCAGGGGACGCTTGTTCCTCCTGGTGCTCACTTGTGTTCCCCATTAGATTAGGCTCTTGGGTCTGCATAAGCTGCACATACAGTGGGCAGAGCCTGTTTTGCTCTTAGCTCGGGTCTGGAGACTTCTTTAAACATATCTGCGTTGGCTTTTGTGGTGTTAATTATTATTTTCATTTGAGTGGGGATTCCAAAGCTCCCTAAAATAAACAGTCACGTTGGTGAGAGACTTCTGGAGCTGAAGCACAGAAGTCTGTAATCTGTAAATTCGCAGAGTGCTCCTGTGGTTGATGCTCCTTTTCCTGTATTTCCTGCGTTTCCTGTGTTCCTAACTACCTTTTTTCTCCAAATTACACAAGATAGAAATGGGTCCAGTTTGTAGGTGTATGTGAGGAGAGAGGCTGTGGAGATGCATAGGCTGAGTTTGTGAAACAGTAAGCCATCTGTAAGAAATGGCTGCAATAAAAATAAATGTAATGAAGAATTACAACGTGGTGTTCAGAGGAGCGTCCTCCGCTTGTTCAGGAAAATACTGTCAGCTCTGTTATTTGATTTTTCTCTTTGTAAACTTTCAAAACAAACTGGCATCACTCTACATGTAAAATGTTATGTAAATCTCGTGCTCATATGTATACGCACACAGATATTACGTAATAATTACAACATGGAACAACAACAAAAAAATCTATTACTTTGGACAGCAAGAGTAAAACCAGTATTTTTTCTTTTTTTTCACCCACATCCCTCCCTAGCGCTCATCTGCGTCCTGCACTGATACGCAGTTCCCTGCTGTCTGAGTGAGGTTTGAGCTGGTGGTTCAGAAGCAGCAGCTTTCCATGTCATGGCAGATCTACTGGGCAGTGTGTCCATAACGCTGTCTCCTTTCCCAGTTAGTGGAAGTTTTGATCAGGTCGCACTCTTGCATTTCTGTGAGATCTATATGCCGGAAAATAACTTCAAAGTGCCTTGCCTTGAAGTGCAGCCGTGTACTAGTAATGACTTAACAGTGTGGCAGTGCTGATTGGTAACTTGAGAATGGTCATGGAAAATCGAATTCTGCTTCTTGGGTAGGAGACTAATTCCTTACGAGCATTTCGTAATTCCCTCTTTTCTCGTTAGCAGCTCCCACAGAACGTGCGCATGGCAAAGATGAGCTAGACTTCCTAAATTTACAGAACATCCCACTGGGAGTTAGTTGTGCTATTGCTTTAACTAAAAGGAAACGAGGCAGCCTAATCCTGAAGTAAAAAATACAGCTTGGTTCAGAGGAGGTGTTGCAAATTCATTAAGTTACTTAAATAACTATCTTTTCAAATTAATTAATGAAGTCTAGGCTAATTTTTATCAGTGAGATTAAAAAATGCATTATTGTGTGTGTTTTCAACGTAAATGTTTTATAGACGTACATTCATGAGGAGATTTCTGTACGTAACTGGAGACACTACATCCTGATGTTTTACATTGTTCCAAGAATGATTTTGAGCATGATATTAAACATTGGAGACAGAAGTCTCCTGTGATTACACACCAGTCTGTGTAGCATCGCTGGGGTATGTAGGCTGAGGAATTTCTTGTCATATCCTACTTTGTGCAAGACCAGTCCAGAAAAGGGGGAAAAAAATCACATTGTTCTTACTTTGGTGTTTCCTACCAGAACTGCCATTTCCCTGGCATAAAACCAGGGTGATGCTGGAGAACTTTGGGACTGTAGAGGCACTCAAGTGTTGGCATTTTAAATGCCCCTGCTTTAAGTTGAGAACAACCCTGCTGTACGCCCTTGGCAGATGAAGTCAAATGCCTCCCCCCTCTCATATGTACGTCTGCTGCAGTACAGAAGGGTTTGTTCAAGTGGAGCAGTTCGTTCTAGGAAATGGAACTGTAATTTTAAAACAAAAGATGAAAGGCAGTGTGTATGCTACTGCTTTTTATTGGTAGTTACTTCCTAAAGTAAATGAAAGGCTAGAATTGCCCTGGCATTGCGTGATGAAGATGACAATTCATAACAGCTAGTACATTAATTAACTTCTGTAACAGATGTTCTGTGAATTTGTGGAAATGCGTGCTTTGTTGTTTTGTAGTTCCCAGTGAGTCTATTGAGCGATATAACTTTTTGTTGTTGCTAAAGCTTGTTTACTGCTACTGAAAACCTAGAGGATATTGGATCATTTTATGTAGGCGCTTCATTTTTATGACTTGCAAAATACTAGCGAACTTGAATGGAAGTCAGTGAAGGAAGGCACCACGGAATCTCAACACGGGCATCTGTAAATAACAGTACAGGAAGCTTCATGCACAAACCATGAAGACTCGCCTCTGGCCTGTTGTCAGTTACCCCAGTCAGAGCTGTCAATAACAAGGCACTGAGCCTAAGTGCTGACCACTGCCTGACTGGAAAGGCTGACTTCAGGGTGCCCAAAGAACTATTGAAGATACAAGTTGGGTAATGGAAAACAGGCCTCTGATAAGAATGCAAAACCCGAAGTAGTAGCCACACACATCGCCTCGTTCTTACAATCTGCGCTATCATGATCATCTTCTGAGCTCCCACTTTTTTCTCAAAATCCGCAAAGTAGAATTGCAGGAATATAGGGCAGTGGTGGAGCACCCCCTGGACATCTTTATCTGGATCATAACATAGACATCCAAGCAAGAATAGTTTATCCAACCAGAAACATTGCTACCTGGAAGTTGTTTATTCCTTAATTAAAAGGTGAGATTTTCAGGAAATTAGTAAGCTTTCTGAAATGAGTGGAAATGGACTGCTTTGGGGATCTGGTCTAGCGTGTTGACCTGTGCATTGGCTAATGAACCTTCCAAGATGCATCTTTTGACATGGAAGCAACTCGTAGGCTGCTATGGTAAATGACAAGGGTTTTGACACGGTTATTTCTTCTAAAAAGCCTCATTAAAAAGTTAGAGGAAGTTTCACAAAAAACTTCAGCTTCTAATATTATCCTGAAAACATCAGAATTGCATCTGAAAGCAATTTATAATCTGTCATAACACTCTGTTTTGACATATGTTCTGTTAATTGAGCTTTTGAGGATGTGCAATTCCATCATGTCTGTTTAAGGAAGCAGCGTTTGCTTACCTGTCTCACATATTCACAGCTAAGCTAAACTTTCATCTTTGTTCTGCTCAGCATTGCTGTTTCTACTAAAACCTAATACATTATTCATAACTGCTTCTAATTTTGAACTGGGGATAATTGGAATGTCTCCAATTGTCCTATGTTCACACATCAGAGAGCATCAAGTCAGCAGTCTGGTGATGTGTGTATGAGTGTTTTAAACAGGGAGGAAATACTGTTTTGCTGGTGATATTGGGACATTCCCCATTCTTTCAAAAATAAATCCAGACTGGTAGGAGCTGGAAGGGACCTCTGGAGATCATCTAGTCCGACCCCGCTGCTATAGCAGGGTCCCCCAGAGCAGGTTGCCCAGGATGGCATCCAGGCAGGAGACTCCACAACCTCTCTGGGCAGCCTCATCCTTACAGCAAAGAAGTTTTTTCTTATGTTCAGACGAAACTTCCTGGGTTCCAGTTTGTGCTGGTTGCCCCTTGTCCTGTCACTGGGCATCACTGAGAAGAGACTACCGTGTCCAGTGCAGATCTGGGTCTTAGTACAAAACTCATTGGAGGCAACAGAGCTCATCTAAGTGACTTCAGTAGGTTTTAGATAAAGCCCCAAGTAAAGGTTGATTTTTTTTTTTTTTTTTTTTTTTTTTCCCCCCCCCCTTCAGTGTTACCTAATTACTCCCTTCCCTTTGCTGCAAGACCATTACATGGAAATCTTCAGCACTTGCAGGTATCCTTTACTTGCTTTCCTTCTACTCCTACCCGTTTCCTCCTTTCCCCGTCCAAACTCAACCCGAATTCAGGTGAAGCTGATAAGGAGTGCAGTGAGAATCGAGGCACTTGGTGTTCACAAATGGAATTTGCTGGGTGGTTTTATTGCACACTGCTTGGGAGGGTGTAGCGAGCCGGGTCCTGCCTTTCTGAATTAGCCTTTGATGCACAGCAAGTGTATGGCTTGAAATGACGCCTGTTTCCTAAGAAACCGAGAATGCAGAACAGGAGATACGCTGAGTAGCAGGCTGTGATGAGGGTGGGGAGAGCGGGGTTTAGATGGGGGCTAAAGAGTGCTGATCGAGCTGCTTTGCATTACAGTTCGTTTGAATCTCATCACCTCAGATGGAGGAAACTCACAGAGGCTCAAGTACATCTTGTGCTTAATTCCCATTTGAAATTTTGCAAATATCCCATAGTTAACTCGAGCTGTTTAAACCTTCATGCAACCTCACTAGTGTTATGGTGCCTTTTTCTTTCTGCAAGCTAGAGGCAGTTCCAGCCAGCCTCACACTAGCACCCACTTACGGACAGTGCGGTGTACGAAGAGGTGAACACGGTTCTGGTGGATTAACGTGTTAGGCACTACAGGGCTTTACTGTGTAATTTGCAATAAGCCACGCTGCTTTGTTCTGCAATCACAAGTACTGTCTTCATTACTGAGCTGAATGGCCTCATCTTTTTTTGTTACTGTTTTTTCTTATAATCCCTTCTATATTGGAATGATACACTTGACTTTCAGACTCTGTGTGTATTTTGTGTTTTAAACACAGGCACAAGTTCTCATTGACATGCCTAGCAAAAGCAGAAAATGCAAGGTTTTGCTAATTTTGCTAAGTCTGGGTAGACTCTCTGTGAAGTGACTATCCTACACACCTCGGAGCTCCACCGAATCGAGATCTCAGCACACCAGATGTGACAGCTCTGAAGTTACAGCCCAAGTCAGTACGCTCAGGTAGTGCTTAGATTGATCCTAAAGTTGCCCCTTGAGTTTCCTGCCAAGATCTGTGTCAGTTTAGGATATAACCAAAGTTATTACAGACTGTAAATGGTTGATGTCTCTTCCTCAACAACGGACAAAATCTAGCCAAATGCAGTTTGAACCGGATTAAGGTAACCGTAGACACCAGCAACTTTAGTAGCTGTGACTGGAAATCTAGTCCCTTGCTTTATAAATAGATCACAGTTCTTGTCTGCACTTTTTGATGTTTATTTTCATATTGTTGATGAATAAATAAATAGTAGGTGATGTTGATTAAAGAAAAATAAAATCCTTCCTCCCAAAGAAGGATTTATGCCATGCTTGCTGGACAGTCAGGCAGTTTACTTAAAAGTCACCTACTTGTTTTTCAAAAGTAGTTATTGGGTGGGTGTTTTTATTCTTTTACTGCTTTGGGTTCATATTTTGACCAAAATTAGTTCTTCTGCAATTGAATTTTGGATTAATGAAGTAGTTAAAAAGGAAAAGGAAAAAGGTGTTTAATGAGTCTGTTATGCTCAAATGCTCCCAAGTACAGTTTTGGAGGTGATAGCTCTAATTTTTCTCTGGTATTGTTTGTGTTTGTATAAATTAGGTGTCGTCCAGGGTTTTATCAGGCTTTGGGCTATATCCCAACCACACATACGTCTGTGTGGTCAGAGAGCTCCAGGAGCTAATAGTCTGGGTTTTATTGGAAAGTCTTGTCTGAGAGGACGCTCTTAAGTTGGTGCACTGCGTGTGCTAGCTGGGAAGCTTACAGGTATGTTTATGCCTGATCTCTTGAATGCAGATAAAATTGTACCCTCAGTTGAGTGTGTGAACTCTGGCCTGAGAAGTGGTCTGGAGCATTGCAGGAGGTTAAAATAATGTGGAGTTTTCCTTTGAGGAACAGAATAGCCATTCCCAGAAGGTACAGCTGTGGATTGGTCCAAGCACTGCACAGCTGAAGCCTTCTTGCTTCAACAGATTTGGCTACATGTGAGTGAGTTTAAAGCATTTTCTGTAACTTCCTTGCTTTTGAAAGATTTAAGTACTCATACAACTACTAATAGTATTCTGTCTTTTAAAACCATCAACCAGGTCTTTAAAATTTGGTATTTTACAATTCACGTTACGAAGGAAGTGCACTTACACTGCTGCTATAATAATTATAATGGCATTTCACATTATTTGTGATTTAAGCTTTCTCTTTATGCTTAAATATCTTAAAATTCAGTAAAGCCACTTAACACCCAAATTATTTGAACAGTTTAGATTCTGTCCCTTTAAAGTACATGGCAAAGCTTGGATGCACTGTTCCTGTGTTGTCCTTTACCTGCGAGCACATACTTATCACGGGCATTTGCAATACGTGTGGATTCTTTTCAAGTGTGTTTTGCATAGGGTGGTTTTTTTTTTTTAATATGAAAAGGTAACCTTTAGCACAAACAGCTATCTGGCAATACAGTCCTCAGAACTGAGCTAGCTACCTAATCTGCTCATATTTCTCATCGCTTTGAGAAGCGTTCCTGTGTAGTTAGGGCAAATGTCCCAGCATCATCTTTCAGTTGCTTTTAGTGATGTCTGTGTTCATCTGCAAAGGACTAAAGGAGCACCTGGTCTGACGAGAGGTTATGGCTGTGTTCGATTTATAACAGCAAGCTGCATGTTCCATGTAGCAGCAGTGAGGGTGGTCAGGATTTTAGTTATTTTGTCTATTTTTAGCATTATTCAGACACAGCTGATATCCACCAGAAAAAATTTGAAAATCAGCAAATTTTTTTAGTTCCATGCTAGCAGAATAAATAATTCTGTAAGACTATGAGAAAGTAGGAGCATAAGGGTGGATTGAAGATGCAGAGGAGTTTTCTTCTTAACATATAGGTGAACAATAGGGAAAGAAAAAATGTGCCCAGGAAAGGCATCCCTTGCCTTGAAGCTTTTAGCCTTTCCCCAAAGGCCTGTCCTGCAAATCCCTTGAAGTCCCATGTTCAACTACCAGCGTTTTTTGCTACCCATCTTGTTTTTCCCCTCCTCCAGCCATCTTCCCCCTTCCCCCAACTTCCTATTAGAAGGAAAAGCTACCAAGAGCTCTTAAGAAACAGGCTCAAGCTTTCAATCAAGGAGAGAGCTGAATAGCCTTGCTCTGGGAGTGAGTTCAGCGGATCTGGAGTCAGGGCCCCTTCATTAATGAGAAAGGAATCTGTTCACCTTCTGAAAACTGTCAGCGCTCCCTGAAGCTGCCAGAGCCACACAACTTGCATTTCTCACAAATTTCCTCACTGTGGCCACAGGTCCACTTCTCTTTCTGCCCTTCATCTCTCGAAAACCAAATATGCAAAGGTAATGCCACTGCTCTTGCACAAGTGGATCCTGAGCTTCCTGCTCTTTACTTGTTCCTTAGGAGCTGCCATTTCAAATTAATCCCCTCCTTTCCCTGGCCCCCAAGCCCTTGGTTTCAGTAAAAAAAATGAGTTGGGCTTAGCATTACATGCAAGGAAAACTAACATTTGCCTCAGATTTGTCAGGCGTGTGCGCAGTGCAGGGCCAAACGTTGGGTTTGATTCTTGGGCTCAGTGGTTTCCACGCACTGGGGTTTTTTTTTTTTTTTTTGCTCAAACCTCTTGTGTCAGTTCACACCAACTGAGTTTTGTTTTGTGTCTATAGGGATTGAAACAAACCCTGGAAATTGAAATGCAGAGATCCACCAGCACACCTGCGATCTTCTCTTTTGATCCAAACTGTGTTACCACCTAAAATGCTAAAACCATCCTGAGCTCCTGCAACTTAGCTCAGGTTTGGTGAACACCTCTTTATCCTAGCGTGATAGATGCTCGGTTTGGGAGATTCTATTAGCGCTTTTTTTTCCTTCAGTAAATCTGTATCATAATACAACCTCAACGCCCCTCCCACCCCATCAGGAATTGTGTATCTTCATTCCACACGTTGTCAGAAATAGAAAGGCATTCTTTGTTGTTATTTCAAAAATTATTTTTTTACTATGTCTGTATCTGTGCTGTGCCTGTGGTGTTAAAGGAATAGTTACTGTCCATGGGAGATTAGACTAGTGAGGAAAGACATCATACGTGACCTCTGTCAGAGGGGTCCCAAGCTTGTACAGAATGAGCACGCAGCTGTTATTCTATGGGTGTTCTCATGTATAACACTTTGGTCTGGGGACCAAAGTTCTGGTGGCATTCCTGCTGTGATCTCATACGTAAATATAAATGATGTTGGTTGTGGCAAGTAAGAGGGATGATGCTTTGTGCGGGGGAATGTGGATTGAAAAGGGGTGGGAATTGGTAAGAAATGTGTACTTTATAGATTCAATGTTGCTGACATTGGTTTAGGTTTCAATAGTGCCTTCAACATCAGGGAGTTTCACTTCTCATTATAATATATAAGTGGTTACGGTCAAAATTCAGACTGAATTGGCCAAATTCAGACTTCTGTTGGTCTTTAGACCCACTCCAAGAGTTCTCTTTTTCTATTAATGCATAACTGATAGTGAAAAATTTTCTGTTAATTTTCCCGGTGAGAAAAAGTCATAATGGGTAAGAAAGAGGAAATAAATTTTGGAATGTTGAGCTCTGTTTGTTATTTATGTTCATGGTATATGCACCTAAACGATATAGCGACTAACTGGAACTGAAAATCTGAGTGAAAAGTACCTAGAATTCTGGAATTAAAAAAAAAGAGATCACTTGTCAAATCGAGCCCTGTGCGATAAAGATTTCCATGGGAGAAAAGCGCGACTAGGGAATGCACAACTGGAGTAGCGCGGATGTGATGTTAGTTGCTGTGAGTGCTGATTGCTTGGTAATTTAAATAAATACTGTGGGTGCTCAAAACCAGGGTATGAAGTGCTGGCAGCAGCTTTCTCTGCCTGACAATCATGTAGAAGAATACTTTGTGGTTGCAATTACAGATGCAGATGTAAGATTATTGGCACAACCAACTGTGTTTCCCTATTCTCCCCTCCCAGTTATTTGTTTTCATGCCTAAAGTAACTTAGTTGAGTGTTGAAAATAATTGGGTCAGAACACAGGAACGAAGGTATGCAAGTGGAGGTCGGTGTTGCTGTAGCAGTTACTGCAGGTGCTGGTTGGCGTAGTGCAAAGCACACCGCTGCAGCAAGCGACTAAAATCTGCCGAACGGAGGCCAGCTTGCTGTGGCTCAGTCACTGGCTCCCGAGCAGCCGGTCAGTTGTTCCTGGAGTCAGCGGTGAGTATCTTAAAGGGCACATAGTTGTGCTCCTGCCCGTGCCTACTCCTTCAGCTGCTCAGCGGCAGTGCCTGCTGGCACGCTCCGTAGCAGCCCGCGCAGTGGGCTCCGGGCTTGTTTTCATGTGAGCGAGCGTTTTGCTCCTTGCCGTGGTTTCAAACCACGGAAGGGAGCCGCTGCCTGCCAGGACTGCGCTCGGGCTGTGGCCTCCGACTGCTCCTGAAACCCATCTCCCAGGGTGGCTGCGTGCTCCCCGCCGAGCCTCGAGCCCCAGCGCTCGACAACCGGCTGCTCAGCCTCACAGTCCTACTCCTCGTGTCGTTGCTTGGCGCTAGCGTCGCTTTGCGGTGTAGCTAATGCTCCCTCGTACTGCAAACGGGCCACTGAAACCGCGGGTGACTTCTCCGAGCGCACCTCTCGCTGACCAATTTGTGTGCTACACATGTGCTGCAGGAGTGCCATGAGGCCCTGTCACGCGCCTGTGCCGAAACTGGGCAGCAAGGAGGTGTCTGGGCTGCAGTCCCCATCCCCTGTGCTGCACATGGGGAAACTGAGGAAAGCAGCAGTGCAAGTAGCTGGCCTGAGTCACACACTAGGTGAATCGTGGGGCAGGAAGGAGAGCCTGGATGGCCTGGACCTTTCACCAGTTGCCTCATGCTTCCTCCCAAGCCGCAGGTGTCATTGGAACATTTGACTGCCGTTTTGCAGCCTTGATCGGCTTCCCCACTCTGGGAGCACAGGGACCGTTCGAGCCCCTGTGGTGCAGGAACCTGTTTTTTTCAGGGTTTTTCCAGTCAGGCTCACCATGAAGAACAGCACTCCTAGGCATGGCCGAAGCTCCCTGCAGTGATGAATTCTGCACTGAGCCCAGAGCAAATGGCATGAGAACATTACAAGGACTGCTCAGTCGTGAACGGTTCCCTGCAGCTGTGCCCAGAAGAAGTTTATTTAAAACTCGTGTTCCTATTTCAGTTTTCTAAGAAAGGAGCATTCAGGCTTTTTTTGAATTCTGCCCAATAGAAACTAAATTAAATCTTGCTATCATCTATCTTCTATATTGTTATTATTTTAGAATCAATTAAAAGCTTGTTTACTGTTACGTGGGCTGCTCTGGATTTTCAGATAGGCAAAGAATGTGATCCTTTGGATTATTTAAGGCTGTGTTGGAACAGTTACCTATTTACTTTTCTATCGCTGATGAATTTTGGAAGAGCCTAAGGGAGGGGTGTGTGTGTAAAAAAGGCCTGTGTTTATTCACGCAAACACCTCTGTGAGTCCCGCTGTTGCCACACAGGAAGGTCTGTCCTCAAACCAGCTAAAAATCTGGGGCTCTGGGCCTTTGCCTTCTGTTTTGTTACTGCTGAGGTTGAGGAGTCAAGGGTCATAGCATTAATCAGAGACTGTGCGTTGCAGAAGAGAGTTGCTAAACTTGTGCTGAAAGAGGAGCCGGCTGTCATGGGAACGGAGTGGGACAGGCAGCCTTTGGAGAGAGAGACAGCCTCCCCCAGCCCGCGGGAGGGGGAGAGCCTGGCAGAGGGCACTTCTGCCTGGGCACTCCCTTAGTGCTGCCTGACATCCCTGCATGTGCGTGCTCTGTGTTTAGTTCTGGTCCTTATGGACTCTCCTGTATCCTTTAACATGTCAGTAGCCTGCTAGGGTCTGCCCCCTAAAAATTAAGGTCAGTCATCCAATGCATGATTATTGTTGCTTGGTCTGAATGGTGAGAACGTCCCAAGTAGTCAGGGTGAACTCCGTAAGCCCAAAGGTTCCCGAGTGCTATCTTTGCCCCACAGTAACTGAAGAGCTAAAGCCTCCTGCTCCTTCAGCACAAACAGCTCTTCAAACAAAGGAGCTCTTAGCAGTATCCACAGCCTTTACAGTGCAGTTCTGAGCCGTGATACTGGGAGGTGCTGAGCAGCTGTAATGCCCGTCAGCTTGTTGTTAATTACAAGACAGGTCTGCTTCACAAAGATTCTCCGTTTCTTTCCTGCACTCGGCCTGACTTCTTTATTTACTTGTTTCTTGTTTAATTTGTGATCCAAACAGGAAGACGCTCCGTTTGTAAAGAGCATCTAAATTAAGAGATTATTATTTATTTCTTTAGACTATGCAAATTGAATTTCATGTTCTCACTCAAAGAAGACTTTTTTTCTCCTGGGTATCACCAGTCTGCAGGGAAAGCTATTGCACTTCAATATAATTCCTGAAGCATGAATCACAAAGGTTATGGTTATGCAAGAGGCAAAGCTTTAGTTGCTTACAGTCTGTTCTTTAAACTTCAGCTATTTATTTACTGTGCCATCCTCACTCCTTCAAGACCTTCAGAAATGAAAAACGTGAGGGGATACCAGGTCCTTGTCTCATTTAAGTGTGCAAACACTGTTTTCAGAGGTTTTTTTCTGTGGCAAAAGCAAGGCCAAAAGCTGTGGCAGAAGGTAGCATAAAATAACGTGTCCAAACTCGATTCTGGTTATGATTTGAAGCATTCAGTACTGTTGTCTGTTCTGTAGTCCTGGAACGCATATGGATGCCCCATAGCACACGTCAGAGAAACCAGGCAATTGCTCTCCTTGCTGTGGGCTCAGTGCAGAGATAACTGGGGTCTGGTCGCACCCCTCCTCAGCTTACTGTGTTCAGCTCCTGCTTTGCTGTCCTAACTTGGCCATCTCCCTTCTCTACCAGTAGTGCAGACTTACTGCTCTCATTTCAAATAATTGTCAAAGCTGGCAATAGATGTCACTCAGCGTTACCTCTGCAGGCGTCATCAGCGTACGAGAGAATGCTGTCCTTGGTGCGTTGTGGCTGGTTTAGTTTATTCTCAAAAATTCCATTTGGCTAAAATGCTTGTGTGCGTTACTGAGAGACTTACCGGACCAGTTTTAGGATTCAGTTACTTAGTGTTGTGAGATAGCCTATTACTTGCATAGAAAAAGTAATGTTCATTTCCGTCATTGGTTGGTGGTAAAAACAGTAATGGGATGCCTGTTGCTGGTGATAAATGTGCAGTCCCTGACAAATGGCATTTTGGTCTCTATTTTCCTAATTTCTTGCCCTTTGGTGGCTAAGCTGTATTAGTATTGCTTTTGCAGGTTATTTTTATATCATTTTAAGACCTGTTTCCCATTTAAAAAAAAAATTAAAACTTTTATCAGGAAATCAGACTTATTTTCAATCTGTTATTTTGCACTGTCAGTTTCCTAACTCATTTCCTTCCTCCAGGGACTTCAATATATGAACTTCTAAATACAGAGATAGGCAGGTTTTCTCCTTCTTCTATTTCTTTTCTTTTTAAGGGATTTTCTTATTTTTAGTGCCTGTGAGGCTGAAGCCCTGGAGATTTCAAGCTTCTTTAATCCTCCAAAATGTCAGCGAAGCAGTGGGTTCCTGTATGCTTTTTTTTACACGCTCGACAGTGCTCTTCAAACTCGTCTTGCAATCTCTTTCTCCGCGGGTGAGAAGAGGGTGCGGGCAGGGGACGCATTTATACCTTGGGCGCTCTGGCTGAGGGAGTCACCAGGGAGAGGAAGGCACCCCGGCACATACGAGCCGTTCACAGTCCAAACCAATGACATGGACATGTGCATCGCCACCCTCTTTTTGTGTCCTCCTCCTGAAGTTTGCAAAGCAGCAAACCCAGGCAGCTGCCAGCCAGCTTTAGGGTGTCTCAGCTTTCTGTGCTTGTAGTGGAAAGAGACATTAGAAACCATGGAACAGAAGCAGCTACGTCCATTTCTGTCGCAGTCTGTGTTCTACGCACTGCCAGAGCTCTCAGCCTTCAGCTGTCGTTTCTCCTCTCTGGGTTACAAACTAGCAGGTGACAGAGCTGGAGATCTGTGAAGGCTCGTGTCTGCAGGTCTAGTGCATCTCTCCATTTAGACCAGAAGATGATGGGGGGTGAAGGGAGGCAGCGAAAGGGAATAAGTCCCATGCCTGGTAACCGAACCCAGCAGTGGCCACGAAGAGGCCAGCGACTGGCAGGAGAGGAATGTAGTTGAGAATGCTACCAAAGGCAGCTGGGCCACCTGACCAGCTCCGAATCGGGAAGGGAGCAAGGCAGAGCGCGGGTACCTGCCGGGGGAACAGGGCAGACGTGGACCAGCTGGGGCGGTAGTATGTGTAAGGAGGGAATGCAGAAAAGAGGGTGAACAGACGGGAACGAGGAAGTGGGACAAGGCCAAGCAGAGTGTGCAATCATCTTTGACCTTAAAACATTGAAGCCGTTTAAAACTTGTTCAGAGGGTACTTTCTCCTGGGATGTGTACTGCATGTTTCTTCCTTAGAGACAGCAGAGGTGCGTCCCACGTTCATATGAACAGTTACACGAAAAAAAAAAAAGGCTTGTGTGATCTGTTCTGGGCAAAGGTAGAGGGCGGTGTTTAAAGCAAAACCACCTGTGTACCACAACATTCCCACTGAAATTTTTAATTGTGTGTTATGATATTGAGGAACGGTCATGTTATCCTTTCGTTCTGTGCTGAGGATTTCCTTGTTTTATAACGTGTGAGGGGTGCAGCTGTTGTGCCCCTTTTATTGTAACGGTATGAGCAAGGGCATAAGTGGAGTGTAATCAGAGACTAGTGGTTGACTGTTCAGGAAAGGATCTTGTAAACATTTTTCTTTGGCAGTTGACTTGTACCCTTCCAAGGAAAAATCTTCTAATTCTGGCTGAAACCTCCCCTCAGCTCTTCAGCCTTTAAAGCATAAAAGATGAATCCACTATTCCTGGGCACTCTTCAGATGACAGGTTCGTTCACGTTCTCAAGGAGCACACCATAGATTTTGGATGTAAGAGCTGTTACTGAATCTTAATTGAAATCGGCACAGTAATAACCTACAGGCAAGGTTCTGCAAAGCATGAAGATACATTGAGTTTCTTGGAGCTTGGAGTAATCTTTACAGCTATAGATAAATGAATCTCTTTCAATTAAAGTATCCTAGAGCATATTTAAGGCAAGTTTAATTAAACTGAATGCATAATCAATTATTGTTCTCTCCCTGCTCCCCCTTCGTTTTAAAGGCTTTTTCAATGGAACGGTAATTACCCTGTCAAATCTTTCAGTAATATACAAAACGTTTCTATTAAAAAAAAAAAAAAAAGAAAGCTAGGATTATGGTAAGAGAAACTCTGCTCCTTTTTTTCTGAGTGAATAAAAGCATGACCAGTTAAGAACAGAGTGAAAGAATTTCTTGGACATAATGTTGAAGCAAGTTCAGCAGTTGTGAAAAGAATCAAAGTTGCAACCTAGAACGTGTATTTTCTTAGGTGCGTTTAGGTAGTAACATTTTATGTCAAAGAAAATCACAGGTTTGGGGTTTTTTTTTTCTCCTGATACACTTTTTCTGTTCCTGTGGAAATAAAATAAATACAGGATTGAGAAGCAATGCTCTGTTACGCTGAACTGGAATGAAATACACAGTTTGTGTTCTGCTTCATGTTGCTTTATCCTTCGAAGCATACAAGAAGCAAATTTGTAAGCTAATGTTTCATGAGAGCTCGTGGTTCCCAGGCTATCGTAGTGTGTGTCATCTTGTCTGGGGGGGCGTTACTGAGTGTGACAGATGCGCTGCAATTTCCCTACCACAAACAGGAATGCTTATTTTACTTATAGGATGCTAATTGCTTAGCTGTTGTATTTGCAAACCTGTGTAAAGAGGAGGAGGAGGAGGGAATGTATGTAAGAAAGGCAAACTCAAACCATGGTTTTGGTGCTGTCAGAGGAGTGGGTGTTTTATGTGGGAGGTAAAGGTGTAGGGAAAAGGAGTGACATTTACTGAACTTACTGCTCAGGCTCTGTGTAGTTCAGATGTGCCTACTGATGACATTTGTAGAGTAGCCCATGTATGAAAGTGGAAAAAATGACCTTATACTTAAAAAGGAAAAAAAAATCTCTAGCCTCCATTCTGTCTAAATCAAAAAATACATTTAGCAATTCAGAGTAGTCCTTTGTGCCTTCAGAGCTGTCAAATCTGTCACATACAAAGGCCACATCAGCGAGGAGCGTGTATTATATGAGGGGTGTTTTCTGCCAATGAGCAAAGCCTGTTGAAAACGTAAGAAAAAGTACAGAGGTGCTTAGCTATTGGCTGCTGCGATTAGCTGCATGCCATATGGCTCAGTTCTCTGACTGGAACCACCGTCAGCCGTCCTGCATGAGCAGAACAGCTAAAACTAAACATGCTGCGGGAGGCAATGTGTGTAAGGCTCCACGGAGAGCAAACCTACCTGCTCTTTAATTACTCTTTGGGGGAGTGAAGTGAGCTAGGCAGCACTTCGACCATGTTGTTATTTACTTCAGTGGAAGAAATAAGACTACTAGATGACTACTAGATGTGGGTTTTTTCATGCTATTACGCTCCCAAAGGCCAACTACTGCGCCGAAGATATTTAGTCGTCAGGTTTGGGATGAATAGATGAGGATGCGTAGTTAGTGAAAATCAGTACTCGTCACATCTGTGCGAGTCCCCTGAGCTATAACCATCTTCAACATCTCTATTGTTCCAGTCATTTTCAATTTTGGTCTCTACTCTGCAGAGTTTCCCAGGAGATCTGATGGGTCAGTAGCCGGTCAAAGAAGGACTTCAGACCTAATCTAATCAATATTGTGACAAACATAATGAAAGAAGCTATGTCACCTTGGAATCCCAGTACGTTTTATCAGCTCTGCTCCTAATGGGATGTGACAGCGAGGTTGATCTGTGTCTCCCTAGGACAGAATTTGTGCAAGGGATTGTGCAAGGATGGCTGGCTGACAAAGGGCAAGCTAACGCTGTGTCGATGGCAGCTAAAGGTTGAAACTAGAGGTCCTTACTTACGCATCAAACGGTTATTTTAAAAACCTTCGTTTTCAAGTGAACCAGTCATGCATTTATGACATTTTCAGCTCCTCTAACATGTCGTCTGTGTTAAAAAGAGATGGTGACTTTTTCAGTGGGAAGGTTCTGAAATTGGTTTCACAAATGAGAAAGCAGTAGTCTCTGCCTTTAATATGTGTTCCAAGCAAAGCTCTTCCACTTCATTCCTCTGTAGCGGTTTGATGTTTTAATCTGAATTGCCACTTTTTGCAATCACATAAACTAGGTCCTTTGTTCCACCAGTACAGGACATTTCTATGAGACTGAAGTCAATAACTTTTACTTCTTTTGTCCTGTAAATTGCACCCTTAGTATTTCTTTATCCTAAATTTAGCTGCTACCTTGATACTCTTCACTGATCCGTTCTGGTGTGCAAGCTCGAATTTTGGTGCCATTCTAGTTCTGAGGTGGCAGCTTTGCTGAAGAGCGTTTTTTAGGTAACCTCATTTTCTGTGCTCAGGATTGTACATATCGTTACCAAACTGTACAGTTTTTGCCCTTAATTCTAATCATTCTAGTTTCTGTGCCCAGCTAAGTTCATAGAGACACCCCATGTCTTGACTCATCTTCTCTCTTGTCTTTATAGTTTCTGTGTTCTTAAGTGTTGTCTGTATACTGCAATGCTATCTCTACCAGGTTATTTTCCAGGCATTTGCTGCCTCTGTCCCTTTACCCTTAACTTTCCACCACAGGTAATTACTGTCAAAACGTTCTCACGCACAGAAATCCTGTGAGCACATGGATTATCATTTGGGTATTAGCAACCTTGCAGACGTATTCCTATCATAACTCTCCAGGTTGGTCAAGAAGCTCTTGTATCTTGCTCCTTTTCCTTGGGGAGATAACCTTTAAAGTATCTTTTGACAACTGACCAGTTTCTTTTCTCAGCATAATGTTTGAACATGATACAATATACAGCTTGTCCTTTAAGAGCAAGTTTTTCTGAATCTCATGTTCAATTATTGAAGTTCTCTATAGGAGGATTTCCATAAATTGCCTCGATATGTAAATAGTGGAACAAAGCTGCCTTACACTTTTTGCTAATCCTGCTATTACGTTCTGTAAAGCTTTTTTACTTTCCTTAATATGAAACTAAACCCTCCTCTCACCTACTCATTTATATAACCAATGCACTAAGAGTTATGGACTTGACAGCTAAATCCAGTTTTAAATCCCAGGCATAGCAGCTATGTGCTATTGCTGCTCACTGTTTCTTTCTAATAAGCTGTAAGCAGTGCAGTATCTTACTAGTTAATTTGGAAATTGTTTCTCAGGGGATCGCACAGCTTATGTGCATCAGGTCCCTACCAATCCACTTAAAGCTTAAATTCACCAGGCTGAGTGAGAACTTCTAGTGCAGGACTGGATCATATTTGCTGCAGCAGAAACATTCATTTCCCTGTAAAGTACCAGGATAGCATTTTTGGTCTAGCAGAAGTTCTACTGAAAACACCTCTGAACCACACTTTCTGGAGATGGTAAATACCAGGTGTCAGAAAATACAAGCTCTCGCTTTCTGATTGGTTTTATTAGTGATATACCACAACCTGCTATTTTTCTGATCATACAGAAAATACTTTTATTCTGTGGGGTAACCTATCTGAAGGCATATTTTGTTGCAATTCAAAAGCCCTGTTACTCTTGAAATGTCAGTGTTGTTATTGCTCTTTGTTTAATCAATTAACTTGGGGGGAAAGGGGACTGAGAATGGAATCTGTGAGACAAAATACCTCTCTTTGACTCAGCTGAAACTTGATGTTCTGGAAAGCACCACCTGAGTTTGGTTGGGATGAGCTGACCCCAAAGGGCAACTTCAAACTTCATGGAAAGCTGAACTTTGATTCTGTGTTTAGGGCTTCTCAGTGTACTGCATCACTTTGAACCTGCCTGCACAGCACTGGAACCATCTCACTTGGTAAATATTTGTTCAAATCAATGATTCTGTCTTTTCTGGCATTCCACTCGAGGAAAAAAAATTCATGTATCACAATACTATGAAATATCAGCCTCTGTTTCCATTTCTCCACAACAGCTTGTGTAAAACCACCACCACATAACCTTCCTCATGGATGGTATCAGTTCGTTGCATATGATCTACATATAACGTAATACATAGAATAACCAGTCAATTTATAAACTTCATCACAATTTTAAACGTGCTTTCTCTGTAACATAGTCTTAAATTCCTTTGACTAGATCACGTGTGGCTAGATGTCTCTCGATGGCTGAACTCTACTGTCACAGCACCTAGCACAGAGATGTTCTCACCATGGCTTGCCTGGGGACATATGTGCCTCCCAATGCACCAGCAGCCCATAGGAACAGATAGTATAGAGCACAGCACCGTGCAAAACTTACCGGGCTCTTGAGGACCATGTCTTCTCGCAGCTGGGGCACCTGCACGCTGGAGCCTGTCCCTGCTTTACGCTGCCGTGTGAGCAGAGAGCCGCTACAGTGCTCCTCTTTCCCGTCCGCCTTCAGGCAAAGTGTGCTGGGGACTGTGGTGAGCCCTGTGTTTCCATTACAGTTATACCCCAGACAAACCGAAAGTACTACGGAAGGTTGAGTGCACAAGAGGAAACTCTGAGTTTCAGCCTTCCATTGCGTAGGTGTCCTGTGCTGAGCTGCCAGGCAGTGACTGGGAACTTCCATTCTGTCCTTGAGCTACAGCGAACCCCAGGCTGTTACGCTCCTTTCTCAGCGTATAGGGTTATAGGAATTGACATGCTCGTTAAGACCCATGTGCAGATGTACATTCTCCAACATTCTGGGCTTGATTTGGTATGATTTTAGAGTAGCATCTCTCAAATATCTGAATTTGATTATCTTTTTTTTGAGAAAATATAAAATTCCCTCAAAGCTATCTGGAAATCGTTTACAAAGTTTTTTATGGAAGTCTGACAGCTAGGAACCAAGACTCTGGAATTACACTTGCTGACTTTTTTTTTTTTTAAATCAGTTTGCATTTGACCATTATTTGTACTTGATTTTCACACAGTAATGTCCACGGTGTACCAATCCTTCTTCAGAAGTTCAGTTAAATCATAGAGGAAAAAACACTAGATGTATTCTGATTGGAAATCTGGATCGGTTTCCTGAATGCTGTTACATCTTTGATAAGTAGTATTATAAAAAAGAAGGAATTCTCTTTTTTCCATATATGTCTAGAGTGTGAAGTCTTCCAAGCAGAGGCAAATCAGGGCATAGCAAAAGGCATTTTCTGTGTGGGAAACGTTAGTGTGTGGTTAATGCAAACAGCGTGTCAGTGGTGAAGTGGTTTTTGTTTTGGATCAGTTTTTGTGTAAAGGCAGAGAAGTTTCAATAAGGATGTAGAAATAAGGAGACAAGGGAAACTGGACACTCGGCGATGAGGAAGAAAGAACCGAGGCAATTGTGAGAGACGATGACGTACCTTTGTGGCAATGGAACTGGTGTTTAGAGGAAACGTTTAGAAAGGGAAGACAAGACGACAGGGACGTGATTATGTGCTAGTAGAATACGTTTGGAAGAGGTTATTGGAACGCATTTGATTTAATCTTGCACGGGGCACGATACCGGAGATGAGCAATAGTAATGGATGAGAAGGATTTAACTTTTGCCAGTGACGAGTGTGTTTAAGTGAGATCTGAGAAGTGGATGAATGAGGGGTGCATCATGAGTCCCTTAATCAGAGATTCATCAGAAGTGATGGAAGGAAAGGATGGGGGGTGGGCAGTAAAGGGAGTTTAAAACACGTATCAACAGTACTGAATTTTACAATGAACTGTGGCCCCTGATCAGTGTCTTTGCATTTTCTAGTGCACGACTGGGCTACAGATGGTTCCAAGATTCTCTCTTCTGCACCTGCTTACAGACTCCCCTAATGTCTGAGCTAATTGTTATTCAAGTCTAAGGCTGCTCAGTGTGACTCCTGAACAATATAACTCTCTAACTATAAATTATCCTACACCGGTGCTTTCAAATAAAAAAGAAACTTCTACGTAAGAATCATAAAATGTAAAATAATACTTACTTTGCATTTCTTTGCAGCAGCATTGCACAGTGGTTCTGCCATCCAGCCTTTCCCAGTGGGTGGACTTCCAGCTATTTCACTCTACGGTTTTTGTCATGTGTCTTGCCTCCTTCTCCTTAAAATGAGGGGTGCAATGGATTACTATTCAGAACACACTGTTATTTTCTAGTGAAAATGCATTGTAGTATCAGAATAAAATTTGGCATGCATAGTTTTAGAGAGGGGAGGGTCATAAGGAGGAAGAAATAGCACAAACTATAGTATTACAAAAAAGGGAAAAGGGCAGAATTTTAAATACTAGCTACCAAGAGAAGGGCAATAGGAAAGAAGTTGGAAGGGTAACCCCCTCACCCCAATCCCCCCGTGACAGCAGTTTTGTAACGGTCATTAAGAAGCAATATCTAGTAAAATATCAATAATATTGACATTGCTAAATTGACTAGGTATTAAACTACATGCTCAAAACTGATTAACAAAAGCCTTGGAATTTAGAATTTTATTCCTTCATGCAATTATGGTGATAGAAGAATAATAAATCTTCTTTTCTTCTTGAAAAGTATTATGGTAGCATAAAGGAGAGTGACGGCACAATCATATCTCGTCAGAAGGATGGGTAAATCATTAACTATGTTCAATATTCTCTAAACTGTCTTAAATGTGACATAACGATAAAGAACACAGAGCAACTGGCAACTGTTCTGTTGGCACCTGGGATAAAATGGACAGAAGAGAATCCAGGTCTGAGCTGTTTCCGGACACGCTGTAGTTATGATAAACACAGAGGTAATTAACCGTGGACCGACTTCAAAACAGACTCTCACAGGTTTTTAGCAGGACTTGGGATTTTGTCCTTTTCTATAGGAAATTCACTGTTGTTGTTACTAAACTGAAGTGTATGCTGTGATTACTGCCACTGAGGCACGTGCAGCCGGTTGTCCTTTCAAGGTGTGTGTGTGTGTGTGTGTTCGGTTGTTTGTTTTGCCATGAAATTCCAAGAGCTGCCAGTGTGCTGGCTGGCACCAGCCACATGGCTTTGTTACAAAGCTCTTTTGCTTCAGGGATGACACTTGTCTGAGCAGGTATTTCTTCAGCACCAAGACCTCTACCTTTTCCCATTGGAATTAAATACTGTGGGAGCTTGACAGGCAAGTGGGATAAGCACACAAAACTGATTTCCCTTGAAAACCAGACTAAAAAAATAACAGGGTTTGCACAAAAAGAGTTATGTGACTAAATGTATAAATATTTTCTGATATTTTACACCAAGTAGGTTAGCAGTCAGTTATGAGAGCAAAAATGGCTTCATGGCCATAAGGAATTAAGGACTAATTCTTCATATACTTGTACCTTCAAATCTGAATGTCCCAAAATGGTTCAGTGTCATCAGTGAATTTTGTTTTGAGTTAGTGCTTGATCAATCTCTTTGTTTAAACCAACTTTTAAAAAACTTACAGGGCTCAAGTGCTCTCAATTAATCTACGCGTTATTTTTAAACCAAAGTAACTGCCTGTTTTCAAAGCAAAATCCGATTTCTTTGATTTTCATTATTGTCCTGGTTTTGCTGGGACAGAGTCCCAGGGCTGCCACCCTCTGCAGGCCGTCAGCAGGGTGGGCTCAGCCTGGGCAGCTGCCCTGAATTGGCTCCCAGGTGGATCCCAGACCATGAACCTCTTGCCCAGTATAAAGGGGGAGGTTTGCTGAGGAGAGGGGCTTTGCTGCTTGGGCTCCTGCTCTTGCTTGGGCTTCTCCTGCTCCCAAGGACGGCTTTCCCGTTCGTTGTGACCGCCATACACGTGCTGGGGTGAGTGTAACTTTGTGCACTTGATGTTGGCGTTGGTGTTAGTTTGGCTGTCCCATTAAATCCGTTTTCATTTCAACCCGCGGGTCTCCTCTCCTTTTCTCGGTCCCCCTTCTTGGCTGGGGAGGGGCCATCGGGTGATAGAACAACTGCTGCAGTTTAGCCCCGGATACGGGCTGAACAGAGGCAGTTATGCAAACTGAAGGAAGTATAGGAAGTAAGCAAGAAACACGAAAAATGCGGTTTTCAGTTGGATGCATGTTGTTCTGCCGCTTTCCCAGGATACAAGGTTTTCCTGTGTTGCCAATATCAGTGAAGGAATGCTGCTTCGCTCCATGCCAACAGCTGCAGATTTTGCCTGGAACCAAAGTGACAATGTTGTTTTGTTTGTAGGTTTTGTTTGGTTGGTTTGCAAATCAATAAACATGTTCCCAAATCAGGAGAGCTTCTCCAATGACTTTGAGGATGAACAAGATGTATAAATAATTTAGAGACGTTCTGGCAGGCCTTCCAAGTCTGCTGCAGATGCCATCAGAACCTGTCGCAGTAGGAGCATACAGCTGCATTTAGGTGGTGTTACTAGTTACGCGGTTGCTGGGAAGCCAGCTATGTTTATGCAGCTTCCTTGTGACGATTTCTTTTTCCAGAAAAGCCCAAAGTGCTCTAATACCGAAGGTATGGACTTCCCATTGTAAGGCATCTCCTCTTGCTTATCCCTGTCTGCTCATAAGGATGACAAATTAGTCTCGAGTGGGACATACAACATCTTGCCTGAGAAATCAGAGAAAGCCCCTTAATGCTGTAGCCTAGATGCGCTCCATGTGCAGTTACCAGGCAAAGTTTGTCTTGACCTTCAGCTTTAGCAAGATGTGACCTTTTGTAGATGCTGCTTGGTGAGTTTGGTGTACGCATGGGTGCCATCGACACTTACTCTGTCATTCCTTATTCTGCTTCTCACAGCCACATTCACGCTTGAAAAGACTGCATGGGCTCAGCTTTGGAGAAGGGCGAGTGTGCCCATATAGGGTTAAACTAGGCTGTGGCTGCAGGCAGCCAGCTTCCCTTTTCGTGAAGAGAGCAGCTTCCTGCTAGCTCAGGTACTGCAATACACCCCTGCGGATATGCAGCGGAAACCCCCATCCCCCTCGAAGTTGTATGTAGTGGAACCTACAACAAGTGCAAAAACATGATGGTCTGGGTATTTTGGGGGAAGTGGAAAACTACTGTAAAAAATTCTCATGGGGTTTTCTCACCGTCCATCCAGTTACTTGCATACAGTGTTTTGCAGGAATGTGTATGTATTTGTATGTATTACAGTTTATCGTTACTGTTTCATTAAGCAGTTTTGCTTTTCTTTTCCAACCCATCCGTCTCTCCTTCATTCCCTTTCTCTTCCTCTTTGGGAAGGGAGAGGGGTTAATAGAGAGCATCTGTCATACGTCTAGTGGCTGGCCCAGCCCTAACCCTTGACTACTGCAGTTTAGTTTTGATGGATTGTTATCTCTAAGCAATGCCAAGGCTGCTGCAGGTTTTTGGTACCTGCATAGTGCCTGTATATTGACTTGCGGTCCATTATGGTGAAAAAAGTTACCTTGGCGTCTCCCGTTGCTATTATTCATCAGTGACCACTGACTCTGCTGTTAGCACGGCGTAACTTTGGAAGAGGAGGGTGGGGTAATCCAGGGAGCTGTACAGTTTTTTATTTCCCGTTAGTTGAGGACTGTGAGCAGTTGGATAACAAAAGCTATCTTGTTTGCCGTGTATGAAGCTGTCGTGGTGTGGGTTCTTGGAAGTCCAGCAGGTTGACTGGTATCTGAGATACGCGGCGTAGTTGTGGAGAATAGCACTGAGACCTTTCCAGCTGGCTGCCTCTTGGGGCTGCTTGCTGTATTTTAGTCCCAGGCCACAGAGTAACCTCAGTGGTGTCAGCATTGTGGTGCTGCTGGAGGAGTGAGACTTATCTGGTACCGTGCTGCCTCTGTGGTATTTCCAAGACACTGGAAACTGCTGCAGTGACTGTTACAGGACCCTCTGGCAGACTCTTGTGTGGTGACTGCTTTGAGGAAACGCTGACCTAGAACAGGGCGCTGTACTGGATTGCCATTGCTTTTTGCCAGGAGGGAGAAGATGCTCGTGATGAGAGGGGAAACGTTAAGCCAAGACACAGTGGATTCACTAATTCCCGTAATATTTTATGCCGTTTGTTGAAGATGTTCTTGTCGTACTGATGTAGGTGCTGTTAAATGGCTTCGTGACAGTGCCAGTTCTTCTCAGAAGGACATCCTGTGAAGATGCACGCCTGAGGCCACAACGTGCATGGTCACATCTCTGCCAGGGCCTGTCAGGTGTGAGCCAAGCACAGCCACACTACAAGTGATAACTAGGCAGACCCAGCTTGTGGAGAGCTTTCAGGGTGGCAGAAAATGCTTTGCCCACCTGGGCAGGGAACAGCTGTGTGCCCTTGATGGCTGTTTTGCCTGTTTGGGCAGTGCTGCAAAGGCTACAGTCCCCTGTTCTCCAGGTGCTGCCACAGATGACAGCAGGATGTTGGTCCCTTACCCAAGAAATGCAACCTTTCAGTACCCCTGGTAAGTGTAGAATGTACAGTAAGGCAGGTGTGCACCGGGGCGGTGTGGCTATATACTGGTACTACAGATCTGATTCAAACTGTTTAACCTTGGGAGTCTGAAGATGCGCATTGGGACTGGGTCCCTTTTCTGGTTCTGCTGCAGATTCTTTTGTGAGCTGTGTGTTAGCTCCCTCAGCCCTGGTTCAATAATCACATGGCTGTGCTGGCATTGACTCTTCTTATTTTTCTGAAGTGTTCTAGGAGACGTGGAGGATGGAATGCATATTTTTGCATTTCTTCGTTCAAGTTTCATCTCCATCCGTGTCCTAATGAAGACTTTTATCTCAGTACTTAAAACTGGAAATGAGCAACTAGATGGCAAGGCTGTGCTATGCCTTACTGTTTGGTCATGTAAACTCCTTACACTGCTGAATACGGGTTTAAATCACTTGTACTCAGTCCACTGCTTTTTTTGTTTGAAAGAATTTGTATTTGCAAGTCAGCAGGGGAACTTCTGGCTGTAGAATTGCTGTACACTTTTCAGGAAATAGGCTATTTACTGGGGATTTCCTTGGTGAAGCAGATTGCTTGGCATTGGCCTCGACATTTGCAAGTTTTTGAGCCAAATGTTCAGTGGCTTTCTCCATTCTTGGACCCTATCTCCATTTTTTGATCATCTTAGCACAAATATGTATACTCAGATCACAATGGAGCATTGATTTCCTCTAAAACAAATGTGATCACTGGAGAATGACTTTATAGTTGCATTAATGATGAACCTTCCACTAAACACTCTCTAGCTGAAAAGTATTAAAATCTAGGCTGTGTGGGTTGGGTCTTTTTGTTGGTTTTGTTTTGGTTTTTTTTTTTTGTCTCGCTGTGGGGGCTATATTTTGCTTTGTTTATATTTGGGTGGTTCTCTATAGCTTGACTGTTCAATGAGAGCAATCAGCATATGAGCGTTCAGTCATTATTAGTTGCCGCAGCCTTGTGTTTTCACATGTCCTCCAGTGCATGTCCCAGAATAGAATGAGGATCCTCCAAAGAGGGTGAGGCCTCAGGCGGTCACCACATGTGACCAAAGCAGAAGCTGTGGAAAAAGCAACTATCCTTAATTCTGAAAGCTCAAGTGAAAAAATCCAGCCTGGAAAGCACCAAACAATTTCCTACATAGATCTTCAGCATATTTCTGTTTACAGGCAACTCCAAACTCTTTGATCTCAAAAAGGCTTGTACAGACACACTATGAAAATTGTTGTGAAAGGTGTTTGAAATTGATAATGTGGAAGGAGGTGAACAGGTCTGAGAAGCAGGCTTGATTCCAAGAAAAAAGGCAATATGAAAGAGGGTGCCAGAATACTTCTGAAAAGAAGGGTGGCTGCTGTTGCAGCCAGGATGTGTTTCATTGGATTGAGGTGAAGAAAAACTTGGATTTCACACACATTATACAGCCGTGAAAAGCTGGACATACATTAAGAGTTTGAAGTTCTCTGCTAATAAAATATTGCTGTTACGGTGATGCAGGCTTACAAAATAAGCGTGGACACTTCAGGATCTGGGCTGAGGGCCAGCAGACAGCGAACTCTGCTTCTAGCATGAATCGCGGTGGTGTTGTTTCTCTCAGTGACATGTTGTTTTCCCGGTAGATGCAAGAGGCCTCTCTGGAATATTGACTTGAATGAATAAATAAAGCTTGCTGTGACGAATGAGACCAAAGGAAAAAAAAGCCAGAACTTGGCCACTGTTCCCCAGCACTCTACAGAAGATGCACCAAGAAAGCCTCAGCTGGTGGATTCTTATCTTACAGCTCTGTGCTAGGTGCAGGAGATAGAGCATGATTCTCGTATCGTAGGATGAGGCGGTAAAAGAAAATGTAAAGCACTCGACTTCAAAACACTAAGGGCTTTGTTTTGTTGGTCATATCCTTCCATTTTTGAGCGTTTGCTTGAGCATATTTTGCATGTGTGGGCTTTGACATTTCTTTGCCGTGTAGCTCTCGTAGAAGTATCCCCTGCCTCTCAGAGTCAATGTTTCTGGATGGAGTCTCCTTCGCTAAAGCTTAGGCTGCATCTCCTTATGTGGGTTGGTTTAGTACCCCCCACTGTGCTGTGGTGCTTTTATCTACCTACTTTTATGTGCTTATTTCACACAGTAAGTGTTAGGCTGTGCTCTAGCCCGTTGGGAGGGAAACACCAGGCACAGTGACAAAACAGAACTAGAAGCTCTGTGTCCCACCACGTCACCCTCGTCATTAGGCTGGGTAAGAGCAGGGGAAAAGCATTGGAAACCAATGCTGCGCTGAGCAGTCCACAGCTCACGAGAGTTACGTCAGGTCGTGTAGCATCGTTGATGATGTGAGCTGATTGGACAATGTCTTCTGTTAGAATCAACTCCTTGCCTTTAAATTAGGCTAATGAAAGCGGGTTTTCTAATGTTTGAAAGTATAATGAACACTTTTACAGGCTGCTGTAAACCACTCAGGCATTTTAGTGACAAATTCTGAGCAATAATTTATAAAGGTTATCTTCAAAAAAAACCCCAAACAAAACCCAGCAGTCGCCTTTCCTTCAAGCAGCTCTGCCTGAATGTAAATAGGTGACGCTGGAGCATTGCCCCACGCTCTTGCCTGCCGCAGACCTGCTATCTGATCCTCACTCAGGACCTGGGAATACTCTCTGGCAGCGGTCTGGCTTGGTAATTCTCAGACTTGGAAAGTCCAGTCTGAGAGCTGTGGAAGGATTCTGCTCTACCGTTGTGCCCACAGAGTGACAGATCCTGTCGGCCAAGCATCGCATTGTTCTAACGGTTTTCCTTTGCAGATTCCAGGTGGCAGCTGCCATATCCCTAGCTGCCCAGGAGACACTATGCCCTTCTGTCCTGCTCACACAGATAGAGATTGCTTTTATCCCAGCCCTCTGTCATATTCTCAGGGACTCGACCGATCCTATTTGTGTACATTCACCTTGTTGTCTTAGTGCCAAAACAAGGGCTCTGTGTGAACTCGTTTCTGATCTCAGCGTTAACCATTTGTGCAGTATCTTTAGTCTGAGGGCTCTAAAGCATGCTACAACCAAGCACCACTTAGTCTTCACTGTGGCGAGATGGATTTCATTAGACTATTTTTGAGCAGCCAGGTTTGCTGGCTCCGGGATCTTGAATGAGCTACTAAAAATAGGGTGCGAAGACTGGGAGTGCTCCTTGCCTCTCAGGAAAACAATTACTTAGTACTTCTCCTTCACGGACTGAGAAGGGTTCAGCAAACACAAGCAATACCACTAACCTTATTTTTCAAATAAGGTAGCGGGTCCTCTGCTCAGTGATTTTTGTCTGATGCTGTTCTGAGTGAATGGCAAAACCAGGTGAACAACCCAGCTCCTGTGACGTCCCATGCTGTGACCCACTGGGCTCATTCATGGGCACACAACCCACAAAACAGCCCATAGCAATGCTGCCTCTCTCGGACTTTTCGTCGGTCCTTTGAAGGTACATGTGGGAGAACTTTTTCATGCAGATTTCCCCTAGACACACGGCACAGTTCGTACAAGTGAAGTCATTTCAAGCACCTCTTAGCTTTCACTGAACTGGAAAGAGATTTCATAAAAAAAAGTTTTGTCAAGCTTGTTTGTAATTACTCATAGCCCTGTGAAAGTGAGTTGCAATTTCTTATATATAGTTGACATAGGCATATGACTTCCGGTGGAAAGCCCAAACAGTCGGTGTTCAACAACCCTAATGCAATTATCTATGCTGAGGTCAGTGCCAGAGTGCCAAAATATTTTAAAATATGTTTTCTGAATCTTCCTAAATCCCTCCCTGTCATCATTACATGATACTAAATACATCTTAGCTGATTGGGAAGACAGGTATTATTGTTATTTTTTTCTGCAGCTGAAAAAGGAGGTTTTCCCCAATTACTGGATTTTAAATCTGAATTAAGAGTAGAATTCTTTCTTCCTTTTTTTTTTTCATTTCTCTGATTACTGTAGCATGTAGGGACACTAGAAGTGATTGCTCTCTTATTATCAAGGGTAGAAGTACTTTGATTTCTTCTTTTCCCCCCCGTATTATCTTTTCATGGTGTGTATCTCTCTTGAGAAGAATGTTATGTAGTTTAATTTTAGATTAGGTACAGATTAAGTAGGTTTTTATCTTTTTTTTTTTTTTTACTTCTGTGTTATATGGATTATCTTACTAGGATGTTATCATTTGCAAGTTGGTTGTGTAAACATTTCTGCTTTTACATCTATTTTACACAATGAAGACTTTCAGTGGTGGGGTTTGTTTTGTCTTGTTGGAAATATTTCAGGAAGAGCACCCTAGAATTGGGGCCGGGAAGTGGCCTGAGCTACTGCTTAAAATCCACCCAGGATAAGGTACAGGGTAGTCTTGGCACATGGCTTTGAAATAGCTCTTTGAAGGTTTTAATGAGAGATTTGTTTGTCTGTGTTGTAAACAAAACAATTGCTGTGTCTCCTTGCAGGATATTTTCCAGTATTTTTCATCTCAGTTGCTTTTCTCTGGATGCTTCCTGGGTTTTTATGGCTTGGAGTTCAAACTCGGACACTGTGTTCCAGCTGGAGAGACACCAGCACTGAAAAGTGTGGAATAGTTACCTCCACTGCTCACGTACAACATTCCTCTCAACTCTCAGAATTACTTTTTAGCCATCACTGGGTTATATTAATTACTGGCTCACATTGTGATCTGCTACAGCTCCTGCTCACTGAGTTCCTCAGTTTGTGTGAGTGTGTTTGATAGCTGTTCTCCGGGCTCAGCATGCGTGTGTCTAATTTGAATGTTGTCCTGTTATTTTTAAATTCTAGTTTGCCAGGAACACTTAGAATTTAAATGCTTTCTTGTCAAGTACATCTCCTCCCAATGTGGTAATATTGCTAAATTTCTCGTGCGTGGTTTATATCCTCGTTGATGCTGTTAATAAAATACTGAACAGCCTGGGCAGAACGTGGTGCAGACCCCATCCAATCCTGCTGCAGACAGCTCGCTAACACAGCAGCAAGCCACGGTAACTACGGCTCCATCGTGATGTTCCAGCTGATTGTGGGTCCTGCTTATGCTGGTTCCCTGCGGAGGAAACCTTCTTAGGCTCCGTTTGGGAATGCCCTGTGACAGACCAAGCAGCTTGAGCACCATTAAGATACGTCACTCCTGCTGCTGTACCCTAGTCATTGGGCCAGTTACTCTGTCAAAGACAGAAGCTAGACTGGTTCGACATGATCTGTTCTGGACAAGTTGGTGTTGGCTGTTTCTTATAACTTTGTTGTGATCTGGGAGCTCACGAAGTGTTTTTCTTGCTGGGTCTTCCTGAGCGTTACAGTTAGTGTGCTTGTGTGTAATACAGCGAGTCCCTCCTGCTTCCACCATTTGAAATGCCCTGTTGATCTCCAGCCATCTAGCATCTCCCCTCCTGTGCTCTTTGCTGGTTACAAAACCAGCAAATGTTATGGAATGTTAAGAATATTACGGAATTGGCACATATAGAATATTGGAAAACTAATTTTCTCGCTGTTCTCATGAGCTTTTCCTCTGAATACTGCAGCTATTAGAGGATTAATTAGCTTGAAGAAACGTCAGATGTTTACAGCTAACTGATTTTTCAGGTTTACATCATGCGCGATACTATTATGCTGAATTAGGTGTGAGTTTTGCACACAAACTTCAACAACAACAAATCCTTGGTACAATACAGTTGATTTCCAGGACAAGTGTTGCTGGCTTTGCACCACTGCGCTTTACTGCCAGGCTAAGCTGCCCTGTTCCAGCCCTGTTCCAAACACAGCCCGTTCAACAGCTCCTGCAAGAAGTGTGTCTGCAGTCCACCATAATGGCTCCTGCTCAAATGTGTCCAAGTGTCTCTGACAAAAATGGTTAACATCAAACACTGATGCTCATCTGTTTGCTTTTCTCTGACCTAAAGATGCACAAAAACCAGTGCAAAACAGGGGTGTAACTGAAACGTCAGACCCCAGGATTTTGTTCCTTCTCCATAGTTGTATCGGCTGTGTGGAGCCCACATTGGGGCATTCCACGTCCTTTCTCAGGCCCGTGTTTATAAGGAACGCATGTAACCATTTGAAATTTGTACTCGTTTCATTAAAGTCGAAGGTTGTTCCCAGGCGTAGCAGTAAGTGCACTTGCAAGCAGTTGCAGGAATGTGCTTCCAGGAAATCTGCTATGTTTCTTGTGAGCATTATCACAAATTCAACTGACAGCCTCTGACAGGGCAAAACCTTTGGAGTCTTTGTGCAGTCGTTCCTGGCATCCTGTTTCATGAACTGGTAGGTCCCCTTGTGGCCTGCTGTAGCTCTCACCTGCCCTCTTTAACCCTCCAAATTACCAACGCTCATTTATCATAGCACTACCGACTGTGATAAGTGACCCTCGGACTGCGTCCGTTCTAGTACGAACATGAAGATAAGACATTCTCTAGATGCAAACTGCTTGGGTTATGTGTGTAGAAAGAATTCATCCGTGGCATTTAGTGTCACCTCTGGTTTAGATCTGAGTTTGTAGACTGTCGCTATCAGCTTTCTTCCCAGCACCTTACACGCTCGCTGTGAAAATGCTTGTCCTGAACAAAGACAAGTGCAATTTGTCATTTAGAGCTTGCCTTTTGAAGGAGCCTCTGTCAGCCAAGGAGACAAGGTCTCCTATTTCCAGAGTTGAATATAACTAACCGTGAAAACAAAGCATCTCATTCAGAAATATTAGTGAGTTATTCCCAGCTTTTGTCTTTTGGGTTGGGATTTGGCTTTCCTGGATTTGAAGTTGGTAGAGAGATTTCTGTTGGTGTTGAGGAGAACTTGATCAGATCTCTCATGAAGAGATCCTGTTAAAATTGACGGGTTTAGCAGTATTGTTACGGGCTAAAGATCACCTAAATGACGCCAACCTGCTATAGCTGGGGCTGCTAGTGGGGTTTAGTCACAATCTCTGCTCTGTTGATGAGCGTTTTCCTACGCAGGGCTAATGACCAGAACCATTAGTAACTTGTGTGCAGAGATGTTAGAGCATAATTCCGGTTTCCAGAGAGCAGAGGATCACAGGGAAGCTGACCGGGGTTACTAATTTAATTTTCAGTGTTAACAGAAAAGTGTAGGTTCTTAGTCAGACTGCTCCAGAGATAATGGTGCGCATGCTAGGAACCAAACCCACCACTGTGCATTATTCCCCAGCATGTTTATGGGAAGGGTCTTCATGAAATGTGCAAGGTAGGGTAGCCTCTAGAAACTTGCAGAGCTGCTACTTAAAGTTTGTGTGGAGAGAGGGATTCTGTGCTGGGTGTTAGAAGTAGGCTTTTGTGTCTTAGAGTGTGAATTCCTGTTCTCTGACCTTTTGGAGCATTGCTTTAATTCACACTTAATTCTGCATAGACCTTCCTGTGGGGTCAAGCCTAGATGTATTTCTTTGTGTGATTGTGGTTTTGTGTAATTATAGTGTCTTTTTTTTTTTTTCTGTCTGGGGTTTTTTTGTCAGCTTAGAAAAGAAGCATTGTTTATTTGGAGAGGCTTGCGATCTCTTCTGCCCCTATTTATGTAAACGTTAGTCCTGCTGGAAATTGCCTTTATTTTGTTTCAGAAGAGTTTGTTTGACAGTTATGAGTTTTCAGTTTGCTAAACCAGCTGTAAACCTTTCTCTCAGCTGTAGTAATGATGATCTTTAAAGGTAAAAATGATTAGATTTTTTAATTTCTTCTTAGATTAACTGTTTGCTTTGGCCCACCAAGATGGTTTTGGTTTGTTTGGGTTTGCTTTGGTTTGTTTTTTTTTTTGACATATGCACAATAGCGTTTTTCTCATTCACTCTCAGCGATTCTGTTGCTTTTGTGTTGTTCATAACCTGCTGAAGAAATCAGAAGGAAAGAAGTAATTGCTGAAACAGCCTGTATTTTGGAAAACGGGAGGTGGTGTGAATACGTGCATTCTCTCAGTTCACAGACTCCTCTAAAGCATTGGCATCCATTGAGTTTAGACTGGTACTATTCCGAACTGGGATAGAAGGCTTATCCAAAATAATATGGAAATGGTTAGTTTACCGTAACTGATGGTGGGAGTGCTGGGACAGCTCGGTGATAGGGGATCTGAGAGGCAGAAAGGACTTGGCGTGGGAGGCGCTACTGTTTAACTACTGTGCTCACTGTGTTAAGCAAAAAGGGCAACATTTCTTTGTTCTTCCTTAATAAATATTCTTGTGGTAGAAAAATAGTTGAAAATAACTCTGCTACCAAGTGTAAAGTAGTGGCTTCATCCACATACCGTCAGCCAGCGTTGTCTTGATCCCGGCTTTACTATTAAACTGGAGGCTGCCCAGGCTGTGGAATAGAGATGGTGTGTTATTGTGCGTGATGGGTTGGTGTCAGAGTCCCACTGGTTCTGTTAAAATTGTATGGTTGTGGGTTTGTGTGTGTATATACATACACACGTATACACATATAATTGCATTATTTAAAAAGCTCCATAGTGCTCTGGATTAATTGTGCTTTAGTGGTTTTATGTGTGAAATGCTGATGGCAATCGCAATATAGGTGGAGAAGAGGGCGAAGTTGTTCATATTCCCGCTCAGAAATATAACCTGAGATGAACATAAGAACAGTTGTACAAGTATCTAGCAATACACTGATCCTACAGCAGCACTTGAAATAAACACCAGCTTTTTGTGGACTTGCTTTTCCCATCGGCCTTTGATTGCTGTAAGGGAGGACAGGCTGCAGCTCTATCTGGCACAGCTGCTCTGCCAACAGAAGTGCAGCAGTGGGGTGGGCTGGGGAGTACAAGAAGTCGCAGAGCAGGGAAAGATAAGCAGTGTCTTTGAGGCTGATTTTATTTGCCTTTTGAGGACTATGGTACCGTGGTGCTGTTAGCGGTCTCTGACCATAAGGTTTCTGTTAGGTAGAGATGAAGTTGAATATATGAAATCTTTCTCTGGGCTACACACAGCAACACAAACGATCAAAGATTTCTCCAAATGGTACAGAGAGAAAAGTGGGCATCCAGAATGTGAGCTGGGACAGTCAAGAAGAGGGCTAATAATATTTGCATTGAAGGAATGTTCTTTTTTGGTTATTATTCCTATCTGAGTTGGTAGACGGTTATTGCAGAAATGTGGGGTTTGTTTCGAGAACGGTGGTTGTTTTTCCTCAAGTGTTGTTCTTCCTCTAGTCTTCCAAAGCAAGGCGGATACTCTGTGCCTTCAGCGTATAGAGGACAAACTCAGTTTGCTTTGTTAGTCCGTGTGTTTCAGAGGTAAAGCTAGAAACCGCGTGCTTTGTCTTGCCACATATCAAGGAAAAGGGCTTTCTCTTGTTGGTGTGTGGGTGTTTGGGCTCTTTAAATTGCATTTCCACAAGACGTAATTTGTAACAAATAATGAGTGGTAGATACTGATAAATGTGCATGGAGTGGCTCTTGGTTGCTGACTCGGGAAATAAAATTGTTAAAAGCAGACTGGTTTGTTCTTACAGGTCCTGCGCCGCGTAGCACCAAGGGAGAAACCTTCGCTCCGAGACTGCCTTCACGCCTGACAAGCCTCCAGTTAGAGCTGCTTCCAAAAGTAAGTGTAGTTTCTGCCTCTTTCCTCTGGTTCCTGTTGCTGCAGAGTGGGCAGGGGAGAGGAAATCCCCAGAAGCAATGCCCAGTCCTCAGTGCCATCTACCCAGCGTTCATTGTCGTCACTACGTGTTCTGTTTGCTTTGCTGAGATTCCTGCTGGCTTTGGGCGCTGAAGTGGCTTGGTGAGAAACGCGATCGGTGGAGGGGATTGCTGGGGAAGGAAGGCCCAGAATACATGGCCAGGAGTGAGCGAACAGGGGCAGAGGCTGACTGGAGGGGCCAGCGATCAGCCAGGCTTGCTCTCCTCTGGAACTGCACCTCTTTGAAATTTGGGGTTCCAAACGAACTGACACCTTTACTCCTTGTCACTTGAATTCAGAGACCTCTGCGTGTTTTGGCCTAGGAGGCCTCATTAAAGTGCTGCTGGGAAGCTGTATAAGAGTTGTGAGCAGAAGTCTGTCTGTAAGCTACAGGAGATCTGCTGTGGCTTCTTCCTGCTTTGCTCCCATTTACCAATTTCCAGAGGATGAGGAACAATCTGTCCCAGTTTTATTTTGTTTCTGGATGAGGGGTGGGTTTTTTTTGTCTTGAGCTAGTAAAGAAATATTCTGTAAGTTTTATTAATGAATATGCTGGCCACTGCGCATCTCGAATAAGAATGTATTTTGGCAAAGTTAATACCGGAAGGCTTGCTAAAAAATTTGGTATTCCTTAAAATTTGATAATTCAGTATGTGTTTGATAACCAACGATCTTCAGGGGTCTTTCCTCAGAGTCGGCTTTTTTGGTCATCATCTGTCACTGCTTGTGATAAAACAGTATTGGAACTTGATGCTGTATCCCAGATCCCTAACTTGCCAAAGCATTCAGTGCTGTCCTTGCTCAGGTTCATCTAGAGGTATCTTTTGGTGCAGTGAGACTGTAGTATGGAAATGTAGATAATGAATATGGACAATTCCTGATTCTTTCCTCATGTTTCATTCAGTTCTTAATCCCCAGCAATATCCTCTAGCTACTCCCAGTTACACCCATGTAGTTCACAGACATGTGTAATAATCCAAACAGATAATTGATTTGCTTTTACAGCTCCCTTTCTCACTTGTTAACTGTCACTGCAAGGATATTCTATTTTCATATGTTTCCAAGTAAACAATCTGACTCGGCTGTTATTGAGATCTGAGTTTTGGATGCCTAGTAGAGCTGGCTGTAGTATGAAGCATATACAGCTTTTTTCACATACCAAAATGGTCTGGCTGCCTTTTTGCACAAACCCAAAAGAAAACAGTGTATTGTTTTGCGCTGAGGTGGTTTGACATGCTGTGTCGGAAGGCCTGTTTGTCATCGCTTGACGTGTTTCTGACTGCCTTTTCTATCTGAGCAGACTGGGTTGAGGAGTAATAGATCCAGTCCTCTCCGGGTGGAAAGGTTTCCCTATCACTACGCACAGAGGGAGTTCTTTGCTCATAGTCCTAGCAGAGAGGCAAAGGAGTAATTTTCCATGGACTAGGATACCCTTTCAGATTTTCGGATCAGCAGGAGGGCAGCATGTGTAAGGGAGATTTGTTCTCGGGACGCCTGTGCCGTGTCTATCGTTCAGCTGCGTTATTCACAGCAGCCGTCAGTTTGTTGTTTCCATTACGTACTAAAATGCACGTTGAAATATAACAGAGAGTTAGGTTACCGGCTCTGGAAAAGCCCATAGACGAAAGAGAAGTGCAAGAACGTCTTAAATGTTATGTTACTCGATAAGGGGTGTCATAGAACGACTTCTGACAATTTTATGTACTGCATTTAAGGAAAATTTCTCGCCAACGCCAACTAAATTCTGACAAAAATCCGTACGATAATTTTTGTGGTTCATTGCTCCACAAAGGCATTCAACCAGGTCATCTAAACGACTTTGTACAGAGCTGATAAGAACCCGGTCTGTCGATGGTCTCTTACTGAAAACAGCATTATACTTAGCCTTTATTCATTATGGATTTCCCATAAACAACAGCATCTGTGGTTTTAATATTAAGCTTTGGGAAGGGAGCCAAAAAACTAGTTGCACAACGATGGTGCGTGGATAGTTTAACCCCTCTTTCTTTCAGAGCTTCTAGTGCCAGCACAACTGGAAGATAGTGCCAATTATAATAAATTATGTTTGCAATTTGAAGGAGCTGTGTTTTGCCAAGTTGCGGGAGCGTGTACCGAAACATAATGTGCTGGTTCAACCAAGCGCCGCGCAGTGTATAATTTTAGCCTGGTGAATCATTATACTGTGCTAAAAGCTTGCTACAACCTTATTGCTGTAAAGCATTAACACAGTGTCTGAGGCCTCCTTCGCCATTAAGTCAAATTCCGTTCTAAATGCATCTCTAATGACACGTGTTTTGCTGTGGACTTGTGAGTGCTTTTTTCCCCACCAAGCATTTCACTTGTGCATGCAGGGCACTCTGTGGCAAATGAAGGTTATGTGGATTAGTGCAGTGTGGGAGATACTTTAAGAGCTGTAACTGAATCTTCCCTGTCACTCCCAACACCAATGCTTTGACTGGAAACTGTACAAATGAATTCACTGAACTCAGAACCATATGGCAGTGGTAAAACGTAGCACACACCCTGCAAGTCGCGCACACACACAGAGCGGTAATTGGAAATGAGAGAGAACGCGGAAGTCATAAATCTCTAAAGCACGCGCACCAGCTAAACATCTACGTAGCACTACTGACCGTGTCTGCATTCCAGGGCTCTGTTGTTTTCTCTCATGTAGTTTGTTCATTTGAAAAGAATACCAGAATAGAAAGCTCTAAAATACCTGTTAAACCTCATACTGTTTGTTCAGGTAACCATGTAAAAGCTGCATGAGAACAGATGCTCACAGAAACTTTCTGCAGAGTGATCTATTTTAAAAATAGCTGCTGCAGGGGCAAGTATGTTCAGTTACACACAGTGCTTGATACTTCGTGTGACAAAAGATAGAGGTGAGAGAACTGCCAGTGGCAGGTGCCGTTGTTACAATCTTCAGTGTCAGAACGAGTTGGAAAACTGTTTGAATCACCCGCAGGAGGTGGCACAGTGGTCGCGAGTTAAGAGTTGCCCAGGACTGCTCATAATGGGTGCTCTCAGGTAGATCAAACAGAAGCGTTATTCCTGGCATCCTTATTCCTCTCAGAGCTTTATCAGATCATTGCACAAGTGCTTTTCTGCAAAAAACCGGGATGCTGTCCATTCATTCACTGGAACGGAAAATAACCACCCTCTCAGGAAGGCAAGGGAGACAGCGATAGCGCTTCCACCAGTACCACCGGGGGGTCCTGCACAGGAAACAAGGGAATGCCCCCTACCAGAGTCACACTGTGGAGGCGCTTTAGAGGAGCGAAGGTGCCACTAGTTCATTTAGAAGCCGAAGCAAACAACATGGATGAGTAGCCGGGAGCAAGTGCTCTGCTTCTCCAGTTGCCCAGACCCTTAAAGGCGTTAAGAGAGGAAGCCATCAAGGATCACTGGCATACTGGCCAGTGCTTGCTTTGTTGAGGTGACAAGGCCACGGCTATAGGCAATGCATTTCTGCAGTAATTATAGAGGGATTTGAGTGTCATGGCTCTGAAATGCTGCACAGCGTGAGGCTGTGCTTAGGAAGCATCTGCTGGGAAAGAAGTGCAATTGATTTGTCATCTTCGGATATTTCTCAGAAATTGTTGGAAATTTTGAAGAACCCTAAATTTTCCTGCAAGTTGAGATTAAGCTGATAAACTAGGTCTCTCTTGATTTAAAATCTTCAGCTGTTTGTTTTTGATAAAGGTAAGGACTAGAATTTAAGCCATACAAAAAAGCAGATATGTTAACCATAGCTGCTGCTTGACTGTGTTATCTCCGAAATACTTTAAATTATATTTAAGAAGAAAAACACCCAACAACCAGCATCACATTAGGGTCTCCATGTTACAGCGAGTTGCATTAGGACTTGAGCCTCATTACTCTTCCTAATGATCTCAGTTAAAGTTGAGCTTGAGATCCTATCATTTACTTAGAAAATGAGTTTTTTTCCTGCATCTAATAATAGGAAGTAGTCTTTCTCCTCAAGAGATTACCTGGATGAGCACCCTGCACTGAGGAAGATGAGGTTTGCCTGCGGATTTCCTGGTGGAGGTTTCTTCTGAACGATTTGAAGTATCAAGAAAGCACTGAACTAAGAAATTTCCTTAATGTTTTCATGGAACTAGGGGGTGTTTTCTGTGGGGAGCCTCTTCCCATCCCTCACTCCTCTCTTCCCTTTGTGCTGTCCAGTGGTGGGTTCATTTCTACAGTGCAAAGCTTGCGCTCTGGTCAGACCAAGACTGCTCCCATAGCTGCCTTGTTCAAGTGATTCAGTAAGAACAGGTCAACGTCTTCACCATCTATAACCTTACTGCTTCTTGCTGCAGGTAGAGAGCTTTTCTTTGCCACCTCCTTTTTCATCCCCTTCCTAACCCCCAGTGTGCATGTGGCCATGGAGAACAATTAGCGTGGTTCACTTCATGGCAATTTTTTACTTATTGGAAAATGAAGTTTGTTGCTCTTTAAATGAAACAATCCAGCTGCATTTCCCAAAACGTGCTTTCATTTCTGCTTCACTCCCCTGGGCACTGTGTGTTGTCTAAATCCTTTCCACTGCAGACCTCCAGTTTGACCCAGTATCCCATTTGATTGCACTGACAAGAAAGGCACGATTGCCTCTCGTATCTTGCCTGTGCAGCAGATGAGATTCCTGTCCTTACCCACCAGGACCGCTTTTATTTTTTCTGCAGTGTTATGTAATTGACTCAGCTATGATTCATATCAGCACTCTGGGAGCTTTCAGCAGTGCTGCAGCGTAGGCCGGCAAGTTCTCCTCCTTCGCAGGTTGAAAAAAAATTATGCTGTCCTTCAATCCAGTGGATTTACCTTGCGCCTTCCATGTCTTAAGTTATCCTTTGTAAAAGTCAGGCATTAAAGATGCGCCTAGTGTACACGCTTGTCTTCCAGGAGAAACCGCTTGTAAATACTAATGCTGAAGTAGCTAGTTTAAGCTGTGTTGTAAAAATAAATGTGACTCTCTGCTGCTGTTCAGATCAAAGCTGTATGTGAGTATGAGGTCAGCCAAGCTGCTCTGAAGAGCCAGCTGCGGCTGAGGAATGACATTTTTCATATGCAAAGCACTTGCTGATAGGCCAGGTAAAGAAGTCGCCAAGTCTTACTGCTGTGAAGTAGGCGAATGGTTGTGTCAGCTCAGTTTGAAAGGTTAGGAGTTCCATAGGTTATCAAAGCTGACATCTTTAGATTATATTATGTTGACTTGAAACTGAGTCCCGTTGTCATTTACAAAGATGATCTGTTTAAGCTCAGTCACATTGGTTTAACCAAGTGCCTCATACTACCTCAGTTTCTGCCCGAGTATGTCTTGCCTCTTCCTTTCTTTAGGAAATTGTCTTATACAAAAGTACCCAGCAGGTGTCCTTTTGTTGTTGTTGTTGTTCTTTTGATTCTTGTTTTCTAACGAACACAACTTCTGCTTCACTGGGAATGCAGGAAAAAAAGGACTAATAGGTTTTTAAAATTCTTGCTTGGAGGTTTATAAGCTGTTGCTAATGTGAGTCTATTCCATTAGCAACCACTTGACTAATTTTGCTGCTTAACTTGCTATGAAAATCGGACCTAATATGTTTAATCTTGTTACTTTCTTTCTCTTGAATTACCTGGTTGCCCAAATGTTCTATGGCGTAGTTTATCAGCAAGTGACTTTGTGTTATACTTTGCGTGAGAAATATCCTCTTTAGTGTCTGTCCACGTTACTAAAACATAATTTGTCTGGATTAGAGTACTAGGATTTCCTGCCCAACGGGCAAAACCTCTTGGATCGTTGTACACCAGAGAGATCTCTACCCTTTCACAATTTCAGCTATGCAAATATATCTTCTCTGAGCTTCCAATATGTAAATATTTTTAAAGAAGTTCTGTGATTACAATAAACATAGGAAAGAAATGTGTAAATTGTGCTGCCCTAAAAGACAACTAGGAGCACTCTAGGATGGGGCTGAGACCTCCAAAGAATTGTTCTAGTCTGAGGGAGTCAAGGTCTGTCTTAACTATGTTTTTTTAAATGGTTTTGGTTTGTTTGTGGTTTTTTCTTTTTTTTTTTTTTTTTTTTTGGCTCACACTACAGATACTTTTGCTGCCCTGGCTGTTCTGGTTTTATTCCCTCTCCAGTGCGTGCTGGCGAAATACACATCTTAATGGGTCAAATTATTCCTAAGGGGAAAGCTTGCCTTGGTGAAGAAGTCCCACAAGATCAGAGTAAACCTGGTTTAGGAAAACAGTCTGCTTCTGTGGCTGTCCTAGGTTCAGTAAGACACAGACATCAAAACTAAGCTGTTAGACTGTGGACTAAGCCAAGAGAAGCCAGTGCTCACTGAACTGAGGGATCCACGTCAGCTGCACGGCCCGATGACAATCCAGCGCCAAACCCTGACTGTTCGAACTAGCTGCTTGGTTCAAAAGGGGGTTAAAAATCCCTACTTTGCTTTTAAAAAGCATCAGACAGCCTGTAGAGGTTTTCTGCCAAAAACATTTTCTCACTGAGATATCCAGATCTGGCTAAAGCAAAATATTTCAGGAATTTTTTTTTTTTTAATTATTCACTTGAACAATATGACTTTCTTTATCAGCAAATGAGTTCTATGGAACAATGGATAAATACTACAAGCTATTTTTACAGCTCTTTTGAGCTGTTAGAAAAGTTAAGGCATGTTGTTGCTGAAAAGCAGAGAGATGTCAAAAGAGGCAGTTTTGTGTTTCTCAAAGGGTTTTTACTGCTTTTTTCTGTTTAGAAAGTTTTTTTTCTTGTCCTTTTTATAAAGTCCTTCAACAGTTTCTGTAACAGAACACTGAAAAAGAAAATGTGCTGAGTAAATCCCTGTACACTTCTGCGTTAGCTGTGCATTCCTCTTAGCCTCTCAACAATGCTTTGCACGTTTGGGGCCACGCAGTGTAGTTCTGTAAAAGGAATGGGGTATTTTTCTTTAACGAAGTCTGGTGCAGTTCTCCCTCTGTTTCTTTAATCTGAGAGTGTCTTGTCAGTTTTGATTTTTTTGCCGCAGGGAGCAGTTATTTCTATTTTTAAAAAGTGCCAAAATAATTAGATTGAAATATTTGGCAAAAGAAGGAATTTAAACTGGTCCCTTCATAAGCTTATATAATGGGTCGATGTTTTCTTCCTTCCCTTGGTTCTTGCCACATTAAAAGCAACGCGGAAGATATGCAAATGTTACAAAACCTTTCAGAATGGAAGAGAATCAAAGCTGCTCAAAACCTATGGGAAAATTCAGAGATACTGTGTCAATTTGCCCTCCGAGACCAGTACGGTCTTTTTAATTCCAACCCGGTAAGAAGAGGAGCAGCTTGGAAGAAAATGGCTGAGACAGGAGGATTTTAAGAGAGAATCCTAGGATTTCTTGGGTAATGCACGTTCAGATTGATTTCATCATCTCTGATTCTACAAAAGTCCTGTACAAAGTTAGGGATGAAACCGCCCGTTTTTAGAGCAGGACAGCATCAGTTAGAAACATGCTTTTTGTTTGGAAGGCGTTTTAGTTGGCTGCTGCTAGTGTGATGGAAACAGGCTTAACAGATTTTTCTAAGCTGGATCGCAAAGTTGCAGAACGAAGTTTGATGCCGAGTTAGAAACTTCGTAGTTGCAAAGAGGAGATAATAATGTCTCCTCCCACGGCAGGCTGTAGTGAAGGCTCTTGGTGAAGCACTTGGAATCTGAAATGATGGCGCCGAGGGAAAGCTGCGTCAGAGATAGTCCTGCCTTAAAGCAGTTTTTGGTTAGTCTGTAATCTGTCATCCTGTCTTATGTCAGTCTGTGGTAGTTTACACTGAACAGAGAGACTAAACCAGATCGTTAGTTGATATCTGGTTCACTAAGCGCTGCCTATTGTGTGCACATAGTGAGCAAAGTACGATTGTGTCACCTGAACAGGATTTTAACAGTCATGCGGGTGGAGTCAAGGTTATACAGCCCTCTTTAATCACGGCCTCCCCGGCTTTGGAACGTGCAGTGACTACTGCCATCAGCTCACAGCCTCAGCAGCCTTCTCCTTAGCATGCTCCTTTGATTATGACTTTGTGTTCCATCTCTTCTTCACATGTAACTCAGGAAGATGCATGTTTGTTCCAGGTTTCCCAGTCTAATTAAATGAGGAAGAATACAAGATCTGAGAACCATGACCCATGTTAGAAGACTCAAAGTATGTGTATGTATTGTATGGTTTTGAGGTTCAGGTATGTGTTTGCATATGTAATGGATCAAGAAAGTACCTCTTTAATATGTATTATTTCAGTCTTGGTAATTAGTCATCTATCTAATCCCTTCTCTCTTCTCCCCCTTCCTCCAACAATTTTTGATCTCTATGGAATGAAAAATATTGCTGGACTCCTCACATATGCGAATTCCTCACATTTTTCAGTGGAAGAGTTTTTTGGCATGCACCATCAGTCTATGCAGTGTCTTTATCTTCCACAGTGCTGTAGTTTGTTTAGTGGTTTATGTTGTCAGGCATTGCCCCCCAAAAAGAAGAAATGTATTATAACAGTCCTTACTGACGTGGTGCTACTCTTCCTGCTATTTAACACAGACACTTCTAGCATTAAGCCAATTGTGTACAAATTTTGCTATGGATCAGCTCATCTGGACAGTGTTAAGACCAGGATACTTGGCTTGTCGTGCTAAAGCATCGTTAATTGAATGGAAGATCGTAAGCTCAGCCGTGAGTCCTGGTTTTGCTGGGACAGGGTCCCAGGGCTGCCACCCTCTGCAGGCCGTCAGCAGGGTGGGCTCAGCCTGGGCAGCTGCCCTGAATTGGCTCCCAGGTGGATCCCAGACCATGAACCTCTTGCCCAGTATAAAGGGGGAGGTTTGCTGAGGAGAGGGGCTTTGCTGCTTGGGCTCCTGCTCTTGCTTGGGCTTCTCCTGCTCCCAAGGACGGCTTTCCCGTTCGTTGTGACCGCCGTACACGTGCTGGGGTGAGTGTAACTTTGTGCACTTGATGTTGGCGTTGGTGTTAGTTTGGCTGTCCCATTAAATCCGTTTTCATTTCAACCCGCAGGTCTCCTCTCCTTTTCTCGGTCCCCCTTCTTGGCTGGGGAGTGGCCATCGGGTGATAGAACAACTGCTGCAGTTTAGCCCCGGATACGGGCTGAACAGGGAGACCTTACTATTTCCTTAAGCTTCTCATAGCAGGATTGGACTGTCTTTATCAACTGCCAGCAGGAAATTACTTCACATGCAGTTATGTTTAAGCAGGAGTGAGGGGACTCAGTTACCCGTGTGATTTCTGAAAAGGATATTTCTTTGGAGGAGAAATAGTAGCTGATTCTTTCTCTGGAGCTGCAGTGTGCTCAGTGAAGTTGTGTTTCTGTTCCTCTTTATCTCTGTGTTCTTTGAGGTACCAAGCAAATACATGAGAGGATGTAGATGCAGAAGAGGTTGGAGACTTTCTTCACTGGCTACTGCTGCTGGTCTGTGGAGGACCACCACTGGAAAGAAGCTTCTTTTAAGAAAGAAGTGACAAAGAGCAGTTATGCCCCTTAAAAATCCTAAGTGATGCAAGGGGTGAGAGCAGCTTTCTAGCTCTTACCAAGTAGTGCTGTAGTCAGAGTGTTTTCCAGATCAGAAGACTTTGTATTAGGATCCGTGAATGTATGAAAAGATGGAGTTGCCACTGGTGTAGTAGCAATGTGGAGTATCAGATATATGGACATATTTATGCAAGGAAGTTGAGAAATATCTCCGATAGTACTGATGAGCGTGTGCACAGTCTGGCTTCACGTAAAGGGGCGGTTGCTGCCTGATTTAACTGGATCAGTATCCATGCCCTGAGCAGCTCCCGTATTATCTCAGCAGGACGTCACCTGGAGCCCTGGCTGTTCCTGAATGACATTGCAAAGCTTGAGGTGGTAATCCAGCAGCAAGGCCGAGTCGCTTTGCAGTGCAGGGTGACTTAGAAGGGCCCCAGCACATGGCGTTCCTGCGTTAGGCAGCAGGGTCATTTCAACATCAGCATCCACGTTTAATGCAGTTCTGCAATGGCAAATCACTGGACTTTTCTTTTGGACCAGACGTTTCTTTTGGAGGAGCTGTTACTTAGAGTGGATGAGAATTTTAATTTTGCTTTATCCAATTTAGATTCTAGTCTGATGCCAACCCTTTGTGGAGGCTCTCAGTCCGTTAACTACTCATTGCTCAGGGAGCGGTATAATGCTTTTCCAGGTTAAGATCTTACGAAATCAGTCTTTTCCTCCGATTTAAACGTGGCCTGCACATAAGCAATCCTCCAGCCTTCATTCTACTAAAGAGCATTGTCACGAAATGAGTAGCCGGCCTGCAGTCAGTCGTCTTGAGGATAATGCCCATTGCTGACGATGCAGCTGAGCTGCTGTTAGCCTGCTGAAGTGAAACACGAAGAGGAAAGCAGCAGATGAGTGCTGCTTGCTGGTCTTACTAAAGAAAATACTTTTACCCTGGAAGAGAAAGTTAAATTCCTTTGATCGGTGCCATATGCTTAAGTTTATAACAGGCTTTTGTGTTCCTTCTTAGCGGGATCGGGTTGAAAGTGGAATAATTACCAGTGAGGGTTAGAAATAAAATGATCAGTTTATGTCAAAATATCTTCATTTTTATGTCAGTCGTGCTGTCTTTCTGGAATAGTGAAAGCTGACTCCGGGTTTAGCAGCAACACCACAGTGATTGAACTTGAACCCTTCCCTTGCAATTGGCTGTGAAAATCACCTGCCTGTTTTGCCTTGTGGGCAGGGTCATAGGGCATGCTGGTAGTAAGGCTGAAAGGGTTGTGTTGGTACAAGTATAAGCACACATCCTCTTCCCCCACCACAGAATAATCAGGATGTAAAAATTCCTTTCTTTTTTAACTCCATTTTTTCCCAGTAAGATGCAAATACGAATCATCCATACTGCAGAGTTTGATTAAAACTGTTATTTCAGCATTAACTTTGAATCCTCAGATGGAATAGCTTTAGTTGACTTGGACACTGCATGTTTTGGAGAGAGATCAGTGAGACTGCTTGGTATGTCAGACTCAAGATGAGTTTGTTGACCTCTGTACTGATGTAACCACTTTTGGAAAGGTAAGCAAAAAGAATAAGCAAACAGTTCTGCTGCACGTCCTTCTAGGTGCCTCTGCGTCACACCCACTGCGAACTTAAAAAATGACACCACAGTAATTTTACTGGGTTTGCACAGCAGAAATTTTGCATTAGAATATTTGCAAAAGAACAAGGGCAAACATTTGGTCTTGTAGCTATGGTGCTCCTCTCCTGGTGACTTCATTAAGAGTCTGTCGGTTGAGTTTGTCTCTGGCAGTGTGTGCCGATGTTGTGCGCACCTCTGTCTAATTAAAGGGCTTCTAATTGCTTCAGAAATGTTATGACCTAAAGGCTTTTACAAAACCAAGAACACCTAAAATCCGTAAGGGAGGCACTGAAGTCTCTGCTGAGATTGTGTGTTTTGCACTGTGTTTTATTCTGTAATTTTAAGCAAAGCTGTAGCAGTCGTAGGTGTTGGGAAACGACGGTAGGAGGTTGTTGCTATAGATTACTTGTATTGCCATGGAAATACTGTTCTTGAGAAGTAATCACCCTCCTTCCTATTGTGCACTATGGACTGCGAATAAAACATTACAAGAAAAAGAAAAAAATAAAGGAACTTACTTGAGAAATAGGCAATAATAGTAAATGTTTTGTAGGACAATGACACAAAATATTGGGGCTGGATAGCAAAATTGCATTTGGACAGTAGCACAATTATCAGGCGATTAGTCTTTGAACATTTTCCAAAATGCACCTGGTACAGAAGGATGGAGTTTGGTTTTGGTGCATTGTGATTCATTTCATAAAATGAACGGGGGAGAAATCTGTTTTCAGCATGGTCTGGTGGGGCTCCCCCCTGCCCTGTATTTCAATGGTGCATATACCGTTCCATCGGATAATATCATACCTGTCGGTAACTACAGAACCTGCCACGATTAGTGTAGAAATGGGCTATTGGTTCTTCCCTCTGGTTTTAATTTGTATAGGCGTAGGTAACTGCTGTCCTTCAGCCAGTGCATAGGGGAATCAATACAAGTGTGGAAGTGTTCGTTAGAGGAAGCAATAATTATTTTTCATTTGTGGAAATTTCATTTAATAATATCGGAGAATAAAAACCTTTTCCTGGTTTTCTGTCACGCTGCTCGGAAAGCATAAAAGCTGTTTCCAGGCAGTTCTTAAGAGTTTTGTTTATTTCCATTTCACTTTTCTTTTTTTTCCCATCTTAAACCACTGAAGGAAGGGTGGGAGCAGAGATGTGCTCCATCTCATTCTTTAGTCTGCTGAAGCCACAAAGTGTCTGTCGGTTTTGGACTTTGCAAAGTGGGGAAAGGGATTTCGGTCTCCCCATTTTCTGTGCTATACATTATGGGAATAAAAGGATATGAAAGCAAATATACGTAAACAAGTTAGAGTAGGAAAGTGTTAAACGGGTTGAAAGTACTGTCTTAAGTGCGAGTAATTTATCTTTGTTCAAATGAGTATGGGGGAGATGATTCTGTTTGCTCAACAAGGATAACAAGAGAAGGGCGAGACAGCTCTTGCTGATGGAGTGTTTTCTTTTTAGGGAAAACAGTCTGATGTTGACAAGCCTTTTTAAAGAATTGTTGTGGAATCAGAGAAGTTCATTGTTACCATTGCACATCTGCTGATTGTGTCCCCACCCCAACAGGCATATAAAATTCTTAATTAAATAACAGGGATAATTTCAGCTATTTTAGGAATGAGAAAATGTCCTGCTTCATTGTGATTGGGATATATGCTACAGACTCGGCTCTGCCTTGAGTTCAAGGAGTCCTGCAGCTATCAGCTCCCTCCCTACACAAATACACAGTATTTTAGGGATGTCCATTTTCCCCTGTGTTTCTTTGTTTTCTCATACCGCTGAGGAAAGGCGTCAGCTGCTGGCACACAGATAAGATATGCAGAGACAGGATCCTGAACTTTGAGAGCTGACAAAAGAGAAACCTAAATGAATGTGTTTCCACAAATCCTCACAGAACTGTCTTTAAAGGATAAAGTGGGGGTTTTTTCCTGGTATTTTTGCCAGTTCTTTTAGGTGTGCCCTGTAACTGTAAGAAAACAAGCTAGGTCCTGTTTTGCAGTCTTTGCCCTTTATTAGAATTCTGGACCTCTAATCCCACAAAGTGTATCCACATCCTTTTGTTAAAGCGGGCAGAGAAAATTGTGCTGTGTAGGTTTTTTTTTTTTTTTCCCAACCAATCTTTCTAAATGAGCTTTAAAAATGTTTAACGAGTTATAAAAAAGGAACAAGTCAGATGTGCTGCAAACATTTTATATGCTACAGGGCACTGTCTTCCTCTACAGTACTTCGATACCCCGGTTGCCATGGCAAGAAAAAAAGAATAAAAAATTCCTGCAGCAAATACCTTTGTAACTCCAAAATCATCACTCGGCAGGGCTGTGTGCTTAACTCATAAAACGTACTGTGGATTTTTCAGAAGGCTGGGAGGGAAATTCTCCACTGATTGGTCTCGTTCTGTTCGGATGATTGCACATGCTGCTAAAGAGCAGAGGTGACCGGGAAGGGTAGCTACGTCATGGTGTGGTATTTAGCTTTGACATGGGTGTGAGCGTGTTCAAACGTTCAGGCAGAAAGAGCCTGGTTCCCTGGCCCGGCTCAGAGGAAGGTGGGATGGAGCGGAGCTGCTCCAAGCAGCGTGAAAGGTGTGGGAGGACAGGGAGACTGCTGGCATCCCTTGTGCCTCCTCCTCTGTGAGGAGGAGAGGCTGGGCAGCACATTTTTCAGCCTGAGGAGGATTTGGTTAGCTGATGCAGGTGAAAGCCTATGCTTGTGCAGCATCATGTTCAGCAAAGAGTCCCTGAACTCATGTGCCTTGCCGCTCCGAAGAAGGCTGATCATGCCCGTTACATCAGTCGCCACCTTACGCAGCCGTGTACCCTCTGTGCCAGGATCCAGCTCACACCCCTTCTGTTGTGCCAATGGGCTTGAGTGTATCTATGTCATGTACAGATACCCAAGAGTTCCACAAGCTGTGGGCTTTGTGCTAGAAGTGGAAGAACATTTCTGCTTGGTGAATACAGGGTACAGATCTCCAATATCCTGTTTTAAAAACACCCCAAGTTCTCCTAAGGCACAGCAATGTAATTTTTGAAGTTTTTCCAGGGCAGCCTGACCCAGAGGCACTTGGTACCTAATGGACCATGTTAGTACTTGGAGCATTTTGCAGAGTTCAGGTTGAGACCTGTGGTAGGGTGATGGCATTTTGAGACTTTCAGTGATAGATGAGAGTGCCCACAGTCATAACAATCTGATGCAGAATCCTACTGCTAGCACCATCTGCTGCAATTTTTAAATATAGAAGGGGATTTTTCTTAGTCAGCATGTTTCTGTCAGAACTAGCTCTTCATAGACCTAATCTGAATGCCTCTGCAGAGCTTCAAACTTCTTCAGCTTTCTAATGGAATAACACGACACAGTCTAATCTTTGCAAAGCGTGCTTGCCTTTTCTCAGCAAATGGAACCAATTTTTACTCTTCAGTGGTTTCTGTGGCTGTGTCTGCACTTATGTCTGAAATGTTTCCTCTCTTTGCACTATCGTTTGTATTTCTATCAAGAAAGATTTTAAGGTTTGAGAAGCCATCAACTGATGAAATATGTTTTTGCTTGAATATTGCTACCATAAAGCAGAATCCATGATAACGTCACCAAACAGCTTTGCTTGGCTTGCTTGGCTGTACTGTGCTTCACCTTCCTTAGCTTCAGCTCAGTTCCAGTTTTTGTAAGGTGGATGCCTCAGAACTGTGTACGAAAGCAATGCCGAATAACCATGGCAACTGTCTGCAAAATGCCAGAGAACTTTTCTGAGATTGTTTAAGCATCTGTCAGCTAGGGATCACGGTGGTTGAACATCTTTCTAAAGCTTTCTGGAAGCCACAGATGAGAATTCCTGGTTTTAAGGTGCTGCTTGGTGGTAGTTAAGATAGCGCTGTGCAGGTACTGGTCCCACGGCTGCAGGGAGCTCGCTCACTGCCTATTGTGCCAGTGAAGCTTCTTGGGATCTAAACTTTGCAGGGCTCACTGTCCGATGCCTCTGTACTGTCCATCTGTGTGGAAAGTGGCCTGTTTCTGAACACGAGGGCAAACGCATCCAGAGGGACCAGCAGTACACACTTCAGGAAAACCTTTCCTGAGCTGACAGAGGGCTTGGGCCAATACGAGCCATCAAACAAGGTAGTTCTGGCCACTGGCAGAGTTTTCTCCCCCTTCCCCAGGAGACACAACTGTTCTGTTCCTGCTGAAACGTTTTACACGCTGCTGCCGGCCCAGGGTGGGCTCAGGCAATGGCAGGGTGTCACACTGGCTGCTCCTTTGCCCAAGTCTGTAAGACTCGAGGGACCGTTAAAGGAGGGCACGGCCCGTCCTTGGTTTCAGAGACCTTTTTTCCCCCACCCTTATGTCTCTTGGACGCTGAGGAAGGTGTGACACATTAGGCATGTCTTGACACCCGCAGGCAACGTCTTCCTCTGATTGTTCCCCCACAGCTGTACTGCGAACATTTCCTTCCCTTGCTGCCCCTGAAGAGCAGCCTGAGAAACTAAACGTACAAGGAGTTGCTTGCCATGTAAATAAAACAGAGTCTTATGTGCCTGGGTTGTGCTTGCACAGCTTGGGACTTGAGCCTGGTCTGTTTCAGAAAGATCCTGTTTAGCGAATGTTGGGGTCTTGCTAAGCAGTTGGTTATTTCACTGAGCTGGGTGCCTGTCTGTCATCTCAAAATATGTATTTTATGGTGTGGTTAGACTGCATTGACCTGAAGTGCATCAATAATTTGAATAGAGAAACAGATGACTTAGAAATGCACATTTATCTATGTAGCTGTTCATAATGCCCCTTCGGAGCTGTTAGCTCATCCTGCAAATATATACCTCGTTTAGTCACTGAACTGAGAATGTGTATGTGTCTTAAAGATCGTCTTGACAACTAGCCGCAGTAATCATTCCTGATAGCTACATGTCAGGTCTGACATAAGTGAAAGCACAAAGTCACTAGCTGAGGCCTCGGACAGCGGGATAAACGTGTGACTAACAAAGCCAGAAAACCAGTACTGGTGACAGACATTATGATCATCCTGACCAATGTGAGTTTAAAAGGCCTGAGGTTATTTTGGTTGAAGAGCCTCAATGAGAAAGAGAGTGAGAATCACTTCCTAGCAGAGCAACGTGGGGTAGGTGCTCTCTCGAGTGGAGCTGTCAGCCCTTAAGGAGACTGCTGCTTCAGTGTCGCTGCCTCTCTGAATAGCGCATTTGCCAAACGGAGACAACAATTCCTCTTTTCCTGCACCTGCTGTTCATCAGATCCCTCTTCTGGTCTTTTTTACACTTGTAAATCAGCACGGCAAGCTTCAGCCTTGACTGCCCTGCGTTCATGCTGCAGTAGGATGCAACTAAAACACTCCGAAAGAGGGGACTAAGCCATGACGGATAATGGCAGTAGGTGTGAATGCCAGGGCTAATCCCTGAGATTTCATTCTTATTCTGAAATCTGATTCCAGTATTAGGCTAATGGAGTACATGGCTGAGAAGAAGTAAGGCTCGGTATCCACTTGTTTTCAGAACAGGGAAGTCTGCAGTTAGGTTTCCTACAGCGGCATTATCCGCAGGATGAGTTCAGAGGGCCAGGGGCAGCAGGCTAGGAATGATGGGATTATGGGACACTTGCAATAAAGGGACCTCAAGCAATCACACGGTCCATCCTCCTGCCCTCTTGTTTTATTTCTTTCCTTTGCCAGAATTCTTGTCTGGTTTCATGTGGATGGTTCAGATTTTCTGTGCTTTTATATTTCGACAGGGAAATAATGTAAGAGTGTCAAATGCATAACCTGAATGGTAGGCAACCTCATGAAGTCTTGTGAGAGCTAAGATATGCAGTACTTCTTTAAATCCACGTGCTATTGTAGGTCTATCCAAATGGTATATGGCACCAAACAACGAGCTGCGTAATCAGAAGCAATTTCTGTAAGCTGGCAGGGCAGTAGCTGCAGCGACTGGCAGGAGCAGAGTCTCTGACTCGGGTGGTCCGTGGCACTTCCGATGATGATTCCTCTTCAAGGACTGTAGGAGTGAAGTGCTTGAACGACTTCATAAATACAAAGTATGTGTTGTCCATCGCTGAAGCAGACTGCGTTTCTGATCTAGCCGTCCTGTTCACATCCTTACGTTTGGTGAGATGCATCGACCTGATTTGAGAAACGTTGAGCTCTGGTTGCAATGAATGCTGAACTTGCAAGGAGCCCATGGGTGATCTGAGAACAGCCATGGGTTTCGTTGACCTCTGCGTTAGCTCGCTGTCTTCCAGAGCGGTTATTGCGTAGCCTGGAATGGTGTCTCGTGGCATCCCCATCAGTCCTGGCCTACCCCGGGCAGCTGCAGCACCGACAGGAGCCACGCTGCAGGAGCGAGTCCAGGAGTCAGAGCTGATGCTGGCAGACACGGGTGATGAAATGGTCAAGCTGCCGATGATATGCGGTACAGAACTTAACAGCTCTGCCTGCCGTGAAATGTTTTGGGGAAGCTGAAATTCTCTAAATGACCTCAGAAAGGAAATATTTGTAAAGCTGCAGAACTGATGGAGCCATGATAATGTCGTGGTTCCTTATAGCCCTTATCAGTAAATTACAGCTATAAGAAAGTTGCTAGGAGGGTCACGCTGGGCACGGAAGGGTGCCTGTTTTTGAAGCAATTTTCACAAAACTGACAGCTGGAGCATCATCTATCTTGATAGATTCTTGTTTGCCAGGAGATACAAAGACAATTCCACGGGGGAAGATTTACGCTTGTGTGTTGGGCGTCAGCACATGGTTATTGAATAGTGTGTGACCTTAATGTCTGGAGAATGACACATTCTATATTGCACAGCTCGTGATTTCAGCTACTTCCATATTTAATTTATTTTTAGTTTTATGCCTGTATGTTGTATTTCCCATCTTCTGGGGCATCAATGAGTTCAGTGCTCTGATTTCAGACTCTAATGAGTACGTATTCTCTTCCTATGTCGTTTATTTAGACTCTCATCAAGGCTGCTAGGACTATAACAAATCGCATTGAAGAGAGAACGGGGAAGTTGATCCCTAAAAACTCTCACCACCGTAGCACAGTTTAAAGTCTGGAGACACAATGATATACATAAATTTACTAAGAAGGCAAGCAATGACAAAAATTTTCAGGTGTTCAAATTTGATAATAAATGTGCAAATTTTTTGGGGGAAGGTCTCCAAAGTGCAGCTACCTCCCTAAGCTTTACTCAGAGCTTTCACCTGCATTCTCAACTAGAAGCCTCTCCATTTTCCTGCCTGAAGCAGAGAACTTCTGGTTTCACTATTTGAGAGCAGGCCAGAAATCACTCTCTGACTTCTTTCCCCAGGTTTGGCTTGTGCTCAGGGCTGGAAACTGATTCGTTCCCAGGAGAGCGCATTTGTTCTTTCTTAGCGGATGTGCTAGTTCACTGTTTGGGTGGTGACTGTTAGCAGGAGAGGTGTTTTCATTCTGTAGATCTCTCTACTATGTATTTTTTTAATGGAAGGTCGTGGGGCTTTAACATTGTCACCTTGGTTTTACCCCGTGAACTCCAACAGAGCCAGAGTAAGAGCAGTTCCTTTTTTAATCGGTTATTTGGAAGATAACATGTCCATTCAGCAGGCTTGTCTCCCAAAGCCACCGGGGTGATTGACAGATCACGCTCCCTTGGAACTCTCTGCCCTTTATAAATCTGTTCATGAACGCTTATCTGTCCCCAACAGACAGAATGAATCTTTCCCCTGCTATTCAGGATCCTATTATTCATACCCGCTTTCTTATGACCAGTAATATTCAAAGCAACCTTTTCAGTGTAAACTTTCTGCACCCAGATAATCACAATATAATGAGGAAGCATCAAGCCTATAAAAAGTGGATGATGGAAAATTTGTATTTTTTTCCTTTTAATTTGCAGTTGAAAATGGACACAGAATGGAATCATAATTGGGTTTGTGACAATTTTCTTAATATAATTCTATATACGATGACATCAAAAACTTGGCAAGGAGATTTTTTTTTTTTACATTGGGTCTCTGCGTACTTCCTGCCGGCAGTTTTGCAGCCTGTGATAGCTTTTTGGATATGGTTCACGTGTGAGATGGTTAGTACTGAGTTACTAAAACTTACAGACACTGCCCATGAACAGTTGGGCGTTTTTTGTGGATTTCTTGGGTTACTGTTTTTGTAGGCAGTTCTGGTTTAATTTCAGCTATTTCTGATAATAAATTCAGCAGCAGAAACAGAGGATTTTTCGTCTGCCCATGCAGTCAAGTGGCTGTTTTTGAAGTACTGTTGGTCGACTCTGTAGCAGGCCTTTCTGACACAGTGAGAGGGTGGTTGTGTTCCTTGTGGATCTGCCGGGTGGAAGGGGGTGTGTGTCTGGGCTGCGTAGCCTGTGCTCGGCAGCTCAGTAAATCCAGGAAGCCCTGAGCTACCAGGCGGCTGCTGCGCAGGTAGCCGCAGTGACGGGGTGACTCTTGGGTGCTGCAGGGTGGCCTGTGGGGAGCGCGGTGGCACGTCCGGGTGGCTGCGTCGGGGCTGTGGGATACACGCAGTGTACAAAATCCTCCACTTCTGCCTGGGCAAAATACTCAAATGGAGAAAATAACTGTGTGTTGGGCACGTGAAAATCCAAGTGACCCTCGCACAATTCCAGCCTGCTTGTATGAGCCCAGCTCTACGTATGTTTCTGTCCCCGGGAAAGACAGACAGCAGCTCTAGCTGCCTTTGTCAGACACAGTGCTCTGGTTTTCATTAAAATCAAAAAGGTTTGCTCACGGTTGGCCGTTGGGTTTGCTTTCTTTGGTATAAATCACAGGCTAAAAATGGACTTTGGGGAAAGAAATCTCATCTGACTGAAAAGCCTGTGGTGGATTTTCATTCTTTCTTTTTTTAATTGATGAGAGGTTGTTGGAATTGATGTGTTTCTGTGGAGTTCTACAATGCGAGGAAGTTATCAAAATGTTCAACGCGCTGTAGCTGACTACTGCAGACTCACGCTGGTTTCGGTATAGTGCAAGGTGCTTAGACTTCTGGGTTTCTTCCGTTTGCTCTTGTGCCTGAAGGCCCTATTTTACGTGTTGTTAGACTTGCAGTGTCAAGTGTTAATAAATTGAGATCCGTTTTGATGTTACTTTTAGAGCTTAACAGCTTTTACGACTTCTGCTTCTTTTCTGTGTATGTTCTTGTTCACTGTTTAATTACTGTAGCTTTCTTTTTCCCTGCGTTCTTTGATTCGTTTCAGGACAGGGTAGCTCTCCTTTGTGAGCATGACTGTTTTGTGAAACCTCTGTATTGTGTTGTACAAATTGGGAGCGTTGCCCTTTTGGAGACAAACGCACGAAGAAATGCAACGTTTTTAAGCTGTTGAACACTATCTTGGAAAAATGGGTTTTCTCACAGTCTTTACCACACACAGATACCATCCTTATATCTGTGTGCAAAAGGACTAGATGAAGGCTCTGTAGGGTTTTTGTTATTTGTTTTGTATTATGTGCCACCTTCTAACTGTTTGACTTGGCAACTTCCTACAGGTCAGGCAGTTCTTCGGGATGGCGGTGATCTATGACAAGCATGGTAGAGTCCTGTCAGGTGCAACATGTTCTAAAACCATCAACTGGTTCTACAAAAGTCCAGGATTTTTAGTCCGTTTATAGTCTTAGAGCTTAGGGAAAATTAATTCAGTGATGTTGAATACAGGTGGATTCCTTCAGAATTAGAATTTAAATTAAAATTTAAAACAGAATTAGACATTTTTAATATATAGGTGTGGTTCAAGATGCAAATACCCCAAATAACAATGATGAATGTTTGAAAAAAAAAAAAAAGTATCTGTAGTAAACAAATCCCCGTCTCCCCTCTGCTGTAGTGTTTCTTAGCAACTGCTGCATTTCTCTCTGAGCTAGTGTTTCCTTGACAATACTTGTGGCATGTATATAAGGCACTTAATTCAAAGGGCTTTACAGTCCAAGAATGTATGGGTGAAGCATCCTTGAAATGGAGCTATTGTTTGGCAAAAAGTGGTGAGAAGGCACAGCACTCGTGCGTGATCTGGGAGAAGGAATGGGAGAATAGGAAACAGGACTTTGGGCTACTGGAGGCAGAGATCCCTTCAGAGGTAACACAGAGAAGGTCTGTGCCTAAAACTCGCCCTTTCTATCTGCAAGTGAGCAAGGTGACTTGTAGACTGGTGGAGGGGAGCAGGTGACCAGACTGGTGAGCAGGGTGGTGAAGTTGAGCTAAGGGATCTGCTTTGAGCCTGGGGAATTTTCCAAACTCTAGTGCCTCTTTGCATCCTATGTTGAAATGGATAGTTGCCTGGCCTGCGTCCAGTCTTACCCTGTGTGTCCAAGGCTCTAAGTTTCTGCACGGTTAAGTAGCTGGACCTCTCTGGCACATTGTCTACCTAGCTCCATCTAACTGCATCTCTCCCACTGGCTTTGTCAGCTCCCACGTCACACGTCAGTAAGTAACTGCTGTATTCCAGCTGCCTCGGATTTTGTTTGAAAACACAGGCAATGTGCTGCCTTTCTTGAGATCTAGATATATCAGCAAAAGCTTGTATTTAGGGGCTCTCCCCAGGCTAGTCACTTTAAATTTCTGTATTCTGATATTAAGAAGTTAATATTCTTGCTGTTACCTGAGGCTCTGGTTAGAGATTTGCAACCATTTCCCAATTTGGGGGCAGCAGAATTTCTGTTTAGGGTAACTATTGGGTCCAGACAGAGAAATGCTGTTGTTTTTCAGCTCCTCTATTATGATTCTTCATTAATATTATCTATCTGGTTTTCCAGACAGTCTGTTCTTAGGAGGCAGTAAAGGACATGAACTCTCGGATGCTTTTAATTGCATGTTTCTTTCCATTTTTCATGTTTGCAGCTTTTGTTACTTTCCATTTCCATTTGTCTCATTTAATTTTGTGAGCAGAAAGAATTTGGAAGCTTAAGGCTATTGGTCTGGAACCGCTCATCAGCTAGACAAATTTGTCATGGATTGTGATTTAACATTTTGCTTCATATATTTTCTTCAGAGATGATTGCAATTTAATGTTATTTGGCATTCCAAGTACTCATAGATTCCCTGTCTGTTATCAGACCATAAGGCTTCTTTCTGAGTTCTCAAAACGTCCTTCAGTAGCTCTCAAAATTGCTGTCATTTGGGATGCTAAAAAGCAGGTTGAAATTTCAATGGTAATTTGTTACAGAGAAATCCATGAAATTTGAATAAATCAGCAAATTATTCTTTCCATCATCAACCCATTTTAATAACATGAGTATCGTTAGAAGTTTAGTTTATGAATCTATTACTGATTGCAAGTTAGTTTTGCACACTACCCAAGAAATACTGGCTTGAAACCAGCTCAAGAGCTGAAAACAGGTACACGGTAGAGATTTTCGTGGGCATGAAGTGACTACAGTTGGCTGTTATCTGCTAAAGCTACGTGAAATGGATGATGAGTATGGGGCTGTATGCCATTTGCTTGCATTATTGAAATGCCTTTCCACCTTTGGGGGAATGAACCAAACCCACCACCAACCAAAGCCAAGCCTAGCTGTAATATACTGTGGAATATCAAGAAAGTAACTGGGATCACTGCTGGCGCAGTGCATTGGCAGGGCAGTAAGAAAAGAGCTGCCACAGCTCCTTCACTAGTACAGCAATCACGTTAAGGAGGGGGGGAAAGGAGGAGATGCTTAAATTGGCCCCTTTATTTTTGTAATCAAGAACAGGATGCACCAGCTTTTCGCTCAGACTGGCCCATTATGTACACTTGAGAAATGAGTCACAGTCAGAACCTCTTGGAATAGGTTCCTGTTGGTGGGAAGACAGACAGACTCAAATTCCTAGATAGGAACATGCCTCAATGTTTTTATAGGGTAGTGAGACCCAAAGCAGCAAGGGAAGTACTTCGAAATTCTTGGTTCAGAGTTCATAGATCTGCTAAAGCAATGATAACTGTGGGACGTGTTTGTGGTGACGTGGTGACACCATTAGATGTGTCAGCTAATGTGCGCAGCTACTGAGTAAAAGCAAGGGTGTTGATTTCAAGTCCCTAGTGCACTCCCTCTACATTTTCAGTCCGTTTTCCAGAGCTCCATATTTTTGCTCCATTCTTTCCCTTGGAATCTGTAATCTTTGTTTCCTAAAGGTCTTACTGAACAGCAGTGCTTTTGGAGTATGCCGAGTTCGATCAAATGACATTGTCTTCCCTTTTCTATGTGTTCTCTTTTAAGTCTCAGACCAGCGCTCACACAAGGGTTTCTCTGCCTTTCCGATTTCTCCCTGATTTTGTCTGCGCATGGTGTTCATAGCGTGCTACCCTCCGGAGCGGGGAGCTAAGAATGGCAGCCGCGGGCTGGATAACGCAGGTCTTCCTGCTCCTGTTTATGACTGACTCTGCTGTTCCGGTTGGTGGTGTTCTCTGCCACTCAGAATGCCGTTTCCACGGCTGCGTTTCTGACTTCTTAGCTGAAATTTCAGCTTCTGAATGGAGGTTACACCCTCCTCTGAACAAAACCTGACCCTTTAGTTCAGAGGGATAGGCCTTGTTTGCCCACCTGAGTGACTCTGATTTTGCAGTATTGAAGGGATGTAAAATTCACTTCCCTCATCAGAATTTGTCATCTTCGTTTGCCCAGAGTCAATTTTGATTCTGTTTTTGAATCCCAGAAATATCTACCAGAAAAAGCTACTTACGGGAGCAAACGTTCTATCCCAATTAGATTTCTGCTTTCGTCGCTTTCAGATTTCCGAAAGGAAAATGCTTCTTGGGTACAAATTTAGCAGATGAATTGCAAAGAACTTATTTCTGGTTTAGAGCAATCTGTTCCATTAGCTATGCAAAGCACAAGGGCTTCTGCCTCCTTCTGTTGTGCTCCAATGTGACACTACGATTTGCTGCTTACTGCGATGGTCTACAACCTGGCTAGGAAAAGAAATGCACTCCAATGCATTAAAAAAAATTTATAGGTCATACTATTACCATTTCAGCTTCTTTTTGCCTTAAACCTTGTTGTATTTTAGTCAACTCAGTGGGATGACAAAGATTGTCTTGCTTATAGCATTTATTTGGAACTCCCCAAGCAGACTGCAATTAGTTTCTAGCTGAGTGCTTATCCAAAAGTATGGTCCTTTGGAAAGGATGGTCTCTGAGACAGAACACTTGCTGGAAACTTTTTATAACTCAACTTCCCTATAGTTCGTGACGTCTGTCAAAGTGGTGTCTGTGTGCAGCAGCGATCGGGTGGGCACAGACACATTCTTCTATGTTACATTGCAGTTTTGACTAGCAATAGGATTTCCAGTGACAGCACAACCAAACAAGCCAACCAAAAACCCCCTCACAACCCCCACGTAGAACAGTCAGCCATGAAACAGCCTTTGGCGCTGTGGTGCAGCTCCACAAGCCCCTGGGCAGGCACAAGGAGGACTGGCGGGTGGGGGGGTCCGAGGGAAGGGACCGTGCCAGACGGACAGCTTGAAGAGCAGCCCAGGTTTGGCTTTAGTCTGCCTTGGTCAGGAGGCATTTGATTGGGTGAGGGACCAGGTTTTGCTTCTGTGGGGCCATTTATTTGGGCATAGTGCACTAAATCCCGTAGCCCTTGAAGTGATGTGAGGCTTTCCTTTAGGGGTCTTATATTGGTACCAGGTCTGGCCTAACTCATGCTCCTGTGGTTTTACTCATACAATTGTATTTCTCCTGGCTTTTAGAGCTGCAGGTCTTTAATTGTTTGAAAACAGGCAAGGTGGACTCGCTAATCTTGGAAGCAGGGGCCTTGCGTGAATGTGACTTGTTTGGCAGGGTACTCGTGTGTGGAAGCACGTTTCGAAATTATGTTTTATTGATGCCCAAAGCTTTGAAGTAGGTTGTTGAGAAATTTCAGAGGTGGGAAAAATTGAAAAAAATATTGAAATGTTACATAACAGTTGGCCCAAGAATGTAAAATCATTGTATGAGTTGAGAACATCCATCTGGAGTGCCTGGTAGCTGTTAACTAGGCGCCTGTGAGCATGGATGGGAACTGATCTGACACTTCCATCGCAGCCTGCTGCACTTCACAGAGGGCTCTCCAAGGGCACTGGGCTGCAGTGGCATTTCCTCCCATTTTTCTTTTGTGGGTGAATGGGGTAGTAGCAAACCCTTTTTTTGAAGGACATGGAGAGAAGCGTAACGGCTGTGCACCAAGACACCGTTTGTTTCACTGTGCCTGCGCAGTGCGCAGAGGCTGCATTGCTGCGGTGGTTATCAGTGATCCTTAGCTGTGCACGCTGGTCACCTCTGCTTGTCTAAAATAATCCTTTACTTGTAATTTGGTGCTAATTATTTGACTAATTTCTTCTTTTTTCATGTCTACAAACTGTCACTGATGGATGACATTTTTCCCAAATGTATTGCACAGAGAATTTATCAAATGATTTCATCAGCTCATCAACTAGCCATTGTGCATGTTGGTTATGGGAAAACCGGCTGAGCGTTCTGTCCCAGCTGCATGGTCCCAGCTCCTGTGCTGGCACAGGAGGCGTTTCATTGACTCGCATCACATTGGAGTCCTTTGCCTTGATTACTTTTGTAATGTCACTGGAAGAGCTCTTTGCTGTGTCAGGTTTGGGTGAGTGCTTGCAAGAAGTGAGGTCTGTCACATCAGAGGTGCTGCCTCCAATGTATTCGTTTGGGAATGATGATACCAGGAAGGAGACTATTCAGGGAAAATAAACACAGATGCTCATGTATACAATGGCAGATTAATTTAAAATTTCAACTAGTATTCATAGAAAATTGTTTTCAGTATTTTTGCAGACCGATTTGCAGTAGTGAAATAAAAACTATTTTCCTCGTTCATGATCTTGCGTCTGGGCGCAGCGTATGTGGTGTGTATGCTCTTGGTCACTGTCAGAGAGCAACAAAAAGGTGTCAAGGGTTTGTTTTCAGCATAGCTTTCTAGGTTTTGGATGAAAAGCTGTAATACTGACTATTTCAGAAGGTAGTTCTAAAATGCTACAAAAAGCTTCAAATAGTTTGAGGCCCAAAAATCACCCCAGAAAAGGTGTATTCATGCTGAAGTTGCTGTGGCTGGGCATTTAGCTCTGTCAGGTATTTCCTTGGAGCTCAGGAAAGGCAAGTGTCCTCTTCGTGGGCATTGGCACTTGGTAAAGCGATGGTTATGAAATGGCTGCTATTATCTGTTGGGAGCCTTGTGCCGTAAAGAAACACGCGTAGGAAATATGGTAGAAATGAAGTGAAAACGGTTCTTTGTCCTTTGTACTGCGCCGCATAAATCTTTTCCATATATAAAGTAACCTGAGTCATCTAAATTGAAGACAAAGGAATAGTGCCTAAAACTGCAGATCACTTGAGGCTTCTTTGGTGCTAATTAACTTACTTAGCTCAGTTGGTCGGCAGATTTTAATCACTAGAAAAGCTCCTGTGGATATTTTAATTTGTTTTCATTTTAAAAGCAGAAACATATGGTTCTTCAAAAGATGTATGACTTTTTCTGTACTCATTTGAGAAATCATAATTAATGTTTTCATGCAGACAGACGTTTAGTTTAGTCATTGTCATTTGGAGGAAGGAACATGTGGGGAGGAAATGGTGCCTTGGTTGTGGTCGCTCTCTGGAGCAACTACATCTGCGCCCAGACACTGGGGAGAAAGGGAAACGAGGATTTCCACCCATTGTGTTCCTAATCTTCGCTGATTGTGAAGGCTCTCAAGTAGGAGTCCTCTCCTGCGTGAGCGTCTCGTTTTATTGCCTCTCCGCGGGGGGATCACCTCGGCTCAGGCCGGGTCAGCCCAGCAGGCGGTTCTGCTGCTCGCCGTGAGCTTTGCAGCTCTAGCTACGATCAAATGAGGACGTTGTGCCGCTTTCTGTGACAACGTGAGTTTGGACGTGCCTGAGGAGAGGCAATGTCTGTGAGTGTGCTGTTCCCTCATCTGCGCGTTGCAAAGTCGTCTCCTCGTGCTAGTGCCGTGCATAGCGCTGGTGACAGACGGGCTGCATTTGCACGGGGCTTCCTTTTTGCTGTGGTCAGCAAAAATGTTTCTGGAGCGTTCAAGTTCGATCAGTATTGCACACCTGGAAATGACTACCAATACAGCAGGATCTAAAAATGACCTTTCTGGGCGATATTAGCATATAAGAAAATCACACTTCAGTAAACATCCTTACTGCCTGGCAAGTTACGGAGTGCATCTATCTAAAAGATGAAGGGGTCAGTGCGACGTACAGGGCTGGTTTGTGCCATGTTGCCCTGTGAGGATGGCAGAGGACAGAGACAGGTTGTCATGCAGGAATGGCTGCGTCGAGGCAGCCTTCTGCAGAGCCTCATAAACCTTTGGTGTCACCTTGGAGTGGCTGGCTGGTGAGAAGTGGCTGACAAGCAAGCTTGAGTACCCCGGGAACAGGCTGTGGGGAGCCCCAGGAGGACAACCCCATGTTTGACCTCCTGTTTTGGTGTCCACTGCTGCTTTCCCAGGCTGTCCCGCAGGCTGCAGCGGCCTCTGTTGGAAAGTCGCCATCTCCTCTGACCGCCTCGGCTGTCCAGATTGTCCCAGCACCTCCCTACTACTTCTCCTTCCCCTTCAAGGGGAGGTCGTCCTCATCCTTCAAGGGCTTCCAGGCCAAAGCAAGTCCCCTGGCTGGGGGGGTGCTTTCACTGCCTCACAGGTTTAACGGGGCAGTGGCTTTCCAGGAGCTGGGCAGCCTGTCCCTGGTTCTGGTGCTGCAGCAGTGCTGACAACAGCGATGCCATGCGCAAGACCAAGTACTGAAGGCAGCGCGTTGTGGCTTTTTGGATGTGAATGGATCCTCTCTACAAAGATGTTTCCGACTCATGGCGCAGCTGGGGAGGCTTCAGTGTTCAGCATTATCGCTCTGAAGCGAAAGAGGAAGGGCAGATTTTGGACTTGGTTCAGGTGGGGAGATCTTGGCTTGCCCTGCTTTTTGTGACGTTCAAGCGATGTAATTGATATGGCAGCACTAGCATTCGAAACTAACGCTCTATTAATAACTTCCCTCTAACAGCCACTTAACCCAGAACCTTAGCATGGTGTCGAAACCTTCGCTGACAGTGCTTTGCAGCAACTGGGCTGGCAGCCTGCCTTGAAAGGGAATGGGATGCCTAGGAACAACTGTTTGGCAAAACTGACAGCGTTCAGAGGTTTGAGATACAGCTTGTCTTGCTGTAAGAGACTTGAACAATCTCTCTTCTCTTAATAACTCCCTTCAGTTGTAACATGAGTAGAAAGCCGGTTAATTCTATATGCCTGTATTTTATATATACAAATACAACACATGTATATTATATAAAACTATTTTTAATATGATGTTACAGTAAGAAGGACTGAATCAGTTGAGCCTATGTGGTCAGTATTTGCATGTGTCTTGTTCTTGCTCTGCATCCCTCAGGAGGGAAGAGAAATTAAAAATGCTGAACATCACTAACTTTCAGCAGCTAAGGGAGAGAAGTGACTGGTCAGCTGAGACCAGCAGTAGGTGCTGTATGCTGGTGTTTAAAGGTGCATGCAGTACTTATCTGTGATAGCAATCAGGAAATAGTGCTACTACAATGATTTATTTTCAAGCTGGTTTGCTGCAGAAGACCTTGAACTCTCTACCTGGGCTTTCTCACACTGCATGCAAAAGTGCGCCTGGTTTTTCTTTTTAAGGATATAGGTTGCCTTTGGTGCAAGAAAAGGTTAATAGAAGCTCTCCTTGGTGCAGTGGATCAAAACTGAAGAGTTGGATGCAGATCTTCATCTGAAGCATGTAGTAGCTCACTTGAAACAGCGCAGGCAGCTGACAGTCTGGCTCTGACACCTCCAGCTCTGCAGGTGCTTACTTGTGTCTAAACTGCTTTAAAATCCGTGTGACTGAAGCATACGCCTCGTTAATTACGTGCTTGAGTGCTCTGCAGAACTGTCGCTCTAAGGAATGCAGTAGATCTTTTACGCTGGAAGCAGCTCTGGCCAATACTGCAAATACTGTATGGCAGTTTTGTAGTTCTCGGGGCTTTGCAATGCTGTTGCAGGACTGAATTATAACCTAGGTCACAGCCGGCCGTTTTATTCTTATCCTGGGATTCTTCCACCCTTTCTTTGCATTTTCTGTTACACGTAAACTAGTATTTTAGTTCTTAAGTTTCCCAGGCTGTTTTCCACCCCTTTAGAGTTACGCTCAGAAAGATAGGGGATGCTCGTGGGGAGAGGAAAAAGGGAGGGAGAGTGCAAGAAGTGAAATGAATCATGCCTGTGCGTGAGCCGGAATGTGGTAGCTATTTATGCTGTAGTATAAATACCAGATTAGTAGGATTTAAAATGTTACTGCTCTGCAGGTCTTTAAAAGGCATTATTAACTCTTAGGTTAGTTCTGCTTCACTACTTTCAAGGTAGACTTATTTCAGAGGACAGACATTTGCGTTCATTTTTAAGAACATTTATAGCACATAGTGGTTTTCTTGGACTCATAAACTATTTCCCCACCCACTGCTTGCTCTTTGAAAGAGGGACCGTCTGACGCTTGCCAGGGAGAACTGCCCACTGATAACCTCGCTCCTAATCTCACTAGCTCTCAAATGATTCATTGCAAGTTGTTGGACTCTGCCTTTGTGAATCCCCAAACACATCTGGCAACCTGTCCGTACTGTGCAGTCAGTACTGGCTGTGGAGTTGCCATTCCGTACAGAGGAGGGTACTCTGCTTGTCCTGTTACCCCCAAACCGCCTTTTTTTTTTTTTTGGGAGGGGCGTGTGTGTATAATTTATTTCTTGATAAGTAAAAGAAAGCTTTTTTTATTACAAATTTGGCAACAAACTCTTGGAAGAGCAGAAAGCGTTGTTGAGATGTATTGAAACGTGCCTCTACACTCTGAGTAAAGGTCTTTGTCTGAGCAAACACCACAATCCCGAAACGCACGACGCCCTTCTGGAAGTTACTTCTTGATCCCTTCCCTTGGTCAGCACTACCAGCTGGCACACCTCCTTCGTTAGCTAACTGCAAAGGACAAATTAATCTACAAAGCAGTCGCTAAGCAGAGCTGTCACTTCTGATTGATCCTTTCAGACTCATCACACATGGCAGTTCTGGTGTATGGAGGGCACTGTGCTATTTGCAAACTTATTTCCATTTTATATCCTCGCCTAGGAAGTTTATGATTCAGTTCAGTCTAGGTTTCTCTTGCAGATGTCTTGAGAGACAGAGATGTTTTTTCTTCCTAACATTTTGGCAAACAGTTCATTCTTCACCTGACCTGCTTTATTTTATCTGTTCTACATCAGACACATTTTTTCCTTGATGATTTTCCTGTCGGTGAGGTGAGAGCTAAATGTCAGTCACTGTGCATGACAAATTACTTTTCTCCAGTGTAGATTACCTCAAACTCTAAAGGCTTTGCTGTCAGTAGAGTAGACTGGTAACAGGGTTGAGGAGGGGATTCTCATTTCAGCAGCAGCCGAGGAGGGTGAGAACTGACTGCAAGCTTGCTGCAGAAGGGAGGCTCGAAAAACGATCTAGGCTATTTCTGGTGCATGCTGAGAGATGCTATAATTCTGGGAGGAAGTATTTCTCAGTGAAAATTATTTGGGAAACGAGTAGGAAAACAAGTATTCTTTAGAACTCATGCACATACGACACTCTCAGGCCCTCTTATTTCAGTCATCTATTAAGGTCTGGAACCAGAAGCCGCTGCCTATGTGGGAAGCTGGCTAGACTGAAGGCAGGTTCGTCTGGGGACAAATGTGATATTGATGTCAGAGCCATTGTTAAACCATGCTCTTGAAATGGTTTGGGGGCTGCTGGTAATGCTAAGCGTTTGTGAACAGTCCTGGCGGAAGGTCTATGAAAACAGAGGAATCGGCAAGTAATGCTGTTAGGAAAGCTGTCGTCCCTGGGAAGAGGGAAATGTTCCACGTAGCTGCTGTGGGCGTCAGGTAAAGACATTAGTATGTAAATCATATGTTGGATCTGAGCTTCTGGTATGACAAATCACTGGGATAGAGAGTAGCAAGGCTGGGGACAACTGAAGCTTCTGTCGGGCTAACGAGTGGTTAAGCAAAGGGATTGTGTCGCGGTTAACTTTCTGGTTGAACTGATGTGCATCTGATAGGCGTTAAGTGCTCGCCACGCAACATTTTAAGGAATCCATGCAAGTGTTTGTGGGAACTAATTATCTGGGCTTATAATCTTCTGTACTCATGGTGTGACTCTGGCCACCTGGGAAGATCTGAGATTTATTTTGTTATAGTGCCATGGCTTCTTCCAGGGGAAAATCAAAAACCCACCACAGGTATGCTGGAATCAACATGTATTTAATATATAGGAGGCCTAAATATAGTCATTATCAAAAAAAATAGCAGTAACCTTTTTTATCTTTTTAGAGTGCCTGGGAGTATCATATGGATGAGGGGTCAGACCTTTGTAGAGGTGAGTTTTGAGTGGAGGTATCTGCAGAGGTCTGCTAGTCTAGGTTGTGACAGACAGGAATGTAATTCCTCACAGACTGAGCTCCCCGTGCTGTTTATGGCTGATTTAGCATGGGACTGTCAAGTCTGTAGCTCTCAGGGGACGAATACATGAGGATGGTGTGCTGAATCCCCACTGAACGGAGTCACGCTCAGGCTCCAAAATGAATGTGAGTGGAGACCGGTGCAGAAAATGCCATCTAGGACTTTACTTCCTTATTCTGCATCTCTCCAAGCTCTCTCCTTGAGGCACTGTGCGTGGAGAGGTAAGTGTATCATTCCTCTCCCTCTTCCAGCTAAGCACTGGGAACAGTGGATGAACGTTTTCAAATCAAAATTGCTGCTCTGCAGGGTTGTTTTACTATGCGAGGTGCATATGTTCATGTGTGCATAATTTCACAGCTTAAACCCACAGCCCTTCGCTTTCCTCTGCCTGAAAAGATGATCTATAAAGAACTGATTTTCCTTGGGCTGTTGCAAGATGCAAATCCTTTTTCACCATATTTACTAAAATGTATTTTTGAGATCTGTATTGTCAAAGTTAATCTTCAGATTCAGTATATTTGTAGGGGAGGGTGAAAAAGAGATGAAAATTGATCAAACCGTGTTCGGACCCACTGGAAATTAAGCCAATTTCAGTGATATTAATACCTCAATCGTAACAAATAGTGCCAGTATTGCCATAGTCAAGCAAGATAATTTTTTTTAGCCAGCCTTTTTAATTCACCATCTGTAAATGATGATGTAATAATGGCATGGTATCAGCTGAAGGAAAATCACTGTCTCTGGAGACAAGGAATGGGACACCAGGGCTTCATCTTTAAACCTCCGGTTCAGTGCCAGCATGGAGCCATGCTGTCCCCTTCTCCTGGAGGGCTCTAACAGAGAGATGTGTTTCCTCCCTGGATGGGTGGTTCAGCACTGGAAGAGGCTGCCTGCTGTGGCTCTGGACTCCCCTCGCTGGAGGGAATCAGGCCTTAGCCAGACAGAGCCGCGGCTGGCTTTATCTAACCATGCTGACAGCCCCTCATTGAACAGGAGGTTAGGTTTGATGACCACCAGCGGTCTCTTCCAGGTAACAATTCCCACAGTTCCATGATAAACCTTAATATTTAAGTGTTGCATTTACATGATGGACGACTTGGAATAACTTTACTAAGCTGCAGAGCTTGTCCTGTTACAGAGGAGATAGAAGTTTGCCCCCTGCCCAGCTGTCACGACACTGATGGAAAACAGGTATCCTGCTGTCAGTGCCCTTTTCTCCCCTGCCGGCACTGCTGCCGTTGTGGTATCCTTTCTAACGGCATGCCAGATTTCAGTTCTGAGCTATCATCGCTTAATGAATTGGCAGAGAAGGTTGGTTCACAACAGAGAATTCCCTTTGATAAAACTGCCAGATGTGCACAGCTGTGCATGTGTAGTATCCTCGTGACATTAGTTACTGGTCAGAGGGTCTTCCCGTAGCGTTCCAAGTTCACCAGCACTCATTTCCACCGCAGTTATCCCTTCCCAGAACAGACAGGTTGAAAGAAAGTGCTTGTTGCCTGTGAGAAGTTCTCCAAATCTATCTGCCTTGCTGTGGCTGCCCCGCTCCTCTGGGAAGCGCCGCTAGAGCCCCTACCCGTGATCGATACCTTACTGACCTGAGCCATGCTGGTACACGTTGTCTTTGAAGGAGCCGTTGCTAAACCATCTGCAGGAGAACTTCTTGGGAGCTCAGGGCTGTGGGCTGCTGCATGCCAGCACGGGTGGACCTGTCCCCTGCCACCAGGCAGCAGGCTCGGCTCAGGGCATGCAGGAGCCATTTGGGAGAGGGCACTTCACGGTACTTGCAAACGTTTCATTTGTGTGTTGGTGTTCTCTTCGCCGGCTCCTAATTCGCATGCACGAGGGTATTTTTCGGTTGCCTGGCAACCAGCGGGGGGCATACGGGATGGGAAGTGGAACTTCAGTATATGGTTTGGTTTTCTCTTCCGGCAGTGTCAGAACAGGTGCCGCTGTGTTCAGATGGATTAGTACTTAGTTTTCCTGTATTATTGCGTCACTGGTTTTGTACTGGTAAGGAACGGTAGTAGCTGCTGGGGTTGCCTGGACAGGAAGGCTGCCCGCTGGCGAGAGCCTGTGCTAGTGCTAGGCAGTTGCTGTGAAAGCCGCTCCCGGATGGCTCTGCCACTGCAGCCATGTCCTGGCCAGAGCACTCCTGTCCTGCGCCCAGCCCATGCTGGCGGTAACCCCAAACCGAGTGGGCTCTGAAGCGGGAATAAAACTACCACAGCCGTTGAAAATGAGCAGGCAAAAAAGAACGCTTCCAAAAGGCTGTGCTTCCTTTAGGGCGGGGTTTGGGTTTCTTCCCTGCTGGCGAAAACAAAATACTAGTCTCACTAGCTCTCTAACCAAGGGCTAGGCAGCACCGATAGTCCTGTCAGTATATCGGTTGCTGTTTTCCAGTGTCAAATCCTTCCATTCAGTTACAAAGTAAAACACTTGAATTGTGAAAACACGATCTGAACGTAGCCAGGGAACGCGAGGCTGGGGATTGCGGCTTGACTCCAACTCCTTTGCAGGAGGTGTTTGCCCCCTGCGCCACAGCGCTCGCCCTCCAACTGGGACTTCTAGCTGCAGGGGCTGGCAGTGCTGCTGCAACAGGGGCCGGACACGTGTTTAAGTGATCTCCTACATGTAGAACTCCCTCCCATCCTTGCTTGGCTTTATTTGGCCATGTACTTGGTTGTTGCATGTCCACATTTTAGCATTAAGTGGAAGTTTTAATTTGAAAACATAAGGGGACAATAGGTGATTAATTTCTGCTCTTCTGGTGGCTGCTGGTTCATGCCGTGCTGGTGAACCGGCACTCTGCAGCCTGCCGCATGTCTTACAACGCAGTTTTATACCATATGCTCTGTGCTTGCTGTGATGGGTGACAGCAAGTGTATTACTTGGTGTAACATCTTTGTGAGCTATAACTGATGTCTGGCAGCCTGCAAACAGCTCTTACCAAGAACGTACAAAGTTTATAGCACAAGGGGTGGTGGTTTAAATAGTGCTCACAGAGACTGTCTGGTGCTTCCTATTGGGTATCTTCCTTTGACAGCCCTTAACACATTGAGGTTGAGGCTTTTGCTGCACAGCACACTTCAGTTACTCATTTTCTACCATGTGTTCAAAACCATTAGAGTGTTTGCGACCAGCACAATCAGGACCACGTCATTCATTCGGCGCTTGTTCAAGCAAGACAAGTAGTCGAAATAGAGAGTTCATTCCTAAAGCTGCTGCAGTTGTATATGCTACTCCCTCCCTTGCACACTTGGTGGAAAAGGAATTTAACATTATTACTTTATGCCTATGTTCCTGTTACCGTATCTTCCCTTTTTGCCACCAGTGGCTGCTTGTATCTGTATTTATTTAAAGGCGTAGTGCGTTAAGCGCTTTGGCATTCGTCTCTACTCCTGCCTGCTTGAGCCTTCTGCTGACTCCTGATAAACCAGACCGTGCTCCAGGTCAGTGGGATTGGCCAAGTGGTGGTATATGCATATTACAATCTTTAAGGAATGATGTGTTACATGGACTAATGGAATGGGATAAGAAAAATGAAAAGATAGGAGAGAAGGTAGTATTATGTCCCGCTTGCGGAGGGGAAACTGAGACCCGTCTCAGAGTGTGTTTGGCATCGGAAGGAATTACACCTGTGGGCCAGAGTTAGTAGCCCAGTGCCCACAGTACTATCCTCTATTTTAATAATAATAGTCATGGATCATTAACCAAGCTGGGGTGTGTTCATTGTTGTTTGGGAAGGACCCATGGCTTACGAGCCATGGCTTCAAGGGTGGCTCTTGTGCTTCTCAAATGCTGCGTAAGGACGTGTGACAATGCTCTGTCAGGGGTGAGGCAGTGGCTGCTGAAGGTGCCAGAGGTAATCCTGCCCGAGGAACAAGTCACATGCCCTTGATTTTCTTGCTCTACGCTGGAACCAAGGAGCCGCAGGAGTTGTCTCCACATGCATTGGTGACACCTGTCACCTTAAGTGTGAAGCCAAGCTAGAAATCAAAGCTTCCTAAGAGAACAGAAGCTCCTTTCTCTTTCCTTTGCTTTCCTCTTAGAATCCTTTCCATTCATCATTTTATGTTTCCTTGTTTGCACTTCTCATCTATTTCGGCTTTCTATTTGTCTCTTTTGGTGACTCGTTTGATGTATGTGACTGGTAATACAGATCACGTATTTTCCCCTGATCACTTATGGGATGTTTTCAGACTTGAACTACAATAACTTAAAGTGTTATTCTAAATCCTAATTAATTCATTTAATGAAAATTCAACCATTCCTGGATCTGTTAGTAAATAGCTAGTGTTTACTACGATAACTATGTATAACAGCAAATAGTATAATTCCACAGGAAAAAAAGGGTCACTTTGTACTAATACCAGGGTGGGGTGGGTTTTTTTTGTGAAGCGAAATATGTGATTAATTTTTGGAACTAGAATGGCTAATTATTAACTGGATGTAATGTGGCATCTTTAGTCTTCATTAATAAGAAGTGCTTTTAGAAACACGCATTTCCGTTGCTTACTTTATTAAGGACGTAAGACTGTTAACCGTTCTCTTCAAGCAGAGAATGGCTATTCAGCAATACGGGACGGCCAAACACTTGTTCAGTTTGTGTTCTGGCTTTAGTGAGGCAGAGCTGTCATTTATGTCACTCTAAGATTTGGGGGTTGGGTTTTTTTTTTTTCTGATAAGCAATTTAACTAAAGACTTGGTCTACATTACAGATATTTGCCACTGGTTACCACGTTTTGGGTCTCTCTGCGCACTAGAGAACCTGTGCTTTCCAGAAAGCCAAGCGTTATCATTGTTGACTCTTGAGAGCCTGTGCAGCACCATGTAGTGCCGCTTCTCTGCAGTACTTCTTGCTGGGGAGTGGAGGAACCTTTGATTTGCCTGGCATGCACCTCTGCCGTGCAGGGCGGGCTCCATCAGCTGCGCAGCTGCCATGCTGCAGTCCTACATGTGTACTTAGTTTTTTAATCTGGGGACTCCAGGCTGTGAGAGAGAGTCTCGTTTCCCTTGCAAGCCCACTGGCTAATCAGTCATGGCTGCAGAGTGCTGTCGCAGGCAGCTTCTTAGAGCACTTGATTAATGATAAGTGCTGATACGGGGAATGTGTTACAGTGAGCAGGATCACATCTGGCAAGGCATCCTGGCTACTCATTGCTCTGCACTGTAAGCACTTTCCCCCCTAGGTGGGTTCACCTGATTCTATGCTGTTAAAGTCTCAAGTTAGAATTACCGCCTTGTAGTGTATATCGTACATCCAGCTCCCAGGGTGAGACTGTGGGAAGCAGGGAATGCTCTGCAGGAATTTACATCTCTCAGCTCACCAACTTTTTTGTTGTTGTTTTTTAAGCAATATTTTCTAACTATCAGATAGGCACATTTGTCAGTCACTGCAAATTTTGTCCACATCTAATCAGCAGTGTGATTATTTTTAAACAAATGCTTCTGAATTTAAAAGAATATTTTGGATTTCTGGATTCTGAATTTTATGTGATTAAATATTTAAGGAAAAAGTTGAGCTAAAATAGTTGAGTGGACTAGAGTGCTCTCAGGGAAAATGCAGTCCCATTTTTTTCTCAGCTGGGAGAGGCTGGGTGGTATCACAAGCAAACGATGCTTTTGTGCATTCATTGTCTTTTTATTTCACCAGGTTTTCAATCAAGCTCTGCTTGTGTGGATCTCCCACACTTTCATTGTGTAAACCATTTCTCTCTGTATCTCGCATAGCAAAGCAAATTCTTGCAGCCGAACGTGTTACAGGTCATTAAGGGAATTGTGTTGGTTTGAGAGAAAAGGTTGTACTTGATATCTCTGTAAGTTAGGGCTGCGACTTAGCCTGCCAGCGTACGTTAGTTTGTTTTCAGTAGCTACGTTTTAGCCTAATGAAAACTGGAAGTGAAGGGGTCTTGGGTACCACACAGCAGAGAATCTGTTTGCATAATGTGCTGCGATAAGCTTTGAAATCTGTCGCTCTTGATGTGTGAGCATAGTAATAGTTAACTGTACCAACATTCACGATGGTAAACTTGATACCAATTTTACCACCTGCACTTTTCTTCTTTGATTTTTTTTTTTCTTGCTAATATTGCTGCAATAAGGAACACTCGACTTGGAGTGAACAGAAAAGAATGTGCACCACCTTCCTCTCCGAGGCCTGAGGGAAGGATTGCCACGCTGTCAATAGGAGTGCGAGCAGCCAGTTGTCAGTCTTTTCATGAAATGTAATGAGAGTTCTCCTTGTCCTCAGTTCAGAGCTATTTTCAATCCTGACTGGGAATGGGCTAACTCCGAGATTTATATTCAGCTTTCAGCCTTTCCCGTTGTTTCCATCGAGGTGCATTCTCTTAACCATAAAAGCAACAGGACAGTAATTTGTCAAGGCAAAGCTACCCTGGTCATCACAGGGAATCGTTACCATAACCCACGCCAGTGGAAGGAGAGCACCAGAGTGAATAGCACTGCAGCACTGTAAGTCAGGTCTGCGGCAAGATTAATAGGGGGCCTGTAGCAAAGCGGTGCCTTCCAGAGGGGCCAGACTGAGCCGCACTAAGACGTTTTATAATTGCTCTGTCTTGACAACACAATCCTGATAGCACTGAGGTTTGTAAATTTAACAAACATGGATGTTACTGTCTATTCAAGTATATAGTCTAAATGGTGAAGGCTTTCTTAGCACCCCACGCTCCATGAACCAACACTTCTAAGACTCAGATAAGTCTGTTTATGTGACATAATGGGACTCGGACCATATTCTGATATGATAAAGATAACTCTTCTTAAGCAGAGACAAGATAAAGTCTAAATATGCAAGATGGGGTCTGAAGTATAGTAAGAAAGGATAAATTGTTCTTTTATCTCAATAGAAGAGTGGTGGGAAAGAAGGTACTGTAGCCTTTGTCTCTGGAGCGCCCTGTCTGGTCCTCTTGAACCATAGCCTGCCAAAGGGAGCTTTTAATTTCCTGAATTAGGCTGATCAGAACAGAGCAACACTATCAAAGCAGTAATTTATATTAGCAGAACTCACAAAATTAGTGCAATAAGCATATCTACATCTCTGCTGCCTTATTCAGTATCCACTTGTATCCGCAATATTTCAAAGCGAAGATGTTCACAGACAGAAGCCGCTGGTCCTTAAAGGTGCAGGATGTAAAATCCCTGTTAGGACTGAAAAGCATCCCTGGGATCAGGAACTGTAATCCGGTCATGTAATACGATTGGCAGAAATATAATCCTATTACTAAACCGTGTGTTGCATGTCAGAATGAGCAGCGAATAAAGACTAGAAGCTGTTTGGGTCATGCTGCACTTTCAAACCAGATAATAAACAGATAACCAACGTGCACCAGTGTAATACACACCAATTTAAAAGGTGGATTTTGGTGTAAGCAGCAACTTCGTGCCCTAAATTAATGCTGCGAAAGGTTCCGAGCTGTCAGGTTTTGGGATTTTCCCCCCTCTTTTTCCTCTAGTGGTATTAAAAAGGAAGCCTGAAACAATTTGTTTTTTAATAAACCTCATTGCCCATGACAGAGGCAAAACAGCAAATGGTAGCTTATGAAGTAACCCCCCATACAGCGTCAGGAGGGAGAAGTCATCTGTCTGTGAAGAGAATAGCATTGTATGCAGCGCGTAAGGAGAAAGCTAAATGGCTTGTGTCACGTCACTAGCACTTAGAGTGTGTTAATCCCTTAACGATGTAAAAGCCAGCAAGCGTTGTTGAGAGCCAAGTGTATATGGTTATTGGCCTGGATTGCCAAGTCTCTTGAATTTAGTCGTGAAGGGGTCAGCAAATTAAGTGCCTTTGCTGACACATTAATCTTGCAAAGAAGATACTGTGAACATTTTGTGCACGTGTCATACCAAAGGAGTGCCCGCAGTAGCTGCTTTTTTGGGCCACTCCTTGTCATCAGTCTTGAGGTAGGAGACACCCAAAGAGGAAATGCACTCCGCACTTTTCTCTGGTTTTGCAGCCTGAACCCGAGATAAACGTGTTACAGTAGGCAGGTAAATTCCTTTGGAAGTTTAATTTCTCAAAACACACCAGGTATCAAATTCTTTTGTGTGCCTGGTTTTTCTCAGAAGTAGTGCTGCGTGTGTGTTTTGGATACAGCGCGAGGTGGGAAGTTTTGTTCTGTCTGTCTGTGTGGCGGTACTGTCAACTATGTTAATCTGGTGTTGGTGAACAAACTTCTGAACTCTGTGCTCGTGAGTAAGCATGCATGCAAACATCTTTATATGTGCAAATGCTATTATAATCAAATATGTAGGAAGTGAGACTGAATTATCGGCTCAGCCCTTGACATGGTGTTTCTGGACGAGGGTCTGCAAAGCCTTGTGGAGTTCTTTGTGCTGCTGCCACCCACCAGATACCTCATTGCTGTCTTCAGGTGACAATGTTTACTGCAAGCAGGAAAACATTTGAATTGCCGTCCTATCAACGTATCAGTATCTGGTAAAGCAGGAGCCCAGAGAACTGTAAAAACCGAGCCAAGCTGCGTGCCACTTGAATGTCTAGAGATACATCAGTCTGTACTCTGCTGACCAGGAAAGGTTTTTTCCACCTTTGGTCTAAGTGGTGAGATACTCTGCAAATGCCCAAAGACCGGTAGATGTTGAGGATGTGCGTTAGTCATGTGGCTACCTAGAGTTGTCTCGATTTCAGTATTTCTCTTCTCTACTCAGGAGATTTAATACAGCAGAAAGAGACAATGCCTCATAAAAAGAAGTTCAGTAGTCTAAGCAGAAAAAGGATTTATGTTCTTTCTGAAGGTAGCATGGGAAAGAGAGGCAGAGAAAAGCTTGGCATATTTAGTCCATGTCTTTTGAATCCCAAACAAATACTTATGGTGTCAAGGCTCTTAGATCTCCAGAATATTTCATTTAGTACATTCTCCTTTTATACTTTCACACTGAAGCAGCCTATTTTGCATCACTGCAATCTGGATACAGAGAAATTAAATTTTTGGTGGGCCGTTGGAGGAAATGGTAGTCTGGTATTAGTGTGATTTATGTTAAAAGCTCATCTAACGTGAACGTGCAGTATTTCACAAATCTCTCACCTTTTCTGAACACAGTTGAGGAACTCGCTGTGGTTTGTCCTCATCATTCTTTAATTATCTCCTGATATAAATATATGGTTTGTCAGCGGTGACAGATGCTGCCTTGGCTTTGCAGTTCCTGTTGCATTAATGGATCACAGTTTGCTGGAAAATGCCTTTTCTCAGACGGCCTGTCCTTGTTCAACAATGCTGAATTATTGTTTCACTAGCTTCAGTTTCTTCTTATAATTGACTTTCAAATGTGCCATAGGAACCTAAGGAGCAAACTAACTCATTTTACAGCAGCCTGTAAATAAAACAATTTCCAAGCCAAACCTGACTGTTAATACCTAGCAGTAGCGCAATTTGCTGCCCTTAGTGAGCCAAGAAACAGATCACCCATGGACGTGAAGTATGGATGAATAGCAAACACTGCCTCACTGAACCCATTTGTGTGTCCTGTGCACAAAGGTGTCTAGAATAAGGGCAGGAGGAGGGATCAGAACAGCCCCCAAAGTTTGCTTGCTTACCTCCTTTAACTACTCTCTTGTTTTCTGATCAGCCTTGTAGGTTACTGAGCAGTTCCCAATTAATACTTTAATGTAGTTTCCCAGGTTTTGGGTTCTGTGATCTACTCTAAGAGCTGTTCTAATCCACTTTCAAAAGAAGTGTTCAGCATCTCCACGCTCCTGATCCGTGGCTTTGTACGTGTTGCTAGTGAATGTCTACATTATGTGGTGTATCACAAAGAAACTCATCAAAAGGTTCATTTCTGAAGTAGCAATGAGTGGTACTGGGGGAACAGTGTTCCTGTGAAGTCCCTTTTGTAAGCAAACCATATGGATAACTAACGCAGCGCTGAACGGAACGCTTTCATTATGTTCACTTGTGTTACAAAATGTTCAGCTTTTCAGGCTCTAAGAAAAAGTATTTACGCAGGTCAGAGCTAGAAAATCTCATTTTTTAACCCCATGTTTTCCATAGAGCATCTATTCTTGTTTCCTACTTAGCAAAATCATTATTTTTAACTACTATTTAAAAAAAAAAAACCCCAAACCCAACATGCTTTTGGGGAAAGCGATTTTGTAACTATAGAGTAATCTTTTTCGGCAAGTGCTGATGATGTACCTGGTGCACGTGAAATCAAACCCATATGTTTTGCAACATACCATCGTTTTGAGTACATAAGTGTTGGCCATGCAAATACAGGAAACTCATGATTTTAATAACTGAGGAAGGAGGTGTAAAACCGCTAACCAGTGAAGGCAGTGCGGGATTGTGGTTACCGGTACAGACTGGGGACTCTGTGAGGGCTGGCTTTGGGGTTTTTCTTTCTCTTTCTTTTGGTTTAGTATTTCAAAGCCGGGAATTATTGGATTAACGTTTCCTATTCTATTGATGTCAGGATGTTCCTTCTGTTCCAACAAGCTGTTAGGTTTTAAGAAGCCGGGAGGTCTGAAAGCTCTATTCCTTGAATAAATTGTGCTGAGGTTTTCCTTTACTGCCACTGATAGCAGTTGTTTAAAAAACAGAGGTAAATAAAAAGCCCTGTGACCAAATCAATACTTGGATAAGAGATATTTATGCACCTCTTAATGTAATTTACAGAGGACCAGATTTATCTTCCCTGAGAAACCAATCCTATGGCTAGAGGAAGAAGGCCTGCAAGCATGTGGTGCTCTGCCAAATGTCTTAGAGACTCAGGACTTAACTTCGTGCTTCAAAACCATGTCAGTGTAATTACAGGTCAGGTCTACAGAGAGTTACACGGAAACTAACATTTAAAAAAATTGGACATACCAAAGTCCTAAAACTGAGGAGCTCACTCCGCTCCTACGTCAAGCAGTTCTTAAAAAGTAAGAGTAAAGTGAACAGGTGGAGATTGCTGACCATCTGTACACACTGGAAGTTTAGAATTTGGTTTTGACTTATTCTTAAAATGAATTTGCTTTAACCTTTTTTCTCCTATCGTTTCATAAATGTACGCTGGCTGGCTTCCCTCTGGAATGGCATCACATGGCTGAAGCACTTTCTGCACTAAATGCCTCGGAACTAGCAAACCCAGACTTCCTTCCGGCATCTTCACAATATCACAAAATACTCGTCTTCCCACTGTCTCCAGCTTTTGTCCCGTTTCTGTTGTGGTTCTAATCATGAACTCATCTGCACGAGAAGCTGGCTGGGTTTTTGCTTGTTATGTCGGCTAAGTTCTGCACTCTGTGCTGACAGAAAGAAACAAGCTGTTAGCACTGAAGCTGCACGTAAGCGGTCAAAAATATTAATTCCCCTTTATCTGTTTGATTTTATTTTTTATCCCACTTAAGTGGTTAACACTCAGAGATTAATTTCTTATTATTTCACGGCATGTCACCATGACTAGATTGTGGGTGGTGGAGTCATTTAGAAAACTACTTGGTAAAAGTCATTTTTCAAACCAGAGATTGATCTCTACAGTGTGAGGTGTTTTCCAGCTTAGATTGTAACATAATTAATTTGGTAACAATCTGGGGTTTTTCATTACTGCCTCAGCTAAAATAAATTAAAAAGAAAAAGACAAACCTATGCAATTAATTCACATACAATCTACGCAGTCCTCAAAATCAAATAAATCATAGCTGGTTTTTCTTCTCCCTGCCTCCACCAGCTCCAAGTCGCTGTTACCCGGTATTCAGCCTACCAAATCTCAGGTTGTAGTCCCAGTTCAGATTTGGCGTGATGGTCCTTTGCACTTTTCCACTCCGTTTCTCTCTCCTGTCATTCTCTCACAGATTCACAAGCATTAAAAAAACAACAGGTAGTGAAATTCCTCTGAAATTCCCTAAGATCTTTTAATAATACTTGACAACTGAAAAAAAAAAAAAAAAGATTTTTTCCTTGTGCTGCTATTTGCTGAATACATACAAGGTCTAAGTAGGATGTTTTCTACCTTTTTTTAACATCTCAACAAAAGATGCTTTAATCTCTGATTTATTTCATTCTCTTCCTACTAATTATTTCCAGAGGGGGTTGCACGCCCACTTAGAGAATTATGTTATATGTGTAAATGACAGCCTGATTTATTTGTTGAAAAGGTACTGGAAAAATCAGACATAACAGGTAACAGTGTTATGCCGAGGAAAAGCTGATTTCCTGACTTCACAGAGGTGTCTGCACCTGGTAAGAGCGTTCTGTGCTGGTAGCTGAGCAGTTCTTGGGCATTACGACATACGTGATGCTGAAACAAAAACCTGTGTGGAGGGTGGTTTAACTTGATGGAGTAGTTAGGCATTCTTCTTTTTTTTTTTTTTTTTTTTTGAGACAATAGATGAAGAAATTATTTTTTAATATGGAAATTCATTTACAAGTATTTTTCCTATCTTTCAGTGATGCTTTTTGCATAACCGAAGGGTTAGCGATTAACTTAAATGCAGATGAAATGAAATTAAAAATTAGAGTTAATCTGGTACCTCATATTTGAGAACTCTCCTGAGGATTTATAAAAACATAAAGATACTAACTTAACACCAACATGCACCTCTGCCGAGTCTGGCTGCACCCCCACAGCTGGCTATCGAAAGGCACGGTGAAGTATTGACATAGCCAAATCATAATCCGTTGTGCTTTGCAGAATTAAATCTGGATTTTTGACAGATTTTGATATGCAAAACTCCATTTTAACTTATGGTTGGTGGTCTTTTGGAGGAAAGTACCTGGCACTGCGTTTAGCTTCTGTCAAATGTGCTCCTCGCTGGCTAGACAGCCACAACAGCCCAGCAGAGCTTACGGGACCGTCCAAGAGAGGAGCACGTGCTGCCTCTAACCCATGGCAGTTCCTGTGCGGCACTGGGGCTCAGTGCCACAGTTCTGTGGGAATGTGAAATCATGTAGTAAGCGATGAAGCCCTGGCCAATGAAGAGTAGACTCTGAGCAGGGTTTAGACTGAGTTCGTGTTTAGGATTTACAGCCTCATAATTGGTACTCAAAACCTTTGCCTTCAAATGGTAGCCTGTCTCTTGAGGCGGTTTCTGGTGAGCTCTGTTCAGACATCTTCAACAATAAGCAGAGAATTGTCTTCTGGTTGATGTGTTGTAAACTGGGGCAGAGTAACCCTCATCTGTTATCTGTGGTGGTTTGATCCAAGTATGCTTTGGAGACCAATACAGAGAAACCATAGTTACTCATGACTGTGGTGGCGGTGCTGTTGTGTACGGTGACCATTAACCAAGTGGTGTTTGGTTCCACTCTGCTGTGGAACAGGGATTTCAGGGTTCTCTTTTTAGTAAGGAAAAATTAATATATATATAGTGTGCTGTGAACATAGCATGCTGTTACCCAGCCGTCATTATTGGGTGGCCTGTGACTGGAGGACTCAGGAAAACAGTAATGGCTTGGGGAAGCTTTCCATGATGTAGCACGAGTGGCAGACTGCAGAAGGACGAATCTATAACTAGTTTTTCCATGTAAGTTGTTTATTCAATCCGACTCAAAATACGTGTGATTAACCTCAACAGACGGAAGATGCCATCGGGTTATTTAGTCTTTTGTCTGAAAGTGGGAATTATTTTCAGAACTGTGATGGAATCTTTTGCCAAAATAAGATTAAAATTTTCAGAAAATGCCAGTGCATTGACTTAAAACTTTACCATTTTCATTGAAGTTTCATTTATGTCCATCATTCAATGTCTTGTCAGAATTATAAACATTTACACCACAACCCCCAGCCTGCTTCTCTAATTGCTGATAGGGAGGAGCAATAACACCCAGTTTAAAGAACTTGAGGTGTTCAGTATCTCCTGTAGTGAATTCCATGTGTAGGATTGTCTTAGATGGCTCTTCAGGAGCACTGTGGTTCGACCAAGCAGGTGACTGGACTTTTCTGTAATACTGTCTGCCGCGTGCATCTCTGACTTCAGTACAATAATACTAAAGAGAGCTTTGAAGAGAGACGTAGGAAAATGAAGACGTTTGGGGGCAGAGACCGAGGGACTAGTCACTGACTTGTACCCGGGTTACAGAAGTGTTCCTGCTTTGGCTAGAAGAGTTGTACACACATCACCAGCGGGGCCAGCTCGGCTCCGCAGTGGAATGGCCGCTGCTCCGACGTTAGAGGAGGTGCCTGCTCCGCGCTGGGCTGGCGGGACTCTGCTCACCAGCCGGCGGTTGGCTCATCCGGGTGCTGCCGCAGCCGCCGCTCTCAAAGCAGCTCTAGATATGTCGTCAGGGGATCGCAGAGGTGCTGGGAAGTCTTACAGTTAGTGCTGCTAAAATCCCCCCACTAATAAAAAAAATGAGATTTCCTTTTTTCACCTTTTGGCCTTGCTTTTAGTATTTAAAAAGGCAAACCTGGTTATGACACGTCACATATCCTTTTTCCTCCTGTCTTGTGAAAAAACGGCATCGCATTAGCTTTTGCGTAAGGTCGGTGTCTGCGGGCTCCTGCGAGAGCTCCTGCGCTCTCAGGAGATACTCGCAGTGCCCAGAGCCCGGTGGGAATGCGCAACAAGGGCAGTACTAATGCTATCTCACACCATTTTCTGCCAAGTTCTGCAGACTTGGAAAACTTCAAGAAACATAAGATTTTTTTTTTTTTGGCTTTTTTTAAATACTTACTCCAAACATCCCTCAACTCCTGATCTGCGTAACATTCTCCCATCACCAGGCTAAGCTCGTGGTGGTTAGCGTGCAGACACAGGCATCCAGTTTTTCTAACCAGAAACCCCACCAAGCAGACAGAGAGCCTTGTCATCTGAGCGTGAAGTTCGCCTTTTTTCAATCAGAATCAATCCTGCAGTGTAAACAAAGCGATTTAGTGCATGAAACCTAGAGTCGGAGACCTTGCTCTGGCCGCCAGTCGTCACGGAGGGGATAGGGCAGTGGGGAGTGGCTCGTGTGGAACGGCCTGCAGGGTTGGGCTGTGCAGAAGAGCTGGCTTGGGGAGCACTGGGCGCGTTTGGTTATTTACGCAAGCCCCATTCTTGTCACGCTCCTGCGTGAGCGTGCAGAGGAGCGGTGAGGATGTCTGGGGGGGGCTGTGTTTGAGCCCCTAACAGCAGGACGAGCTGCAGCCTGCCTATTTAGCCCTGCCTGCCTGGAAGCGTGTTCTGAAGCTGAGGAAGCTGGTGCCCGGATCCCTTGAGGCTGTTGCCTGTGTGCCCTGTGCGGTTCCTTCAGGAATCATCCCTCGCGATGAGGAGCTGGGCAAGAACTGTCTGCCTGTGCAGGGTCTTGGAGCCATTTCATGACCAAGTATATTTGGATCTTTCTCGTTGTCCTGCTGACTGTCAAGTTATGCTCCTACATGTGTGCTTGGACCCCTGGCAAGAGCATCTTCCTGTAAGTTTTTTCTCCCTGTCCTGAAGCATTTAACGCGCTGAGCAGAACAGACTCTGTCACGTGGTGCATAAGCTATGTAAGAGTGAAAAGAAAACCAACTCTCCAAGTGCATAACCTTAAAGAAATTTTAATTAATGTCAGCAGGGAAATCTCCGTGGGGAAACAAATGGAACTGTAAAGTGTTTGTTCTGGTTTCAGAAAGTCTTTCTGCCTCTCTCCTCCCCAGCTGGTTTCCTCCACAGATAAAAACCAGAGTCTTCAAGTGCGGAGAGATAAATATTGGCAGCTTTCAGGTTTGCTTTTCATCCCGTGCCTGATGGGAAAATGCCAGTCAGTTCTCAAGCTTTTCCAAGTGAGCCTTTAGGGGCTTATTCATCAGACTTTGAATTTCTCGTAAACCGTTCCCCGCAGCTTTGGTCGTGAGACACAAAATTCATTTGTGTTCCATTTTCAGGTTTTGATTTGCTGCCTAAATTTATTATGAGTAGATTCTTAGAGGGTTTTTTGGTTTGGGGTTGGTTTGGTTTGTTTTTTAGACTCTCCTGAGCTTTATTCATATTGTTGTAGGCAGTTTTTTAAAGGCATACCCTCTAACGTGGTTTTAGTTACTGAAGAACCTTATTTTTTTGTTTCTGCAATGTTTCCATAAAAATGTCCATTAAGGATACTAAGATGTTTCCTAATGAGAAGCGATCTCTGCTGTATTTTATGGACCGTGCAAAATTATTCGCATGATCACCATTGCTGCCCGGCCAAAAAGGTGCATTACCTGGTGCTGTATGATCGTGAAATGGGATGGGTGGAAGGATCTTCCGTGGGGTACAGCGCAGATAAGTGCCTGGAGAGAGTTGGTGCCCGATACTTTGCCGTGTGTTGGCTTTGAACCTGACGAGAGCGACGGAGCCGGATTTCAGTAGCTCTGCCCTACTGGTGGCTAGTCCAGCACGGCTGGCTGTGCTGTGGCTGAGAGCACGGGCCCGGAGCGCTGCGGTGCACAGGCGTGTGCACGGGCACTGGGGGAAGCGCGTTCCGGTCAGAGCCCTGGGTTTGCCAGGGAAAAAAAGGTGCTGGGGGTGTGTAAATACTGATGCCACTCCAAGGGCTTTAGAGTCTTCCTCATGGACGCTTTGTGGTGTTTTCTGTAATTTTTAAAACTGTTTTGCCGTCAGACATGTCAAGGGTTTTTTCTTGTTCACTCTTTTCATTGTGCTTTAGGTCCCTGTTCTCGTACGAAGGGACTTACTCTTTACGAGAGACTATTAGACAGGAAAGATAGATCTGTTTGTTTTAAAGGGGATTATTTTTTCCATTTAGGATTTTGATTGTGCATGGTATTATTAATGTAGTACAGCGAACCTCTCCTCTGATGTAACAGAACAAAAGTAATAAAGAATATTTATTTGCATCTCAGAATGAAGAAACTTCCGTAACATAAGCACAGGATGGTGAACTGTGTGTCACAGTCCTGTGACTGTTAGAAAGCTGGCGCTGTAAATAGGGCTGATGCTGCGTATGATGGGAAACAACTGGATAGGGTCATACAGCAAGATCAGCACACCGTACTGCACTCCTGTTTGCTCTTAATTTGTCCTTTTTTACTCTTTCCCTTTTTTCCCTTTTTGGTCTTAATTTTCCCCTTCTCATGTTAATAGGTGTTTTCAGCAGGTGACAGACTTGCAGCTAACTCCTAAAGGTGTGCATGGCGAAGAGCCATTAATCTAATCCCTTTCTTCTTCATAGTGTCAGATCGTAATTCCCCTGATCCTGTTTGGCAAAAAAAAAAAAGAAAAACCCAAACCTGAATGTCAGCATTGAGCAGATGCAGGGACAAAACTGCATCTTTACTTACAAGTGACTCGCCTTCAAGGAGCGATCACCTAGCCTGATGTTGCAGGAGGCTCCTCCACACGCTGCTTAGATCCGGTGCCCTTAAGCTGATCCGAAGCCCTTGAACCAGCTCACTATATGGTACTTCTGATTTCATGATCATCACGATTTTATTTAAATTTAATTCAAATTATTTAAATGTAATTATTCAAATTCCCAATGTTTAAATTGGGAGGGCTGCAGGCCTGCCCGAGTGCTGGTTTTGTCACCTGAAATTGAGGGCGTATGATTTATGCCTGAGGGCACGGGGCTATGTCAAGTGGGTAGTGCTTAAAGGATGGGTCTGGAGGGCTGTGTAGGTTGGAAAAAAGGAAAAGCTGGCTGGGTCTGGCCCGTGACTTCTGCCAGGAGCAGTTCTGCAGTGTGAATTATCCTTCAAGGGAACTGGTAGTGTTCTCTGTGAAGTAGTGGAAGTTTTAGTGAGCAGGCAGGTATTAGAGGAAATACGTTTCTGGGCTTTAGACTAGGTGGGAACTTCGGTACTCCTCATGGAAGGCATTTTATCCGTTGTTACAAGGCTGTGCTTGTAGCAATGAATGGACTGTTTTGCAGGAAGCTGCGCATCTTCGCTTCTGAAAGTCTCAACATGTTTGTCATATTAAAAATGCTATAGGGATGAGGTGTGTCACAGATAACCTGCAACACCGTATGAGAGAAGAATGAAGACACTGACATCCTACCTGTGAATTCTGCACATCATGATTTCCCATTTTTGCACTACGGTTAACACCAACAGATGCTGATGTGGTGCTGTAGAGGTCAGAAAATATATCCATAGATGTTATCTAATTTCCTAAGACAGGTACTACATTATCACATTTTTAAAGAAATTATATTTTCCCTTATACCTGTTCTTTTCCTCTCTGATCAGCTGGAGATTCAAATTGCTTGAGAACGTTGTAATCTCATTGTTGTGCTAATTTGGCTTGAAAAACATGTTTTGGCTTTGCATCTTCTACACATGTCCTAAAGATATCACCATAGAATGGCCAACTCTAGTGGGGCTAAAAGATGGCTTTTTTTTCATTGGATGGTAACATTGTCTGAGAAGAAAAGATCTACTGTGGGAAATAATTGAACGGGAACAGTCATGGATTAACTGAACTTAATCTGATAAAGATGACTCAATACCTAATTAGTCTTTGTTGCATGTTTTGAAGCTCGAGGTTCCTCATTAATGAAAGTAATTAAGTGAACAACTATTTTATCACCCACAGCATTCTAAGAGAAGGGGACAGGTTGGCAGTGAAGGGACAGGACAAAGGCACAGGTGGATCAATAACGTGCCGGTCTGCCGTTCCTCATGACGATGGTGCTTCCAGTTACAACTGCTTTGATAGCACCCAGAGAAGCCAAGTGGAAGCATGCAGAGGTAAACTGAGATGCAGGATTTACGCAGTGTTCTTGTGAAGGTGACCACTGTACTTTGAATCGCCACTTTTTGTTGCTTAGAGAGCTCATTAATCAGCCACGTCACTTACCAGAGCTTGTCCAAGGGACAGACTGAATAGGCTCTGCTTAGCAACTCATAGTGCGATTCTGATTCTCTCTTGACAGCCAAGGTTAAGTTGCAAATTTGTACTGCAACTCTTTCCTATCTGCAAAGGATTAGCCTTTATATAGTCGTTCCTGCTTCATTATATTAAAGGTCATTTGCCAATTGTCTCTCTTACAAAATGAAGAGAAGAATCTACACTTCACTTAAACCCCAATTGTTCAAGAAAATATGCTGATAAAGACAAAATATTTGCCAAAAGCTAATAGTAAGATACCGTACTGACCTCTGCTGCATTTGCTGGTCAAAACACTTAGCAGATGGGATTTAAGTAAGCAGAAGTGTTGTTATATATGTGACAGTTTGAACATGGAACAGCTCTTAGAAATTGTGGATTTCACAGACTTCAAAACAAAGGCAGATTCTCTTGGAAAGATCCATATGACAAGACTAAAATTTAATACTTAGTGCCCACTGAGCTTGGATCGTGCAGAAAGACCAGGAAATCGTCAGTTTATTAAATGAGGAAATACAGAAAGCGTGCTTTAGTTTTCCAGAAGCTTACTGCATGGAAGCCCAAGTAACTCCCAAATAGCTCCTTGTAACGTATGTCCTATCAAAAAGATTAATTTGCCTGGAAGGGATGATGACATAAAGGGAGCTGCACACTGCTGCCTCACTGCTAATGTGTGCATTGAGAGCGGGTAATGAAGGTCTCATGAAGGTCTGGTCGTAAATGTCCATGTCGGAACTGAAGACCAGGGAACATTTCTGAAAAATTCTGATCCTTGGTTGGATACCTGGCAGCATCAAAATGTACCTGGGGAAGGGGGTTTGGTTTAGTCCACCAATCTCTATGTGAAGCTTCAAATATCCATCAGCTCTCTTTAGAGAAGAGAGTAGAAAAGCAAGAAGAATAGACAATAGTTTCTATGGGGCAGGAGCTGTGGAGCTTAAGGGAGAAAATCATGAGAAGAGGGGATGCTTTCAGAATCTCTGCATAACTGGGATATACTTTGCAACTGGGAAATAAACACTTCAGTCATTCCCAGCAAGCTGGAAACTCCCTGTGGCGGTGTGACTCAGGAGTGAGGGTGTTTGTGAGCATTTCCATGGCAATGTGCTCCTCCGAATTGTATACCTGGCAGCAGCGCTCAGTGATCCTAAGAAAGGCAGAGGCTGTGGCGAAGAACAGGGCTGTCTGTCATCCCTTGTTACTGATGTCTGCAATAACAGAAGCATTTGGTGGTGAAGACCTTTTTTTTCCCCCCCCTCCCCTTTTTTTAGAGGTTCAGGCTCTTGATTAAGTTGGTAGAAAGGTCTGGACTAGGGAGCAAGGTGACCTTTCAAATATTAGCTATAAAGGGAATTTTTAAAAAGCTGGGGGGAGAGTTAGAAAAGGGATGTAAGTGATTGGCAAGGAGGGAAGAGCAAATGATGATCAAGTTCATCTGTTAGAGCTGACATAGAGACTCCTGCCTGTTCTGGACCATGCATGAGCGGTATATCAGAGGAAGGCCTGGGTTGGAAGGAAAAGAAATGAAACAAGAAAAGGAAAGAATCGGCTTGCAGCTGACTGAAAAATAAAGATGTTGCGGCAAAGTGAAGAGTTTTAGCTCGTTGATTGTTAAACTGTTTTTGACACTCTGGTATCATATTGATTCAAAAGGTCGCTATGCTGGAAGATGTATAGGCCTACAGAACGGCTGGTAAACTGTTGGATAAAATAATTTCATGGGTTCGTGAGCTTTTGAGGTCTTCTAGCTATGGTGTAAAATGAGATGATTTTACCAGAAAATTCTTGTGGGAAGTTCTGGTTGCTATTGCCAAAATTTCTGGTCCGTCACTGCAGTTAGACGGCTGTACAGTGGTGCTGGAGGAGGTCCCTGGACTGACCCGTAGCTATCCTGGACCTCAAAACACCGGAGAGGTCTGTGCTGCCTTGGGAAAATAGGGCTAAGGCAGTACTGGCAAAGGCGGTTTGAAACCGTTCCAGCAGGTGGCTACTGCTGTATGGGCTGGCTCAGAAGCAGAGGATGTTCTGAGGCATTCTTCTTACACTGCTGATGTCATTTAGCAACCAAAGGGGCTTTCTTTACCTCCCCGTTACTGGTCCTGGAGCGGGCAGTTCATCACTGGGTGAAAAACGGGGGTGTTTCTCTCTTGTCCTGAAAAGTCGTGGTGTCTCTGACGGCAGAGGAGGGTAGGGGGATCTCCAAAGCCTCACAAGCCATGAAGAATAAAAGCGAGGAGCAGAAATGCTTTTAGCATTTAGACCTCTCTGCAGCGTAGGGTGCGCAGAGGAAGAGAACGGAGGTACGGGCAGCAGCATGGCTCTGCGGCACGCGCCGCGGGGTGGCTGAGGGGCGGTAAGCTCAGGCCTGGCCAGTTCTGGGTCTGTGAAGTTCCTCTGACAGCTGGCCCGGCTTGTCTCGTGGTCTCTACAGGAAACGTCGCACGGTTAACGTGGGCTTCCTCGAAAGGCTCGGCTGTACCTGGCAGGTGGAGGTGTGGCCGGTGTGTACACGGCATAAAGAAGGGTGATTTACTGCTCTGGGTGATGCTCTGTGCTGGCCGTTGGCTGCCCTCAGAAAGGCTTCTGCAGTCCCTGCTGCGTGCTCTCTGTAACCTGTTCAGGGCTTCAGGTAAAAGATCAATAGGAATTTGTAATAATTACAGTGACCAGACACCCGTTTGTGCTCCCCGTAGTCGTGACCACTCGCAGTTAGGGCCAGCGCTTGATCTGGAGAAAGTTAGCCTGCCTTTAGTTGGTGCTGCTGGCTAACTGCTTATTTCTAGTGGCCCATGGACACAAACTTCCTGTAGGGCTGTGGGCAAACTGTATTTTGAACCTGCACAGAGAAAAGCTCTTATACTTGGTGCATATCTAGATTTCAGAATCTCAAAGTCGGAACTTGCCGTTATAAAGTCTAACATAACAGCCTAAACTAAGGCTGGCAATGCTGAGGGTTTTAAGTGGAGACTTCCAGTGGTAACAGCTAGAAAGAGTCAGTGTCAGCAACGAGCAGGAGGGAGGGAGGTCAGCCTGACAGTTAGGTATCTGCTGGTGTCATCTTTCGTGCAAGGAAAGGAAGGTGATTCTGTTAATGACACATAAAAGCTTGTGACCTTGTTTAGTTTAAAATGTTTGTACGTTGGACGATAGCTTGCATGTCCTGGTAAAGCATCGGCGGAGGCAGACCGGGGCATTTTCCCACCTACTTGCTAAAATTTAACTTAGTAAAATCGTTGACAACGTTGTAATTTTGACAATGCCGTGATAAAAGAACGTGCATGCTGACTTGATCAACAGCATAGGTAGTAAACTGGTGTGGGTGAGAAGCGTGGCGCAGTCTGGATGCGTTGGGGCAGCAATGAGAGGGAGGGGAGGGGAGGGGGCGGTTGGTTCTCTACAATGTCTCATGCGCATTAGAAAATGTTATTTGTTTTCTGTTACGTTATCTTTGGGAATTCCTAATACTTTTCACTGCTAAAATTCAAGGTTTTCTTTGTAGACTTTCTGACATTTGACTCCGTTTTTGTAGTCTTGCCCATGTTTAAATGTGTGGTTCTTGAGCCCCATCAGTCTGTGGAAAAGTTGACAATAACACATTTAAACTCGGAATCTGATAAATAGTTGCAAGTAGCAACCAAACACACTTTGTAAAAATATTTTAGAATTACTTCTAAATATGTTATAATTATTTTCTTTAATGGATATGACCTTTTGCAAATACTCCAAACTAATGAGTATTTGATATGCAAATTCTCGTTACAGAAGGAAGTGTGGATGTTTTTCTAACAAAACCTTGCTTGCCTGCTGGGAAAGTCAGCCTGTTTCAACTCCCAGAACAGGGTATATCAGTGCAGTAACTCGTTACTTTTTGTCTGCCAGTTGGGCCTTTTAATTTAATTGCAATGAAGCAGAATAGTACCAGGGAAAACAATAAAAATAAAATGAGCAACAGGTTTCATGGATGAATAAGAACAAATCCACTCCACTTCTGCTTTAGCATCTGATCAATGTCTATAATTGTTTGGAACCGACTAGCATCTCTCCCAATCCTCCATTGGGGCAGAAAGCACAAAGGTGCAGTGATCTAACAGCCTGCAAGCTTGCAATGCTCCGTGGCTGTAACTTCTTTTGTTTAAAAGTTTGTGTGATTTTTAACGAAAAGTACAGCTGTGCATTAGAATGGCGACAGTATGATTCCCCCAGAAGGTGCCCCGTGCCTCCTAGCTAACCTCACTTTTTCCTGTTCCCCATCTTATAATGCATTGCTAACATTTACTCCACAAAACCTACTGTGAATATACAGATGTTTTTGAAAAGTTTGAGAAGTTTGAAAAAACCTATGCCAGAAAATACCTACGTAGCTTAGATGTAGCTTAGCGCACAACAAAATATGGATTCTTGCAAAAAAAAATTGGAAGTGCAGTTGGGAGATTTAGTAATAGGAAATAATTAGCTGTCAATAGAGAAAGTCACTGTAAGGGGCAATAGTTGGTATACAAGAAACTGAGGTTGGGTATTTTGTTCTCTATGTCTGCGCCGTCACAGTGACTGAATAAAGTATAGAACCCATAGTAAGAAGAACCGAGTCCCGAATTTATAATGTTTTGTTAGTGCACATACCCATGGTAAATCTTAGGTAGGTGGATTTTGTAGCCCTCCTGCTGATATAAGTGTCTTGTGATGACTCAGGAGCTTATTAAACAAATGATAACAACATCAATATTTTTAAAAAATTAGTAGAATTAGTTTTCTGGTCACCCCACGTGGCACCTATGTTTTCAAAAGGGAAGAATTAGTTTATGTTTGATAATGACTGGTCACCAGAATAGACAGAAACATGTATTTGAATGTAATTTTTTGTGTCAAGAACTGCAAATTAGGAAATAGAGCTCATCTAAAGGATGCTGAAAAGGAAAAGGCTCCCTAAAGCCCTTTGGCTTCTGTAAGCTTTGGCTTAAGCCTGTGGGTACGTGCAGAGGAAAGCTGTGTGCTGAGACAGTCCCTGATGAATTAGGTGGCTGAAGATCATCATGCGCCTGGATGACTGACATGTTATGGGGCTGAGCAAAAGACAACACCTATTTGAACTGAGCTTATGTGACCTGTGAAATTTATTTATGGGAAGAACAAATGAATGTGAAGAATAGGTTGTTCTGATGCTGTCAGGGAGCTAGAGCAGCCATGAACCTGAAAGAAACGATGAACATAATTCAGAAGGTTTTGTACAGGTGAGCATTCAACTGACTGGAATGCACTAGCAGCAGAGATGCGCTGAAATTCAGTGGAACCTATTTCAAAGTTTAGAAATGCATTCAGGTTGTGCTGGAGTCGCTGGAGTTCAAGACTGGTTAATATGAAAGAGTTGTTGGACCCTTCCCCATAAAGAAGGCATCTGGTTTTGCTTACAACGCTATTCCATGAATGTGTAGTTCTTAACTATGTGTTTAGACCTAACCAAACTGAAGGGGAAAAGCATGTATGCGTAGGTGCTGTTGGATCCCGTATAGTGCAGCAGAAGAGTGCTAGTGGAAGGTCACTATACTTGTAGGGGCCCACCGTCGTACAAGTGTTTCTACGCGGTGCAGTTTTCCACAGGGAAAGTAAGTAAGACTTGCTTCTGTTGAGTGTTGTGGTACAACTTAGGGAATCTTTGCTCTCCAATTTGAACCCCGAACCATGCACTGCTGACTAGAACTGGGCATGACAAATGCAAGAGTTAATGCTAATTAGCTGAGATAAGCTTCACTCTTAATGAGATCTTGTGCTAATATAGATGACTGGGCTTTATCTGGAGGAAGGGATAGGCTGGTCCCCGTTTTCCGTATACTCTAACGTGAGGAGTGTGCAGTAAGCATTTGTGCTGTTCTCTTGGTTACTGCCGTGCTCTTGCCACAAACCATAGGCCTAGCATGATCTCATCTGCAAGGTGGCTTGTGATCTGGAAAGCCCTGAGAGACCTTTCTTTGTTCTTATTAGTGCAGTTTCAGATTGTACGGTCAACGTCGCGTGGCCAAATTTCAGAGGTAACATTGGGAACTTGAGGCTTTGTCTTTTTGCTCTCTCCAGGCAGATTTCTGCCCTTTAGTAAATGATTAAATCTGTCATTTAGTTCAAAGGGAAAGTAGTTATTTTTTTATTTAGTTAGTGTTCTCGTTAATAGGTCCTCCTGTTTGTTGGGGAAGGCACTATTTTCTCTGCAGGCGAATGTCTCTGTCTCAGACCATTCTCTGGTTTCCGTTACCGCAGTATCTGGGCGGCCTGTATCGTAACTGCTTATGTTGTTTGCCTTTTTGTGAGTTGCAGAAACAAGATAACCTATGTCAGCAACAGGGCATTGACTCTGGGGCCCCGCAACGCCCGTGCGTGGCTGAGCTATTTCCTTCCTCAGCAAAACGACTAGACATCCTTGTCCCTATCCTCTGCTCGAAGGAGCTTGTTGCCATAGTGGGGGTGTCGTGTTTACTTCTAATTAATATTACTGGTGCATGCCTGGGTTTTATTTTTTATTTTTCATACTCTCTGCCACAGAAGCAGAAGCATTAATTCAGTCCTGAAGGAGACTGCATGAAGGTGGCAATGACAGTAGCAGAGCTGAAGGTGCTGAGCGAACAGCAGACTCTTTTGTTGAGGCGTGCTTTTGTCCTCTATGCCTTTATCGATGAACTCATCAGACTGGGCAGGCTCCAAGTTCCCAGAACAGACAAAGAAACTTTGAAAAGAATGAAACACTGCCCCTGAGCTCAGGGGAGTGCACACCGATTAAACCAGATTAAGACAAAGGCTTCTGGACAGCCATTTCATCTGTTCCCAGTTATAGCAGGTACTTGGAACAACTAGACCTCCCAAAACCTGCAAGGGAAACTTGCATATAGGTCCAGTGCACTTCTTTTTTCACCCTTTTCCTCTTGTCTTACGTTTCCTTGAACAAAGAGCTTTTTGTTTTGAAAAGTCACTTCATGTTTCACTACAAATCAATACGGGAGATCAAAGTCCGGTTGCTTAGGGAGATCACATAGGTGCCGATCGGATGGTTGTGACCTAGGGGCACCATTCGTATGTGGGGTCATGCATAGGCATATGATGGTTGCATTATTGTTTTTGTGTGGGCAAGCGTTCAGAGCACCCTGAGAGCGATGGTTTCTACTTGGCAGCTGAAAGTATTCAAAATTTCATTGGGAACCATTCCTAGATCTCCAAGCTAATTATATAGACAACTGCACTTCAACTGGTCAAGCCAACTCATACTTTACTAAGTCAGTCCTTGTGCATAATTATGCTCATCAATCTACTCAATAAGATGAAGTTACTTTTTCCAGAGGGGCATTTTCTTCCCAAAAACGTGCTAGTTGCTCACTCGGGAAAGCCTTCTACAGTGTAAAAGGTTTGTTCACCACCCTTTCACCTGGAGATTCCCCTTGCTTTTGATTTGCTACGTTATAAATCTTTATGCAATGAGTAGAGGTGAAACAAGCGGTAAAATCCAACCCAATAACCATGGTCATTTGTCCTTTGCTGAGGCTGATTCTAAATGCTTACCCTAGAACAGCCTTACAAGCCTAGCTGGACTGTGGATGCGTAGTGAAGGATGCGCGTGGTTAGCTAATTATGGCAAACGTAATTGCTCTCTATAGACTGCCGGTACGTTCTGTGTCTTTAGAGAGAAAGGAGAGGCTGTCTCTTTGTAAGCACATCCTTTCTGATGGTATCTGTTGGGGGTGTTGAAGATAAAGGTGTTCTGTAATGAAGAAATACGCACTCATTCTAATCTTCAATGAGATGTACTGATCATCAATAAGGATTATATTTTCTCTAGAGCATGCGGAGAAGATAGGCCTTGACTTTTGTAAGAATAAAAACAAATGAAGAAGTTTGGCAAGTATATTGGGCTTTTGTCAGGTGTGGTGGCTGCTGCGTGGAATCTTCCACTTCAACATGTTTTTCTTATAATTTGATGATAGTAAAAATGCTTGACCGAAAGTGGTGGATAATGTATCTTGATGTTCCCAGAGCTAAGGGAGAAATTAGAGAAGTATCTCCTTTGAATATGCATGTAAATTTTCAAATGACATTGCTTTGGTAAAGGACATACCCCTCTGAGAGTTGTTTACCACAACTGTTTGTGCAGTGAAGCATAACTGTTCATACTTGTGGTTGTAATATTCTTAGGCTTTTCTATCGGCAATTTTATAGGAAAAAAAAGTTTGAATTCTGCGAGCAAAAGATGAGTGAAAATAAATGCACCTTTATGAATATTCCAGGGCACTATAGTTAGTTAGAGCATATCTAAATATTAACCAGCCCAACAGTGTATGTGGGGGTGACCCGTAGTTATTGCTCTCTATCAACGCCCATCCTAGTTTACCTTCGTGTCTGTTGATGTAACTCTCATTAAATCTCTTTTCCTAAAATTTTTTATTAATAAAATCAGAGTATTTCTACATATTGGAGGATGGGGGGGTGGGGGTGTGTGTGTGCTATACAATAGCCTCTGGATGGTATCCAGCTTTTAATTACCATGGCATCTGGGCTTGCTGCGAGGTGGGGTAGACAACAAGGTACTTCAGAAGATCTGCAGCCATATGGTGTTCTTCATAGGTCAGCATTCCCAATATTGCTGTTGCTGGTGGAGTAGTGGGTGATGTAAGTACTGGTGGGAGATCACAGGGCTTGACAGAGGTTAGGAAGCAATTGGCAGGAAAGAGTGATCAAAGGCAGCTTAAAAAACAGAAGTGGCTTTACTTGGGGAAGTACCCAGTTGAGACAAAGGTGGGTAAGAGGAAAGACAGAGCTCATCAAACAGCAGTCTGACCAGGACGCTGTCTGGTCTAAGGCTCTTGACCTACACTTGAGAGGTCGTTCAGGGACTTTGATGTGTTATTGATTCATTGTCTTCTCAAACTACAATTTCTTTTAACACAGGAATTGGTTTTCTGTTCCCTCTGTGCTGCCGAGGCAGACGCGCTCTAGCTATGGTAACAGTGTGCTGGGACCAAGGTGCACTGTGGTGTGGTTGGAGGCAGAGGCAGGGGAGTTAGGAAAATGAGTAAAAGTTTAAATCCTTTGTAGGTTAGGTTTTGGGGACAGCCTGCGTGGCTGGAAACACGGTGCGTGATTCACTGTGCTGAATTTAATCGTGACTAAATTCAAGTGCTACTGCAAGTTGCAGAGTCCTGGATTCATGGAACCTTGTCTGATATCATAAGCAGCATCTGTTGGTACTTTTTGGAACAGCAAATATGCAGGTGTGAAGCTTTGGGCATACAAAACCTGTGGGAGGCCCTTTGGTCTTGGATTTTAAAACACAAATTGACAACTTAAATGTATCTTCTCTATATATTTTTTTCCATGAACCATTAGCAGAATGCAGATGCATTTTTAACCGTTACATGAACGAAACCCCTGAAAAATGTCAAGGAAATAATTCCTTGTCAAGTGTTGCTGGAACACACTGCCTGCGCTGAAATGTAGAGCTCAACATGTATGAACGAGATCTTTACTGATTTTCATGACACATTTGACAGCTCTGAAATAGGACATCGTGCTCCCGTGGAGAGACATTAAAATAGCAATCATGAGAAGCTGCAACGGCCTCGCGTCAAATCACTCTTTACTAGGCAATACCGGAGCATTTAGGGAAAAGCTGGGCGTAACAGCTCCCTGTCAAAGGACTCTTTGTGCATCTTCACCTGCAGGTCCTGTTCTTCCCGATGACAGTTTGGTATCTGCGCAAAGACGTTGCCTTCGTTTTTAGGCACTGCCTACGAGAAACCCCTACCTGCTAACCTGCCTGAAATGTTCTAGGCTTTACAGGTCGGTTCCATCCCTAATAACGGTAATTTAGAACAGAAAGGTTCCAGAGAGGCCCCTGCCCTGTCAGCCTGCTTTCCTCTTGCCAAGTGCCAGTTCCTATGGGTGTGGACGACATCAGTGTCACGGATTTTTCCCATGCCAACTATTTTCGCACACAAATCTGGCAGTTTCTGTGGATACAGCAGCCTCGATGCACAAATTATACTCCAGTCTCAAACCCAAAAATAGTGCTGGCCACCGTTGTATTTCATTGACCGTGGTGTTCAATACCGGAGAGACTAGCTACTTGTCTGTTAAAATTGCTTCTTCCTCATCAGTGCCTTACCTGCAGGATGATAGTGCAGGTTCCTGCTGTCACTTCTCTTTGGGTGCCATTGCGTGCAGTTACAGTTCCAGAACAGGGAGTGTTTTCCCTGTCACTTGTGATGATGGATTTTCATTGGTTATTATAAATAAATCTTTTGACCTAAATTATTCTTTCCTCTGCTCATTGACCTGTGATTTGTTTTGCTGAGTAGATTTAGTGTGAAACATGGGGAACATCCACGGCTTTTAGAGAGTACTCTTTCATTTCGATTCTTTTGTTGCCAAGATCAAAAGATTTACTACTAGGCATCATACTGTAAGAAGTTATCGCTGCATGTTTGAAAAGGGTTCTCTGCAGTATCATACTTATCATTTAAGTAGAGCTATGTCATTAGCAATTAGCGAATCTTCTAAGAAGGTCAAGTATGCATTTTTTTAATGGTATTCCAACAATGCTATATTTTTATTCTCTTTCTTCTGTCCGTTGTTACGCCGACTTTCATTAGTGCCTTAGGTTTTCCTGCTGTGTACTCCCCAGTCTCCTTCATATCGTCTCTTTACTCTGCTCCTTCATTTCCAACAACATCCAGGCTCTAAACTTCTCCTGTAAACTCCTCTGTAGGAGGTAACTGTGTATCCCCTAGGATTTTAACCCAACCCTGACGATGAAACCGTCCTTTCGCGTTGTGTGTAATGTTCTATGTTTTAGTGCACTAGGTGTGCAGTAGGGTTTATGCGCATCTTTTACACGTTCATATTGTCCTCTGTCAAGTATAATTATAATTTCTAGGCTGAAATGTTTGGCTGTGAAATATCTATTTTGGTGTTGGTTTTTTTTTTTTTTGAGTGAGCTGAGTGTGAGTTGATTAAAATGCCTGGCTTAGGTGCAGGGAGCTGGTTTGTCAAGAAGATGCATAACTGAAGAATGAGAGGAACATAGGTAGTATCTAATAGCACATTCTTCTCGAATTTGGGGGTTATTTTAGAAAAATATTTACAAAGTCATAATAGATTTTGCGCTTACCCTTGGTGCTACAGAGAGGCTGATATGTATTAGCTGTAGAATTACGAGGGGCAATTTTGAACTGTTTGTTTCACAGACAGTTGTCCAAGAGCTGAACACCTGAGTGAGAATTCCCTTTACAAATGCACTCTATATTCCTGTCGCTTGTTGGCAGTTTTCACAGCTCTCATTGAGTTTGCTTCCTGGGGAGAACTCATACTGTACAAATAAATTTAATAGTGATATTGCCCATGAAACCTTCGGGGCTCGGAAGGACCTACTCCAAGAACCACGTGCAAATCCTAATGCTGCAACTTCCATGAAAGAAAGTTTTCTAACAGAATTACCACAGAGCACAAACACAGAGGAGGAAAGAGAGAGGTATTTTAATGTGCACCTTGACCTCTGGGAGCCAAGAAGAGCTAGGTACAAAGATCTTTAAGTCCTCCGGTGGTAAGTAGTGACGAATGGGGTGTAAAACGCAGCATCCTTTTAACATAGCAGAACACTGCCAAATTGTTGAGGACAAATAAATTCCCTGCTCTAGTCAGGAATATATTGAACAGCTTGAGCCAAAGAACAATCAGCTTATTGGCAGAGAGTGGAAAAACGTACTTTGCTTTTCTATCATAAATAAATAACTGAGAGGAATACAGCCATGTGGATGAAGGAAAAAAAAAGCCCTGAACACACACACACACACACGCACACGCCCCGCATTAAAGGATGCATTGATTTATATCTATGGGGACTGAAAGTAGTTTGGTCTCTCTAATAGCTAACGCTGTCTCCAGATGAGACAGATTCTGAATATGTAAAGGAAATAATCCCTTGAAATGGGTTAGTTTAGGTGCAGTTGCTACCCACCCTTGGATGCAATGAAGAAATGGGAAGTGCTGTACACATGGCCACCCAGTGAAGACGGGAGAAAAGTGCCAGCTCTGACATCAAGCGAGAGGAAGATGGTGATTAACAGCACATGTAGCACTAAAAGGGTAGTTTTGCATTTAGGGTGAATCACCAGACGACAGTGTGCAACTTGCCTTTTACCCACTGAGTGAGAGAGATGACAGGAGTAAGAGAAAACACGCTGCTTTCCACCTCTGTGTCATGACTGGAATCAAGGAACTATGAAGCTGGAGGCCAGGGTGTCTCTTAAGGTGTCTGTTAAAATGATGAAACAGAGGGTGGCTCACAAGATTAGTGATGGAATAAGGATATTCTTTCTCTGATTATTATGACGAAAGTTGGTTACTGCCCGAGGCTCTTCGGCTCTTGCTGTTCCACGCACTGGTGGCCCTGGCTGGTGACGTGTGGCCAACTGTCCACACGACGCAGCGGGCACTGCCCGACAGGCACTCAGCCAGGCCCAGTTTGGTATGGGCGTAGAGGTGCAGTGCTGCCTTCTGCTTGAGCCCTTCACCTGTGGCCGGGGTTGGTGCAGCCTGGCTGTGGGAGCTGTGGAGGCGGCTGGCTCTGCTGCTGCCCCGGCTGTGCTTGTCTCTGCTGTAGAGGGGGGGTTCCGCTGCCGTGGCTGTATTAGCCTGGTGTCTTTCTGAAGCACGTAACTAAAAATTCCTTGAACTTTTATATGCACTTTTACTAAACCACCGGAACAGTATTTCTCAATTTTTGAAAAACCAAAGAAGGTTGTTCCATTAACTGACTTCTCCCACGCAGCGTAGTTTGTCGCAGTGGGCAGGCAGTTAGTGATTAGTCGCAAAAGTCAAAGAGCTTTTTTTTTTTTCTGTCTGAAATCTGCCAACGTGGACGTGGTGTAGTGTCATGCAGAAATGCCTCTACTTGCTCTGCCATTCTGGCAAGGCGCTTCTTGAAAGGGATAGTGAACCTGGACAGAGGAGTACGTTAGGGCAGGCCTGGTACTTGAGTGGCTGGCAGGCTCGGGATAGTTTGGGTAGCTCCGCATAGCATTATGTGATGTGGTACTGACAGAGCATGATGAAGGTCTCTTCCAACCAAAGTGATTCTGTGATCTAAAGGGCAACTTTTTGTCAGACCAGACTCATGGTCCTCTTGTGGTTTAGTTTGGTTTGATGTTCTGCTGCCAAGGGATCCGAGATACTCGGTGTATGACGATCTGCTTGAATTTCAGAAATAGGAGTATTTAGGTCTTGCTTGCAACTCTGGCACCTTCTGCACATGACCAGCCAAATGTGGAAGAAAGATCAGCTGCAGAAAGCCCTTTTTATTGCCTGCGTTGAATGTGTCTGGCTTTGCTGCCCTTGTAAGCTTTTATTTCAGACACTGGCCTTCCCATTCCAATATGTCTCAATAGAGGGGAAAACCTTCAGCCGTACCACCCCAAAATTGTCTCAGCCCTTCTCCAAACCAGCCTATGTAGCATCCGGAAGGCTCCTAGGAAACCTGGAGAGAGCGTTCTATGTGGCGCACGCCACTGTTAAACCTGAACCATGCAGCAGATAGGCTCTGGCACTCACCATCTCTCACGTGTCATACTATAATGAACTTTCCTGAAAACAGGAAATGTGGTTTCAAAAAATACTTCTTCGGATTTGAAATAGGGACTTGCCTATCCCACACAGGTACCCTGGGCTACTAAACATTGCGGAGCCTCTTCTGTTTTAAATCACAGTGATCATACATGACTGGAAAATCTCAACCTTTTCCAATTAAATGTCTTGTGAAAACAGACCATACCTTTAAAAAAAGAAAATATTTTAAAAATGTTATAGTAATGCTGGTGAAGAATGCTGGACTGTGAAAGCTGCAGTTAAGAAGATGTAAAATCCATACTGCATAAGTTGGTGGACATTTAAGAGCCAGCGGGATGTTTTTAATCCTGAGGTCTGAGTACCCCTCCATGCTGTGCAGTTACAATATGTATCTCTCTTAATTCCCCTGAAGTGTTAAGTGGACATATTTTCTTCCTTCCCAGCAATCCTGGAAATGTAGATTGTGTTAGTGTTGAGAGCTGTCAAACTGCCGCGCGCTCTGCCCAGGGTAGGTGAGGTGAATCTGCTCCCGGGTACATTAGGCTTGTGAGCTATTTTTAAAATGGAAGCTGTTCCGTAAACGTTTGGGGCATAATTAGAATATATTGGGAGAGAACTCCCTATGGAAATAAGCGCAGAGCCTGGTTGGCTGCTGCAGGATCTCCAGGGCGCTACCTGCCGCAGACATGTAAAAGGTATAACGAGCTCGCTCAGCTTTCAAGCAACTGCTTATCCTAGAAGGTGATACAGCTTGCAAAGGAAGGGAGGGAATTTGCCTTGGTGGCGCGTTTGCTATTTGCTGGGAAAATTGTCAAAATATTAAAGCTAATCTTTCTAACCCTTGGGAAGCTACTACGGGAGGGGAGGAGAAAACACGTAGCAATAGGTCTTCATAGCAGCTCCTGTTTCAGCTTGGTTTGCAATATTTGTGGAAAAAGGAGAAGAGTGGGCTTAAACAGCTGAATGCAAGTTTATCTATGGCTTGTTAGCCGTGTCAAACCAACCAGATATGGGCTTTCTTGCAGAGGGAAGAAGAAATTGTAGGCAGAAAGAGTAGGGCCTTACTCTCTTTCCAGATAATATTAGTCTGGTTTAGCTAAAAGGAAAGTACACGTGTCTGATTCAAAATAAGGAAAACCAGGACTTAATTTAATTTACCTGCTGTAAAAAATCTTCTGCGCAATTTTATCTTGGGACTCTAGTATCTTCCTCAAGTAGGAGTGGGCAGTGGAGTGGAAATGCGTAGTTGTAGCGATCTACAGTGTTGGCTGCCAGCTGTCATAAGAGCGCGCTCCCGCTGAAGGTTTTTTGACGTGGTGCTAGTTAAGAGTTTGGAAGAAAGCTTCTCGTGCAGGAGGTAAGTCACTGCAAGGCTAAGGAGACGAGATGTGAGTTCAAAATAATCCTTCAGCTGGCTAAGGGGGTGGGTTTTTAAGCAAGTGTCTGTACTCGTACACTGTGGTTGTGCTTGAGTAGATCCAGAAATTCTTTGCTTATTTTATGATATTGCTTGGGAAACTTCACCCGTCTTATTTGGCTGATAGAAAGCAGAGCAAATGTTTAGATGTTGAGAATAGTTAATGACCTCTTCATGTTTACTGTGATCTAGGGTTGGTCATGCCCTAGGCTTTTCCTGTCCCTTTGAAATGGGATCTTAGTTTCTTTATCCTTAAAATTTGGCCGCATTTTAAATTAATAGTTTTAACTGATACTTTAATTATTTTGAAGGAAGTATGAAGATGGAAGGGACTAGAGCAGTGCAAACTGTTATTATTATCATACTTCAGTTCTCCCTAGAAAGAAAATCTTTCAAAGGTAATGTTTAATCCAGTGGATTATCAGTAATTTATTGAAGAAATGCTTCTGAGCCACAAAACCCGTGCAACAGGGATGTTCAGGTGTTAAGGCTGCATAATTTAGCCTTTAAAATTCTTCACATTTTAAAGGAACCAACAGATTCATCATGATTTTTTGGATGATGTGCAGAGAACATTCTCTCCCCCTTTCCATCTGTCTCAGAAGATTATCTTCTTCCTTGCTATTTTTTTTCCCCTTCAGAGCAAAAATGCTAAGTAATCCTGAAGACAGGAGCTGTATTTATCGTCCCCCAGTTAGCTCACTGAGGGAAGCATTAATGCAATTCAGTTTATGCCTTTTAAAGATGCTGCAATCACGTGATGCCTTTCTCAGGGAGGAAAGATAAGGTACATCAGCTTTAGAGGCTATTGATACAGATGTGTCCTCTTAAACTAAAACCTTTGCTGTTACCAAGTGAGAAGTATGCAGTAAGGAAAAACAAAAGTGATGGATTTATGTTAGCTTATAAGTGTGTATTTAGGAGCAAAAAAAGCTGATAAAAACCTGTTAGACAATCCCCAACTGCTGACAATCCCATCATTTGTGTGAAGTCTATGAGGCTATTTGTTAATGTGGTTGCTATGGCAACTGCAAACCTGCATCTCTGCGAGGTAAAATCAGCGGTGCCGCAAGTGTGGAACCGCGAGAACTGACTTTAGGCACGCACAAATGTGTGCTTTGTCTCTTCTGCCTCTTCTCACAACAGAGAATGACTACAGCTCTTCTCCTCGTTTTCTTTTGCGTTCTGCCACTGGGAAGAGTCATTGTGAGTGCTAACTGGTAAAATGCGAGGCCCACTGGGGGAGTGGGAGACTACTACCTGCTGGACTGCCAGCGATTTCTTCGACAGATGGCATCAGGTCCCAGGAGAGTCGAATTGGCTTATCACAGCCAATGCACGTGTTACAAGAGCTTAGATAAAGCCAGCAAATACACATTAGCTTGATGACTTGATTTTATAGCTCTGCTTTTAAAGAAAAATAGAGTACAACCCCTTTTGAAGGAGCTGGATTCGAGCCTCCCGGAGCCTGCAATGCTTGGTTGGAGTCCTAGTACAAACCACTAAAACCGTCTATGTGGGAGCTTACAGGCTGGCACAACCTGGGCTTGTGCATCGGAAGCTCCATGCTGTCCCTCCTATAGGCGTTAGACTGCTGCATCACTGGTAAGCTGCTGCCGAGGTCTGGGTGACCCAAAGAGCCCTCTGCGTTAAAGGGGTCTTTTATTGGTGTTTCCGAAGAGCAGCCATTTGAAGATCTGGGCACACGTAACGCTTCAGTACAACTCCTCTGGTCCTCTGACTGGCACGTGCGCCAGGAAGGACTAGGCTGCTGAGCTGGCTAAGGCAGGGACAGGGGAAAAGCAGCTGCCGGCAGGGTCTGGACTGGGGAATCAATAGCATTGGCTTGCTCTAGCTCAGCAGGGAATTTGGCTCAATGTGTTGGAATAAAAAAATCTGATTGAAAATACAGGATTTCTTTTGGTCCTATCTGCTTGTTTCCCATTTCAAAAGATGTTCTGCAGTTAAGCTTCTCTGAGGGCTCTGAGGGTTTTTCTGAGGGTCAAAGGACCTCAGAAGTCCAAAGGACAGGGCCTGGCTGATCTGCAGGTGGTTTTGGCCAGGGCATGATGCAGATGTCGCGATGAAGTCATGCGACGGTTCCAGTCTGCTGTACCAACTGGCACAGCCAAATGACTCATTGCATGTAAGGGACTTTTTTTTCTTTAAAAATTGTTTTTGCCACTGTGCCATTATGAAACTTCCTGTAGGTCCACGATGTTGCCTTAAAAATAGGTAAAGAGCTTTCAGCTCCTCAGGCTGGTATGTGCTACATGCCCTCCCCGTTACCAGTCTGAGAGAAGATGGCCCATCTGTGGGAACACAGAGCGGGACCTGGGTAAGGGAGGTCGGTGTGTCACATGGTCTCGTCATCTGTCCTCCCTAACCCCCGTATATATGTATGAAATATATTCATATGTAAGTATATGGAATTGGCTAATTAACGATCAGTCACTTGGATTTTTTTTTGTTTTTAAACTAACACAGAGACACACGCCTTGGGTGTTGTCGGGGAAGATCGGCTAATGTTTCTAAGGCGTCATGATCTGTAAAATATTAATGATTCATATACTGGGGTTTAAGGGAACTCAGGAAATGCAGGAAATTGTAAGTTTGTGGGAGGTGGTGCAGTCTCGTTAATGAGCTGGATCTGTCAGTTTTCATGAGCACAAGGACTTTTCCCTGTTTCGTTCTACAGGACTTACCAAAAAAAAAAAGTCCATAGCTGTTCGTAGGGTTTTCAGAGTTTTTCAAGGCTGCTATTGAATATCTGATGTTAAGAAAAATAACCAGAACTGTCTGTAGTTAAAATGTGTTTTTTCTTTTTCCTTTGTCTGTGACTCTCCAAGACCTGGTCGGCAGTCTGTATGACAAGTCATACTCTGATTTTTGTCATGCTTGGATTTTGTGTTATGCTTCAGTATGCAAGTTGTTTTCATTTTGAACTTCCTTTTCCCAGTTGCTTTCACCTTAGAAAGTTACAAAAGGATGAGTATATATCAGTTAGCTGCACAGTTCTGGAACTGTTTGTGTGGAGCCATGAGGTTTATGGTTAAAACCTTGCGTAGGTCTTTCTGGAAAGAAACAAGTGTGCCAAAAGGTTTCTCTGAACTAGTTATGTTTAGGGGAAGCAAGCAGTCTGCAGAAACCAATAGAGTGGCAACCGCGCCTCCACATCAGAGCGCAGCTAGAGCTGGGTTAAAATTGGTATTGGATTCAGCAAGTCAGAGAGTTCTTACCTAGCACAGTATGTAAAACTACTCAGCGCAAAGTACCATGTGCCGATGGCCAAGTTCTTCAACCAAGAAGTTTTAGAAAAGAAGCGCAATGGGCACTTGAGATCCCCCGCAGGAGGAGAACAACACGCTTCACAGCAGGGCTATGTTAGAACTCACGGCTCCTCTGGACTGCCACACGTGCAGAAAGTGCTCACACATGTGGTACTGTTCCTTCACTGGATGGATTGGTGGTGGCTCCCGTTGTCACTTTGAGTCCTGTCTATACGTAAATGCTGGTTTCTGGTTCCCCGGGTGCTGTGTGGAGTACAGCAGGGTGTAAGCCAGCACAAGAAGCTTGTTGAGGTAAGTTGAAGGCATCAGTGTTGCAAGTGCCTGTTGTATCACCCTGGGGAACCCCAAGATAAAATAATGGCATTATTTGTTTGCGGTTTAAGCTGTCCGGTAAAACCTCACCGCTGTGACAGGGAAGGCTAGATGAGTTTCTCCCTAACTCTCTATCCCAGTGGAGACCTGGCTGGGAACAGAGTTCCTAGGCAGCGATCATATCATATTACTCTAGCCGGATAAAGCCAGACCTCTTCACAGCGCTGATGGTGGGTATCTCATGAGTGCTTCCCACCCTGGTGTGCCTAAACCTGCTGCTGCTGTGCTGTCCAGGCTCTGCAGAATGAGGGAGCATTACTCCTTGCAATTTTCAGCTCCAGGTAAATGGTCTTCCCAAGAGTATTTAAAATTTTTAAGTAGTCCTGGAGTGCTGAGCAGGTAGTAATGAGTGTTGGTTTTGTGGGGCCTCCTTTATGATTGCCCCAGTCTAGTCCTTTTGCTCCGATGACTGTTTAAGTCAAGGTCAGTTCGTTCATTACTAGAAGGCAGCATTTCCTTCTCCCTAGAGTTTATTTTCTAAGCCTCAGTGATACTGCTTTGTAAGGCAATAGACGGTTAGAATTGATCTTAGAAAATTATTGTTCCAGATCATTGTTCAGTATGTTCCAAGGTTGCTACATCATACCTTTTTATAATTACAATCTCCAGTTCACCAGCACAGTTTGAATGTGTGGATGGTATGAATTGGAGGAGGTTTTGGCTTCATCTGTTCTTTTTCCTTTTTTAAACAGAAGAAATTTAATCTGGCAATTGGATTGAGAAATGAATTAGAGTAGATAACAAAGTCTTTTCCTGACTGCCCTTTAAGTATAGAGTGTAATCATTCCACTAAACAGTGCTGCTTGTTTTGACTTTAAACAGTTTGGCCCCCACAGTTAATTTCTAAGTTCTCATTTGTGCTTGGCTTCAAATGAGCGCTAGCAGATGTTGGCAAGAGGAAGGAACTAAACACTGTGCAAGTCTGTGGCCCATACTTGGTGACTTCCAGCAAGATAGATCGATCATTACCCTCAAGAATTCTTGATTAAAAATCACTCCTCCTCTTTTTGGTTTGGTCAGCAGAACTTGGAATCTAATTTTATACCAGTGATGACCTAATTTTAGGAAACTAAGTTCCTGTGGGGCCCGTTGCACTCCCTAGCCTGTTTTCTGTGAGCCCCCTTACAAGGGAATATCTGAGGCTTGCCTTGGAGTCTGAAAACCTTAACCAAAGGCAACCCTTGCAGCTGTTCTCGCAGACGCTGCTGTGCCCTTTCCTTTAAGGCTGCGTTGAGGCAGCAGTGACCGTGGTCTGTTGCTGCTTGTGGTCACAGTAAGGGATGGAGCACGAGGGGAAATCGCATACGCTTCCCGTCATGCTTATTGGGAGTGCTAGTACTCAAGCCTGCTTGAGTAGCTCTCATTACGATGTGAAAGTTTAGGCCTATAAATAATAAATTAAATACATCATAGCTAACTAAACAAACGGTTTCCAGGAAAGGCAAGTGATTTCCTTCACGCGGATCCTTATTTATTGCACAAACATTTATACAAGGCGGGGGGGCGGTTTATCTTCAGCCGTTTTTCTTGGATCACAGACAATTCCCTCTTTTTTTAAAGCAGTGGTGATTCTCACAGCAACCGCTGGAGACCAGGGCGAGCTGAAAGCGAGCAAGTGCTGCTTTCAGGGTCATGCCTGCTTCCCGCTGGCACAGCGGGAGCACCCGTTGTTCGGCTAGCGCTTGCACACTTCTCCTGATGGCGTGGACCTGAGTTACCGCTGTAGAACATGTCCGTTGTCTGAGATAAGCTGTGAATAGGGGATGAGGACGTGGGGGATTCCTGGGAAAGAGCAGAACTAATCTTCAGAATTCCCCATCCCTTATCAAAGTCTTTCTGACTGTTTGAAAACCGACAAGCGCGAGTGTTGTTAAAATTCACGTGGCTGGGAAAAAAGCCCTGTTGGATGGTCCATTTAAGCACATTGTTAGGCTGGAAGCTTTCACTAGCTAGTTACAAATATATTGATTTTTAAGAAAGAAAATATTGACCTTTAAAACCCCTGGAGTCAGCTGCTGCCTGGCTTATTGGAGACACGTGGTTCTTTATACTCACGGAGGCCTGCGTAAGAGCTGGCAGTTCTGCGTCAGACCCAAAGCAAAGCTTGGCATCGAGGGGCGGGTGATGAAGCGTGATCACACAAGACTGACTGCAGAAGGCTGAGGCTGCACTTACAGGACGTTGGTCTACATTCCAGAGCCGGCAATCTTAAACTTCGTTTCCTGGCTTCTGCCACCCCCTCTCTGGGACAATTCTCACACCACCTTCCGTGTGGCTATTCGCCTCGTCTGTGCCTGCCCCACACGTGCCGTAGTAACAGCTGGGAGTAACTGGTTTGTAGCAATGTTAGGCCCTCCCTGCTAAGCAGTTCTGTACTCACAGAAGTGTGTAGTTGTACGTTCCTGAGCCGTGGCTGAATGCATGTGCCAGTCATTGTCGTATTTACCAGAGGAGGACTGGGCTGTTTCTGTGGTGTCTTGTTGCATTTACATTTCCACCGCAGAAAATCGTTTCCTAAGCTCGGTCAGAGGAGCCGTGTTCTGGCTGTCAAAACCTATCCACAAGTGGTATATGAACGGGACCGTAGTTCCTGTGAGCTAGCACTACAGATCTGAGGAGAGAAACAATGCTGGTGTTTAGCAGCAACAGGTTGGCGATAGCTTCGATAATACAGACTGGGGGGTGGGGGGGGGTTGCGTTTTGCCCACCCTTGTGTGGGGGCAGCGGGAGACCAAAAGGCAGAGTGGATTCTGCCCTCTGGGCAGTTTATAGGTACTGAACTGATGGACGGAAGGATCAGAATCTGCGTTCGCTATCCCACCGCCACAGAGAAAATCCATTTGTCCTGCACTGCTTCTACATGGTGATTGACAAGACTGTGAAAGATGTTGAATTGATTTTTGTAATGGACTATAGACTGATGTCATGCTGGCAACCCTCTTTCGCTATGGTATCTGTTCTCATCCCCCCTGCCCGCCCGCCCTCCCCCGCAGGCGTTATCCCCGCTTCCATTGCGGGAGGGTTGTAAGGGGAAGGCGCTTTAGTTCCGGCACAGCATGGGCCATAGGGCAGCCCTGGGTTTGGGGGAGATGACGTCTGTAACATCACCTCTAGATTCTATTTGCCACTTTATTTCTTTCCATTTGTACTTGCCTTTTTTTTCCTTTTGTATTCATTTGCATCTTAATCCTTATTTCTTTACTAATTCTTCCTAAATCCTTTATGAATGTTGGAAGTATTGAGAGTAAAGGAGGGGAGCAAATACCTTTCCCCTTTTCCTTCCCTCTCATTTCTTTCCTTCGTTTTCCAATGCGCTCTGTCTCTCCCTTCCTCCCTCTTTTTTATTCATTAGCAGAAGCAATGCTGCAAACATTTCTTTTTTTTTTTTTTTTTTTTTTTCAGGTGGCAGTAGGGCGTACAGAGAACAGCTGAGGGAACTGAGGAGTTTTCTCTGTCAGTAAATCCTACCATAATGCTACATAGGGATATTGGTCTCTCCTGGTCCTATTCTCTCCTACAGCATAAAATCCATCCTCTCATTTTTTGGCTCCTTTATGGTATGCATGCATTTGGCTCCAGAGAACTTCATACACCCCCTTTGCAAGAAAGTGCATGAAGAGAGTTAACATTTACATTCACCTTGTGAGGTGCAGCACGGATAAACTTTTGATTAATGTTAAACCTTAGTTATGGTGTCTAGGAACAAGATGCAGAAGAAAAAGTCCATTATTACAAGTACGTGATACAGGCGGGGGGAGGAGGGGAGGAAGTAGTAATGCAATTCTCCTGAGACTTCTGGAATTCTTAAAACATTTATTTTTTTAATAGCAAGTAGTAGAGGTGCCTGTCATCTGTGGCGAGTTCTAGCTCATGTTTTCTAATCACCTGCCCTTTCTTTAAGCTTCTCTTCGCCCTCTGTGAGAAATGCATTTTGCGATTGATTTGCCACGCGTGAGCCGGGTGAATGTGTTTCAAGGTAGGGCCCTTGAGGTTAGCTGCCTGGAGCTATGTGCGGGGAGCAGAGGGCAGTGATCCAGCTCTGTTGGGAGCCGCACTTGTAAGGTCCTGCACTTGCAGCTTCTATTAGCATTTTCAAGATCTGAAACTGGTTTTATAACAACAGACTTATCTGTACGAGATACTAGGCTTGACACGGGTAAAATTGGATGAAATTACAGGGTGACTGTGGTATGCTGGAAGTCAGGCTCCGTTATTCAGTGGTCCTATTTGGCTTTAATGTTTATGGATCTTTCTGTTAGCCTTTTTCTTTTTTTTTCATCAAATACCAAACTTCATTGCAAGCACAAATATCCAACTTAATTATTTTTAACTCCTGAGGTTTCAAACCCATTAAACAGCAGAGAGGCTCAGTAATTGTTTTATTACTAATGCTGAAAATGTATTAATACCAGTGGCAACAAAGTACAGGGAGCAAAACAATGAGAAAGACGTAAAGGCATAAACTGCACCGTTAAAGCTGCTTTACAAAAGATAAACACAACTGTCAGGTTAATATTTCAGACCATAGATAACAGTTTTAATTAACTCTTTCTTCCGTTTCCCTGGTGAAGAAACTAGCAGTAGAATTACTTGGTTTTCTTAGAAGTTCAAGGCTTTCTCTATCACTTCCTTTCCTCTCAAATCAGATACCAGCTATACCGAAGTTAACAGCTATAACATAGAGGATGCTTTCTGCAGTTCCTGCTAACAGAGAGGTTGTCTTCTCTTAGCCTAGTATTTTTGCCAGTTCCGTTCTGGCCTGGCCTCCAAGGGCAGTAGATGGGGTGTGCACGGTTCTGGGTGCCTCCCGGCACCCGGGATATGGCATTGCTCTGCTGCACACCCCCGCAGTGGTGCCCCCGAGAAGGGAGGCGTGGCGGGGTCTTACGTGGTTTGTGCCCTGACCTGTGTCATGGGATAGTTTCTACTTGCCTGGGCATTCAGTCTAGTAGACGTGCTAGCGTGGTGACGGTGAGGTGGAGAGGCTGCGGTTAGAAGCAGGGCAGAGTTCGTAGGAGCTTTAGGAACCGAAGAAAGGCCGCTCTGCTCAGAGCTGCCAGGCTCTTCTCTATTTCCCTGCGGATGCCTGTTTAAATGTACTGTTTCTGCCTACAGCCTTGCCTCGAAGAGGAGGATCAGGTGTGATTTGTGAAGCTGCAGTTTTATTGCTGGTTTGGGGGGCTTTTTTGCTGCTTTGGCATCTGGAACTGTTAAGGTGTCATACATGCACATGTATGTAGAGGGTTCATATGATTTTTTGAGTGTTTTATCTTTTTAAATTTCATGATGGGACTTGTAATGTTTAGGACCTAGAAAAACACTTGAGTCTTTTCATTGTAAAAGATGGGAACAGGTCTGTAACAGAGTTACGTGTCTCACTCTGCTTCTACCATGCGCTTTGTGCCCTTGCGTGTGGTTTGTGCATGGTCTTGTCCCACAAAATTCCAGTATCTCTGCAGCATGCAAATTCATCCTCTGCTATATGGTTGCAGGCAGCGTGTGGCTACAAGCTCCAAGCATCCCTATAAATCAACAATCTCAGTAAATTTGTTGGTAAAACCGGCTCGTGGATGGCTTTTACTCTGGGTGCTTCACCCTGTGGCTCATGGTATTCTCCTCTGTGTAACCTACAAATCACTTGGATGACATACACTTCGCTAAACGTTCCCCAGCATTGCTGGAGCCCTCAGCAATAAGAACATTTTTCTCAAACACAGACCATTTACATGACAAGGTTGGGAAAGACATGAGGAGAAATAGGAAGGGAAAGCCCTACAGAGCTTGCTGAGCATAGCCAAAAGTTCAGATTATGTCTAAGGTCAATCTGAGATGGGTCATCCACTGGAACAGCTCCAGAGAATGTACTCTGTGCTCTCAGAAGTGTTTCCCTTTGAACCGTTGTTAGTTTATTCACACAGACTGTCTTTAACGCAGCATTCCTGAACTAGCCAATAACTCGATAATGAAACTGCCTCCAAAACTAAAGAGAGTACATGCCTAGCATACTTAGTTTCCTCATCATTTTGGAAATTTGAATTACAATCAAAGGAAAACAAAGAAGCAAGCTGATAATGAGTGAAAAGACTTTTCACATGTTAATGAAACGAAGGAGAAGAAAAAAGTGTTTTTCTGCAGTTTCATTTGTTCAAAGACATCAGTTTTCACAAGTCCAAATTATATGACAAAGCTCAAAAGTACGGGAAAAGCTACTTTGTGGTGAGCACAATATTGTCTTTATTTTGCATGAGCAAGAATGGACTAAAATGGTGCCTTGAAAACTGCACCATCTGTCTTTTATCTGGGAGAAAATACCAAGCACTGTTTGGGATAAATAATACAGGTTTTAATGGAAAAGGAATTTGTCCTACCAAAATAATTAAACAGAAACTGAAAATTGCTGACCCTACTCAGTTGTGATTGAAATGGATCTCTTGCCTTGTATTTGTATTAGGTTCTGATGTTACTTCCACACAGGTACCCTGAGAGACACCACACGTTTCTTACATGTTCCTTTATGGTTCACTTGGCTGTAGGTGGTCAAAGGTTCAAATTCTACTGGACCGAAAACGCTACAAGAGTGTAGTTGAGTTTGTTGAGGAATACAAAAATTGAAGGCAAAGAAAGCAATAGCACCCCTTCAAGAGGTTCATTCATCCCTATTATAGAGCATGTTTGAAACCAAGACTTCTTTGCTCTGAGGAACGAAAAATGCTCTTGTCACCAGGTCATGTCTAATCGCACAAGCTGGATGCCCGTTTTGCATAGCGTACGTGCCTTGCTTTCATCCCTATGAACGTTCTCGATCTTAGGCCAAGATTAGATTTGCTCTTAACCAGTGATACTCTGACAAGAAGTTCCTGGAAAGCAATACAGCAAGTGCGCGAGAAGTCTCCTGTTCTAAAACAAGCGCTTGGGTACAGTTCAACTTCAAATACTGATTTGATGATGATGAATAGAACTGTTCAGAATGTTACCTGCAGGAACTGTTTGTTCACCTTTAAACAAAGTCCTGCGCACTGTGCAGGAGGTAATCTTGACTCTGTTCCGCGTGCAATGAATAGAGCTGCCTGCCTTACGGTGTCATTAACGGGGAACCGTGAAAGTGGCCGAGTGTGCTCGCTGCAGTGGAGAATGAAATTTCACCCATCTCTGCATGCCTGTGTGCAAGAGAGTATGGTTTATCAAGGGGGTGGGATGGATTTCATACCTTTCTAGAGGCTGTCATCAAGAGCTGCTATGTTCCTGATCTGTAAAATATTGTTGGTTTGTTTAGAGCTCTTCATTGGGATGGGTTTTTACTTTCAAATGAAATCTACAGAAATAAGCGAGAACTGAAGTGAAGCAGCTTCTGTTTAAGCTCATTTTTTTAGCTGAAAAACTTGGCTGAATCTTCATCTTTTCTGCATGAAATCAGTTTTAAGACTAAATCCACTTAACTAACCACAACAGAACTTCTGCCTCTCCTGACTTTGGTTTGTGAAGGTGAACTGCCGAGAGGGACGTGATAATCAGAGCCAGGGGATCCCTGGCCACCCATCAAAGCAGCTGCTTGACTCGAGTTAGCTGGTTTGTGGCTGCTTTCACCTTTTTAGGCTCCATCGGAGCACTGGGGTTGAGCATCTCAGTGTCTTAGGGATGCTTCCTGCTGATGCCAGCGTAGCAGGCACGTTTCTTACGCCCCTTGAATGTGCAGTGACATTGGCAGTGGATTCCCTCTGTGGAGTAGCGCAGGTAGGATGGTAGTAGTGTGCTGGCTGCTCTCTAGCAGTGTGACTGATCTGCTTCTTGCTGTCCTCCCAGCTCACCGGAAAATGAATGATCCGAGAGCCTGATCATAGCTAAAGGGCATTGGAAGTGCGTGTTGGTTATTTTAGTGAAAACACTGCACCAGAACTGAAGCTTCACAGAAAGGGCAGCGATAACCCACACAAGCCTTATCGCCTGGCCCGTAGCCAGCCCATTTGTTCAGCAGCGATGCTAAATGCCCTACCTTTCCTTAATAATTGATGTTGCAACAAAGACACTTCAAATGAAAGCACGTGTTTCTGCTTTACAACCAGCTCCTCGCCCATGTGCTGACTTTGCAGCTGCTTCCTGCAGTCTTTGGCTTCTGTAATTAGGGCAGCCGGCGAGCCTCGCTAATGATATTAAACTGACTGGTCCACAAGTCTACAATGTCATTCATCTCAAGGGTTTAATTTGCTGAGTATGGGGCAGCACAGCACAAGCTTTGCGTGCGTGATGGATGTAGCTTGGTTTGCTCTTTTTTTAGCTCTTGTTGCCAAGTTACAATAAACTTATCACAGTAGATTGTCTGCATTTAAATGGACAAAGATTCCACCTGGAAAGAGCCATCCTGATGAAAACTGGTAATATACTGATGCCTCTGAAGAGAGGAAGATAAAACTGAAAACCCCAGTTAGTGAGCAGGATAATTTTGTATTCTAGACATTAGCCAGACAGGCTCAAAAATAGCTGTTCAGACCCCAGAGACTATGACATGTGCTGCGGTAGCAAGTGACTAAGAGGTTACATACAATAAATAGCTACTAATTTAAAAATAAGCAGCATGAATATTATCAAGTGCTTAAAGACAGAATCACAAGGGTCTGTTTTCTGAATTGTGCTTTAGAGTTCCTTTCCCTGGAAATAATCTGATGCCCTTGCAGGAAGATACCTTATCTAAATGCTAAGAAAAAAGAGAAGTTAACCAAAATGTACAGAAGTCTCTGCAGTTGTCCAAAAGATAAGAAATAATCTTGAAGCATAATGCTGGTAAACACTTTCCACTTAATTATTGAGTGAAAAAACAAACCATATTCTGATGGAAAATGAGGAAGAATCCATGCTGTCACGTCAAGCCATTGCCTTACGTCTTTGTGAAGATCCACACCAAAGTCCTTTAAGTTCTCTGAAATCAGAATCTGTTTTCCCCGATCTATTTAGGAGATTGCGTGGAGGGCAGTAACTAAGGGGCGTGTTTATTCCTGCCATCTTTGAGTTCATGCCGATAATTGTCATGCTGGGTCAGCAGGCCAGCAGGTAGTCTTGGTGACTACCTGGAAGCCGAATGGCATTCAGTGTTAACCCCTCGGCCCTGTTTGGTTGTCTCCACAGATGTGATCAGTGCGGGACCTGTCATTGTCTTTGAGCAGAAATTCCTTTTCCTAGCCATAATGTCAGGGCAGTTCTTTGTGGGTTTAAAGTCAACTCTTAATAACCTGATTGCCAGTGTGCAGGCGGTCTGAACAAACAGAACGAGTTCGGCAATTGCAGAGGCACAATGTATACCATGTCAGAAACACCAGGTACATCCAGTTACAATAACACCACTTTGCACAGTACAGAGAACATGTCAACCAAGCCCAATGCCTTCACAGCAGTTGGGCAGTTACAGATCCAAAGGTAAGATTGTGCGGTTCTGCGGCGTGCGCTAGCTGGGCTGATACTCTGGTGACAGATGTAGAAAGGCATGATGCTGTGTTAATTTTAAAGGTGTCCCCTTCTGAAGTACGCCATTCGGTAAAAAGCGTTGGATTGGCAGAAATCTTGTCGTTAAAACCACAACTAAAACTCGTCAATCAGCCCTAGCAGGAACCTGCTTAGATAACTCTGCTTGAAATCCTGTACCTCAGAAAACGGAAGGAGGGCATTTCTCCAGGATTTCAGAATTGGGAGGAGCAGCTTCTCCCTTTAAAATGATGTGCCAGAGACAGGTACTGTCCTTGCAAAAACCCTCCTGCATCACTGGGTTTTTGATTCACAGCAGGAAGAGCACAGAGAGCAATGCAGACGGAATAGTAGTGTGGTGCTGCCTGTGCTTCCGCAGACCTGTTCTGGTGGCTTCAGGGAGCACGACTTTTGAAAAGCCTGGAAATGGCTCGTATCTGTATGATCCTACGAGACCCCTTTGAAGGGAGGGGAAACGACAGGGAAGCGTTTCTGTGGACTGTGGAACTTCAACTCATTAAAGTGATGAAACAACTGCCGTGGGAATGAATCCGCACGGAGTCCATGTCGGACGCCTGCTCCACTCTATTCCCAGCGGCAGAACACAAAAGCCTGATCATTTAGCAATGTTGAGAAGCTGCTTGTATTCACAGGAGCAGGTGGTAGGGCTGCCGTGAAAGTTGCGTTAAGGGGAGAAAAGGCAGTCCCTAGGCTATATTTTGACCTGCCCTCTCCCCCCCCAGGCATAGCCGGGTGGCACGCACAGGGTTAACACCAGAAAGGGACACTGTGGCATGTAACGCCAGGTGTTCGACACCCACCACATTAGTTCTAGCGCCAGATTTAGTGTGCACAGCTTGGTACCCTCAACGCGTCAAGCAGCCGTAGGGTAAAAAAAGAGTTGTAAGTCTCTTACCTTGGTCTAGTCCAGTGTAGCTTTTTGGTTGTTCTCCGTCCACTACCAGGAAAAGATCAATTAATGCCAGATTCCAGTGAGTCATCCTAAACGACAGAGTAGGCTCACTCCTTGCACCGGCTGCTGGCTGCCTCCGCTGTGTGACAGCTGCCGGCTGGCTGGGGAACAAGCGTGTCCCATTCTGCAGCCTGCAGCAGGGGGAGAGGCGAAGGCAGCGCCGGGGAGAGGAGGTGGGCGAGAAGGACCAGGAGAGAGGGGAGAGAGGCAGAGGCAGGAATATACCATGTGGCTGCGTGCTCCCCTTCTCTGCCTGCTGCTCAGCCCCACAGCGCGCTGCCAAAAAGTTACTTTTTAATATGTGATGCAGTCTCTGGTTTTAGAGCCTCCCCACGCCTGCCCTCTTTTCAGACTGTGCTCGCAGGAGCTGCTCAGCATTTCGGCGATTCCATTATCACCTCTCTCTTCTGGAGGCTGCCGTGGATGCTGTACACAGAGTATGTTCAGTAAAGGAAGCCTGTCTTGTGGCTGTGTGAAAAGCAGCACTTGTTTCCTTGCAGCAGTTTTTTAGGCTGTTTATCTGAGAGTGGGAAGCCAAGGGCAAGGGTGGCAATTCTGGCATCAGCGTTAAAAAATAGAGAAGGATGTTGGGAAGCACAAAATCGTACTCGAGGTTGTTGGGGAGGGACATGTCTTGGTTACTCCTAACAGAAAGGAAGGGTGGGATAATTTCTCAGCCTCTGGTTTCTCAGCCTTGGCTGTGTCTCTGCAGATCAGAAATTGGTGCTAGAGACAGGACCTTTCCTGGGGATTCCCAAAAAAATTCTCAACAGCAAAAAGCAAACTGTTGGAGTGGGGAATGTGGCACTAAAGGGCAGACATTTTGCTGGGGAAACTGCTGGTTTCTGATCACCTGGGGTCTCCAAGGTACAGTTTAATCATTTCACTACACTCAGCCCCCTTGTGTGCAAATGTTTGTTAACACAAATATTTTTTAGGAAACTAGTAGAGGACAGCTTCACAGAAGTTGGTGCTTGCTGTAAATACTTGAGTGTCACTGGGAGAGAGGAAGAAGTATTCAGGTTCCCCCTATTTGCTAACCAGCTCTTAGCCTCTATCAAAGGGTAAGTCTGGAAGGCTTTTGTGGGCTTTTGAAGGCTCTTTATTAAAATATTTGTAGCAGGATCTTGAAAAAAATCAAATGTGCTGCTACCTCTGTCTCCAGCTCTGTTCAAAGGCTCTGAATATTTGTCAAATTGATCTGTGTCTAAAAAGGGAGTGGTGTTTCGTATTTTATATTCCTGCAGTGTGAGTGGATGATCTTAGTCCTGATTAATTGGCACGTAATTCCCAAATAAAACCAGGGAAAGAATTAAGAAATAACAGCATAGAGATGGAAGAGCTAAAATGTGTATGAATTCTTGATTAGAAAACTGAATGTATGATAATTTTACATCTACTCCACATGATCGGGCCAGTTAAATACCCATTACGTGTGCTGCCTGTGTTTCCTTCTGCAGAGCACAGAATAATGTTTTCTTTTATTCTGGTGTTATTGGATAGGGATGGCCCTGAGAGAATGAGATGTGAGCTCTTCGGTTCTTTTTTTAACATCTGATTTAATTATATATATAATTCTGACTTTGATGAAGGGACTAGGGGTTTACAGCCTCCTTATTCATTGGGAGGCAGAACAGCAGCCCCTGTCCAAGAGTTTAGGAAATGGTTCCTTACACTAATGGTAGGCAAAATCATACTTTGGGGTTTTTCCCCCTGTAAATGTGAATCACCACAGCAACCTTTTTTTTTTTTTTTCCCCATAAATTTCCACATCTGATGCTACATGGTGGCATGAACAGTGTATACTTGTGAGCTATGTGCTGCTGTAGAGCATAAGGAGCTTTCTCCTTCAGCCTGTGAGTGATCAGCATGAAGAGTATCCACAAGAGTGTTTAATCTGAACTCCCTGAGGACATAAATTCATCAGGAGGAATAGGTCTTTGGCCCCATTGGGTAGTGACCGTGAAGAAGTGCTTCATCCAGGATAATCAACTGTGTGTAAGACGTAACATCTAGGGCTCATCCAGGGCTCTAGAAGTCCACCAGAGTTGTATGTGAACTCAAGATCAGCTGTGTAACAGACCTCAACTGGAAAGTGGTTGGGTGGGAGAAGAGAAGGACTTTGTGCTAGGGGTCAGAACTGCTGTAACGAGGATTATGCTGCTGCAGACACCCTCTATGGTGCTGGAGTTGTCTCTTAAGATCCTGTACTGTTGGGAAGGCTCACTGGGGAGAGGCGATGGAGGGACAGGTATCAGTGACAGAGGGTATCACAGAATCATTAAACATGTTTTTCTGCAGTGACAGGCAGCGGCAGCTGAAGCTGGGTATCCTCCGTGCCCGGGTGGGAGTGCATAGAGATGTTCAGCGGTGTCTGGAGCCGGGTCTGAAGGTGTGCTGGGAGTCTGGGGTGCTCGCACCTAACCACACACAAGCTGAGGAACAGCAGGGTAATAGAAGTATGTGCGTCCTTGGATACGAAACTAAACTTGGATTAATTATCTGCTGATGTAGACCTGTATTTTGTAAGAGTATTCTCCTAAACTTTAATAATTCCTTAATTAACATCGGTCCATTCTCTTCCATGCTGGTTGTTCCCCTTCTGTCTACTTGGTATTGCGTAGAGGATGCTCAGATGTGAACCTGAGCTGCGTGTTGTGAAGAGACCTTTAGCTAATTGAACTCATTTGTTATTGTTAACAGTATCACCTGGCAAAACCATAACACACACGCACACACACACATATATGTTTCTGCCCACATAACAGATGTTTCTGTAGGCAGAAGCTGGCTGCTTACCCAGGCATTTACTGATGGAGAAAAATTAAGCGGGAGGATATAATCAATTGTTGTCTTTTTTGGAGCAATTACAGTGACCGTAAACTGACACTCAGGCATGTTCAGAGAACCACAGACTTGGTAGATGAGTCTGTAGTACAGCTCATTCCACCTTTCACAGAGACAGAAATGTCAGTCTATTGCCAGCTTGTGTTCCTATCAACCAGACATGAATAGTAATATCAAAATGAACATGCAAAATGTTTTACAAGTAGGAAGGACTCACTCGAAATCTTTCTTTGCATAGCCTTGTCCTTTAGATCCCTGAGGAGATACTGTACTGGTTCTTTGCAAACTCTGCTCTCCATTGAGATTTGACCCAATGTGAGCTATTAAGGAAGAATAGACCCAATTTGTCCCCAGTTTGACTGGGAGGATTGCTGCTATTGTTTTGGCAATGAAGGTTCGTATCAGAGAGGCAATATGGAGTAAATTCTCATTCCAATTACACTCGTACATCTTGATATTACAAGAGCTGCATGAGTAAGACCCTTTCTCAGATGTCTGTCTATTTTTTTAGAGGTACCCATGATTTTTTGTAATAGCACTAGCTGATGACAGGGTGGTTATTTTCTGGAGAGGATGGTTGACATCCTCCTTGGGAGCTGATAGTGAGGATTTGGGTATGGCAGCACAGTTCTTAGGATACCAATTAACAAAATAATTGGAAGTCTTTGCTCCAGAGATAATGAGCAGGTCAAGAATTAAATTGGATTGCAAGTCAGAAGTTGGCAGGGTTGCGTACAAAACCTTGCAGAGCAAGCCCATTTGTCTATAGCTGCTGTAAAGCCCAGGCTGCCTGGGGGAGCTGTGACATCTGTATCAGTGCCCTGTCCCAAAACCAGTTCAGGCAAACACGAGAACACAGGAAGGCGTCCAGAAAAACCAGCATGCTCTTACTCTGCAGGTGGCTGCTGTGACTCGCTCCCTTTCCCACGAGCAGAACAGTCACTGAATACACAAATGGAATGAGGTCAGAGCTGCTCCTTTTCCTTGACTTATCATTAAATGCAGCAGAATCACTTACTTGGTTGTAGAAGCCTATTTTGAACTGTTTACTTTTACCTTTTGAGTTGCTGGGCACCTTGCAAAAGGTTACTGAAATCTCTGGAAACCAGTGGTTTTCCTGAGTTCTGAGCTGAGCCATATACTTATCTCTTACTCCTCCCCATCCAAGTTGTTATTGCTTCTCCATTTCATCCCTTCACACCTCTTTGTCTTGAGTCGCAAACAAAAAGAGAACAAAGCCCTTTTTTTTCTTTTTCCTCCAAAGGCATAGGCTTTATGTTAGTCACAGTTAAGACTCCAGCTGAAGTTACACTTAAGTCAAAATTTTGCACTTCAGTCTAGGTGCTGAAAAAAATGTTATTTTAAACTCCAGTAGCAAATTCCAAGCATTGGCCCTGCTATATCTCTTCTCACAAGCCTTATTTTGAGGTTGAAGTAATGGGGTTTGAGTTCTGGAAAGTAACACAGACTTGAGAGAAACTTTAACCTTGACTGTTAAGGGCAAACCTACTCCCGTGATGATCTGCTAGATAGAGCTCATTGATTTACAAATCACAGTTTGTCTCAGTGAGAAGAATATAGTTATATTGTAGAATAAATTGTTCAGTGCCTTGAAATTCTGAGTAACTGGCATCTGCTGTTAGCAAAATGTTTACCCCAGAAAAATGCCTTAATAATCTGCTGTTCGCTTCTCTCCCCGATGGGTAAAGCTCAGAAAGCGCAGCTGGCTTCGCTGAGCTGGCTTTTGTTTCTGGCAGACCCGGTCCTCGGTGCCACGCCGGTTTGCTCTAGGAGGAGAAGGCAGTAACAGCCTTGCCTGGCAGAGGAGCTATTTTGGGCTCGGAGGAATGAGAGGTTAAGTGTGAGGCAGGGTTCCAGCTACCTAGTTCCGATAGCCCATGCATCTCGGAAATTTAATTACACGTTAATGGCCATTTTCTGTGCTATCAACGTTGTGAAATGGCCTGTGAGGGACGTGGTCTCAATTAGCCCTTGCATTAACTTTTTGTCATTAATGTCAGTATTGATGCTTTTAATTGCACAAGAGAGACACTTGGAGAGCTCCAAGTAATCACGCAGGGATGCCCGATGTGACTGAAGTCAAGCCTCTGAGGTCACAGCAATAAAGAGAACAATGGGGTTTGGCTTTTAAAAAAAAATCCAGAAATAGGGCAACCACTGGAAGGAGATACTCTATTTTTACAGCACGAGGAGTGCCTTAGACCCAGCTATTATTTCTAAGCAAACCTTGCCTCTTTAATGACCGAGAAACTCTCTGTGACTTGTTTTAAAAAGCTTAAGGAACTTCTGCTTGGTTTCCTTGTCTGCCCTTCATTTCTTTCCTGTTGAGTCTCTCATCTGGTGGCAAGCCCCTCTATGGATGGTTACTTTTATAGAGCGTGATTAACCACAGCAGCTTATTCCCTACAAAACCAAAAATAAAAATCAATAATGTAAATTGTGGGTCTGCTAGAGTATGTTTGTATCAGATTTATAATATTACCTTTTATAAGGGAAAAATATTTTTTTCCTTTTTTTTTTCTCTTTTGCGTGTGAACGTGTGTGAACACACACCAATCTACTTTTGTATCAGAAAGGTGCTCAGCACAGAAAACCACAGCTGACCTGGTTAGAACCTGGCAATGTGGAAAAAGAGTCTTACAATAGGGGAATCAGGAAGAAAGCTTTTTTTCCTGTCTTTCTAGTATTTCTCCTTTTAAATATGCCATAGTGATCAATGAGTCTGTTATAAATGTGAAGAACAGCCCAAGTGAATAATACCTTGTGCAGTTAACTGGCTAACCCGAGTGCAGTGCCGCTCTTTTTGCTGTGATTCGGGAATCTTGCGGAAGGGTTTCGTGCTGGACGGTTACACACACTAGTCAGAAATGGTTTGCAGTATCCGGGGTATAATCATCCGTAACGACAGAAATGGAGAAGGGTGTAAAGAGAGTGACAGTTAGATTGATAATGACAGTTCTGAGCATGCTGTTTCTCAGCCTTGCCCAAATATGACGTTTGGATGCCATTTTTAATGGTGACAGATTTGAGCTGGTTGACGCGGTCGTGTTCATCTTTCCAAATCGATGAAGACCAGACCTCTACGGCTGTTGGACGAACCGTGGCTGTTTCTTTCGAATTGGGTGGTGGATGAGATTTACGTGCCACTGTGTTCCTGTCACGCCTGTTCGGGTGCTAGATAGGAGTATTTTCTCCTGACTGCTGAGTAAGTTTGCCTCTGTTTTTCCACTGCAAAAGCCGCAATCCGTATTTTAATAAGTGTGGTAAGATCTTAAAGTTTAAAAGAAATTATCTGGGTAATTTCAATAAAAGCAGAAACTTGGAGAGTTTTCTCTGATCGTGTGTTAACTTTGATATCAGCAGAACTTGATATTTGAACATCTCTGCGTAGGATGTTCTTGATTCAATTTTAAAAATGCATCTTTCTATTAGCATTGATACAGGTGGTGCAGATAAAACACAAAAATAATTAACTTTTCTCAAGTATGCCATCTGCCAGCTCTAATTCTGTCCTGTCCTTGTCTTTATACATTGAGGTGATGATGCAAATAAAGATCAGAAAAATAATCTGGCCGTTGTGTGTAGGGTCAAAAGCAAACGCTGCTGGCTTATATAAGCCTAGGTAACTGGGAAGTTTAGACCAAACATCTGAATTATCTGCTGTATCTGCAGCAGCATTGTGTTCTCTTCCCAAAACAGTTTGCTTCAACCACAGCTGAAGTAGTGGGAAAAGAACCATATTGTTCTTGTTACGAGGAGCTCTTCTTACGTCCGAGGCTTGGGGTGGAGGTGTATGATTCCCACTTCCTCGTACTGTTCCCATCGGGAGGAAACAATATCTAAAGCTGAGTGGTTTTGGACCTTTCATCCAGCACAGGGGGCTACTTCTGGCTACTGCTACTACTGGCCGGCCAGCCTGCAGCTCTTTCCAGATGCCTGGCTTTACCCTGGGTCCCGACTCCGGGAGTGGCGCTCACAGCGGGGACAGAGAGGCTCTAGCACCAGTCCCCGCTGCAGCGGGCGCAGCAGCTGCATCTCCGTTGTGTGCCAGCTCCGCGCCATGGTGCTCCCCACGCCTGGGGGAATAAGGCACACAGCAGCTGCCACCAGTTTACTTTATTAAGTAAACATACTTAATAAAAAGTTAGTTGGACATCTTGCATGGGTAGCCTCTTTCAGTGTAGGCTTTTGGAGCATGTATTGCTTTTCCTCTTCATTGCTTCTCTTTGACGCTTTTGTTTCGTTGAATTCAGAGTCAGTCCCTCTGCATGAAAAATCATTGCACAGTTTCTGGTCAGAGTATACACTGGGAGAGGTTCTGTAGATAGAAAGTATAAATCAGGAGAGGGTCTGAAGTTTCTCGTATGTTAAGGATTCATTTCTTTGTCTCAAAATATATGCCAAAAATATCCCATCCAAAGGCTGTTTGGAAAAAAAATACTTTTTTTCCTCAAAACCCAAACAAACCAGGTTTGGGGTGTTGGTTTGAGTCTTGGTTTTGGTTAGAGTTTTTTGTTTGTCGTTGTTATAATTCCCAACAAGCTGATGTGTCTCCAGGGTATAACGTAATTTTATTTTGTGTAAATGAAATTTTGTTTTGTAAATGAAACGTAGTATTAATGCTACAGTTCTCAGTATTTGAGTCTTCAAAGAGACAGTCTTTCTAAAGGAAACAGGGAATACGGGCATATTTTCCAGTGCAATAAATATTGCTCTCTGTGTCTGAAAATAGGACCTGTACAAATTTAAAATACATAAAACTTAACAGTTCATTGAGAAGAAGTTTACCAGTCTTAGTCTTCATTTACCCTGCCTTGGCACGTGTACTCCTCGCTGTGTCCACGCAGCCAAGAAACATATTAGAGCTCAACCCTGTATTCTATTCCCTGACTTTGCAGCTTCTTTGCTGTTATCTCAGATTTGTCGTCTTGTTCACCTGGTTTTGTTCCACTTCTCAGTTAAATGTGATTTAATTTCTTCTGCAAATCATGTTTGGTTAGAAGGAGACGTTTGTTCCTATGTAGAGTATTTCTCAATTAACTGATTAGCAAATTTGGCTGGGAGGTTTTGTCCATTCTTTCTGCTTCAGTATTTTTTCCCTGCTTGAACCAGATGTTTCAAGAATCCTCATCACACTATTGCTCTCTTGTCGTTTGCTTCTTGTCAAAAATACCTGCCTCCTCAATTCATTTTTCATAATGGAAGCAAATAAAGACAGTTTTGGGTTGCTCATATATCAGTTTGGGCTTGTTCCAAAAGTCTGTCCTATGTATGGAAGAGCCTCCATGCCTTTACTGAAAGATCTTAGGGGTCAGATTCTTCTTTCTTTGTTTCGTGACCACGAGTATCTTCTACTTCACCAGCGAGACAGTGTGACAAATCTGAATAGGGCTGGCAATTATGTGTTTTTTTTTTTTTAAATTGACCAGAATTTTAAAAGGAAATTTGAAATTTTCCCACATGGTAAAATGTATAACGTTCTTGACCTATCTTCTCAAAAATCTTTACACTCTTTTATATATTGCTGGGGACTGCTGTTGGTAATAAATATTGCAGCTGTTCTTCTTGCTACAAATTTCCAGTGGCACAAAGGTATTTACCCAACAGAGTTCCCCAGATGCAGCATCTTGGGGTAACTGCATTCATTCGTCCCTTTATTTGGGTAACTGTTTTTCTAAAGATTTTGCTGCAGCTGCAGCCACCTTGCGAATTATGAAAAATTACTGAGGCCAATAATTAACATCTAAATCCTTCCTTGAAACTGAAAGGGCAGTGTATATTTAAAGAAAATTCTGTTTTGTGTTTAGGAGATTGAGCTTCCTACAGAGTGGAGTATTAGTTCTCCCAGTCATCCAGTTCAATCACTGACCCTGATTAGCTGTCGCTGTTAGATCGGTTTAAACAGGAAAGGGGAAACCCCACTTCTGTTGAAGTTGTTGGCAAAGCTCCCAGTGGCCTCAGCAGAGCAAGGATTTAGATGGAGAAAAGACCTCTCAGGATTATGTTCTGATATGGAGAACGAAAAACTTCACTCCTATTTTCACAAGGGAAGAAAACCTGGAATTTCAGTAGGTGAATGATTTTATAGCAAATTTTTGCCTGTCTCTTTTTTCCTACATGTCTCAGCTGGATGAAATTTTTTAATCTTCACCTGTAGAGTTGGTTCTGAGTATGTAGGTCTTCACAGAACACAATCTGAAACCCAGCTCGCTGATCTTGTGAAAAAACTTCCACTGTAAATGTGGCTGAAGAGGTTCTGAAAACACGGCACCGACTTTTCCTCTTTGCCCCTACAGCCTGAGCCGTCAGGAGGGTTAAAAGGAGCAGTGGTTGTCTAGCAACACTGTTTTGACAGTACTAACCTGGCAGCATCTGCAGCTGCTGGGAACACGGAGTTTGGAGTTTTTTCTTATGGCTCCATCTGTGAAGCAAAATGTGGTTTTAGTGGTAGGCAAGAAACTGAACATGACCCTTGTTTTAAAAAGATTATGTTGTCATTTTAGTATCACTTAGTAATGCACATATACGGTAATTTTTACAAGGTAATTAAAGAAGTTTTATTCCTCACAAATGATTCCTGTTGATTGAATAATTCAAATTCATAAATTACAGTGGGCATCCTTTGGATTCATTTGTGTATCACTACGAATCGTAAAGTATCTTCAGCTCTTTTTTAAGGTATTTTTTATCAAGTGACAACTAGATTTATGTGATGGTATCTTCTTCTGAATTAATATTCTTTGCACTTCTTATCCTCAGTGGACTGAGGTGCCTAGTGACCAAATTTCTTTAAAGCGGAGGAACAGTGGGCTGAAAGCATAAGGGAGGTGATGATTGATCTGAAGAAATGCAGGATTTCAAGATACTCAGCATTAACCAAAGACAAGATCTTAAATGTGGGAAGGGTTCAGAGAACGATGAGAGGGGGAAGATGGTGCATCAAAGGAGAACTGGGCAGATGCAGTCAAAAATCTAAGAGGAAGCAGCAAGAGGTAGAGGAGGTCTGGAGTTGGGTTCAGATGTGCGTTCCGGTGTGGAAGATGTAGTCAGTGTGGTTAATGGCTCATTGCTTTCTGCTGCCAGAGGAGGACATCAGGGAGATACTGTTGGTAAAGCTGCTCAGAAACAGGCTGAAGGCAGTGGTGCTCTTTGTTGAGTGGCAGTTTTGAATTGGTGCAGTAAAAAACCTCATCCCTCAGGAGAGAAGTGGGGTTTTTTTTCAGAGGTAGAGGAGTGATACTGAAGTTCTTTGTAAACCAAGTATTTCTAAATTAATATATCTCATTTTGAAGTATAGAATTGGGGGGGGCGGGGGGGACACCAAACACACACCCCCCCCCACACACACACCCCCAAAAAAAAAAGAGAACTTGGATACTGGATTTGATTAAAAGTTCTCGTGGCTCAGCATCCTGCTGGTGACAGCAGCCTATGACAGTAAGGAACACTTCACATGTAGGAAAACCTGCCTTTGGTCCTTTGGTGTATCTTTCTTGCTTCGGGAAAGTGATTTTGCGATGTCGCAAATAAGAGGCTGCATAAGAATAATTGTTTTTATGGGTACTGTTGGTCGTGTCTTCCATTAATTCCTCTCCTTCCATTTTGGATCAATTTATACTTTGGGTCTTGGCACTATCTGAATAGGGAGCTTCAAAATATTCTTGGTTTGTACTTTCTTCTGCTTGTTTTAGCCAGCTGCCTCATAACAACGCTGATGAGCCCATGCATCCTGTATGATGAGTAATAGTAAATATTCATTTCCCACTCACTTGCTCTGTATTATTCATGATTTTATAGCTTTTGTGATAGTCCTTCTCAGTCGTTAATTCCTTGAAAAACGCCTCCCCTGGGAGGCAGGCACAGGGCTATGAAGCCAAGGGTAGCTGTCAGCCTCAGCCCAGCAGGTAGGGCATGTGCAGACTCTTTTACACTGGGTCCAGAGAACGGGTGGCCAAGGAATATGTCTGTGGAGAGCTTTAAAAAATGGAAATTACAACCTGGGACATTATTTATCCCATATATGGTCTGCAAGATAATCACAAGTGCTTCATACCTCATTAAGAGGACTTTTTACTTGCAGTCACTAACATTATCACAATTCTTGGAGTAGTGCAAGGTTTTAATTACCCTTACAAGAAGACGACATTTCTCTTCTTTCTGAAGATATCGTCAGCATTCAGTGATTTTCTCAGATACTGATTTAAATCTCCCAGAAATCTCTGTAAATCTTAGGCAAATATTATTGGCTCTGGATAGATTTTTCAATAAACCAAATGGGTTTAGAATGTCCTCTCCAAGATATATTATAAATGCAGTGGATTCTCATCTGAAGCTTAGAAAGTCAATGTCATGCATCTTACACTTCGAGAACGTGCATCTGGTTAACACAGACAACTTCTGTGTGAGCATGACTGAAAAGCTGAAATACTGGAGTGCAGTACCAGAAGTGTTTGAGGTGAGCGGCCTTGGTGCATTTAATTATGTGTCTGCTGAAGGCTTCGCAGAATAGTTATCTTTCCTAGTTCTGTTCTCAGTTGATTTAACAATTTAACAGAGGAGTTACAATTATGTAGTTGTATTCTATTTGCGCTGTTTGCTGGGGTCAGTAACTACATGGACAACACAAAGTGATCCGTTGTACGTCATCTCCTTGCCACAGTATACGCAGCTGCCTTCTCTCATCTACAGGAGGGCTTCCCAGGCACTCTGATCTGATGTTTCATCTTTTGGAGACATGAAAATGTTGAGGTTCTGCTTGCATATAGTTATGGAGGAACTTACCACATCTGGACACGACTGAAGTCCCCTACAGAAGTTTGCTCTGCAGTTTCAACAGAATGAAGTTTGAGCAGGAAGAGACTAACCCTCCATCCCACCCCAGACCATAGAGACAGTGTGGGAATTTGGAAGCAAAGGACATGAGGGAGAGTAAAATAATTGAGGGCAGGACTGAAGATGTAAGACGACGCTTGAGGCATGAGATGGGAGCCAGAATGGTGAGAACTCAAGGGAAGAGGGCATCCTTTGCTTCCCTTCCCAAAGCTGCTCACTGGCCATGTCTCTTGGGTGGGTCGTTGTCATGAGAGTAACAGGACCTGGCTCACCCCTCTGCCAGAGCAGCCCGTTTGATCTTTGGGTCTGTCTGTGGTTTTGTTCCTGTTCATAAATAGTGAATAACAGCAGTACCTCCATACCTGCTTCCTGTATGAACAGGTACACTTGAAGCTGTGAGACATGCCAAAAAAATCCCGGGATTAGACTGATAGAAACCCCTGAATCGAAAGGGACAAGAGTTTTAGTGAGATTTCACAAATGGCTGGGTTAGGGTCCCAACACCTGATCTTGTTAACAGCAAAAGTTTCCAGCGTATATAGCTGAGGCAGCACATTCACACAAGTAATTGATGAAGGAGTTATGAGGAAATACAGTCAGCATCAGCAAAGCAAGTGTAGGGGCTCACGGGGGATGAAACAAAACAAGAAATGCAAAGACTGAAATCCTGAAATATCTTCTCTCAGATTTTTCTTTTTTCTTCCCTTCTATCACTGTGCCCTTTCACAGTCGTCTTTCCCTTGCTCGTCGTCGTTTAAGTTTGTGCTGGCTAGAATAAGGACTTCACTCGCCACTGTAGGAGCTGCGTGGGTCTTGGAATAAAGCCTGCTTGCTTTTCAGTTGCTGCTAATGCATTTCCTTTTCGCACATTCAGATCGTTGGGTTATTCTGTTGCATAGAGCAAATCACAGTGGGGTTTTTTTCATGTTTCGGAATAATATTGTCAGCTTATAGGAATATGGGAAGTTAAAGTTTGTAGGACTGCAGGTTAGAGCAAGTAGTAGTGTAACTGGTGTAATTTCAGCGGTGTTTATTATACTTATCTTCGAGCGGGCAAACTGATTTGTTCTTCCCAGCACTTCCCTGTCTCTAGAGACATCGCTGCCCATTAAGGCTTCGGTGAATGGTCATATTTTAGTGAACGCCTGTACCCTGTGATCCATAGAACCATGTTGTAACATAACAGCACGGTCTCCACAGCTCACTACAAATGAGCAAAGCTCTGCTTAAGATGTTGGTGCTACTGTAGGATGCCTCGTTGCCAGAGTTTTCTCTAGACTAAACTTTCCATGCACTGAGAATCACGCTCTTCTTCCTGTAAGACCATTCATCTCACAGTGCGGCCTTACTGCCCCGCTTAGTGTGTAAAATTCGTATTAGAACTCAGTCGCACATGCCGGCGTACTGCAGACAGGCACGTGTAATTCGTCTTCTATTTTCATTGTTAATACCCTTTCAGGTATTTTCAAACTGTTCTCCTCATCCTGTCTCCATTTTCAGCTAGCCAGGTTAATAAATACTTAATTGCATAAATTTTCCATCATAAAGCTGTTCTCCCATGCTCTAATTTGTTCTGCTGGTCTTTTCCTACCTCGCTGCAATTTTTCAGTCTTACAGCTAACATCACGTCCTGCACTGCGTTCACTCTGTGGTGTGCTCGCGCTGAAGACTGTCCAAGGTCAGGCAGGTACCACTTCTGCGCTCCGCCATGCCTCGTCTTCAGGGATTTTAGTCTGCCACTGGACTAAGCCTGTGCTGGTTTTTGGTATTGCTGCAACATGGGAGTATCTATTGCCCACGCTTCTCCTTTGCTGTGAATATTTCCTGGAGTTCTTCCACTCAGTGAATAGCCAGCCACACGTTGATTTCTATCTCCCTAGGTGGTTTTTATGTGCTTTTTTCTAAATTGAAACTCATGCTGTCATTTTCTGCCCACTAATGCCTCTGGCTCTGTCACTAACATTTCTCAGCTCTGACTGATGTTCTCAACTCTTCCTGATTTAGTATTGTCTGCAAATTGCACCAAAGCGTTGTAAAGATATTAAAAGAAAGGCAGAGCTTGTTAAAGTATTCTAGAAGACATCTTCCCCCAAACTGAAAATGTTCTCATCAACCAGCTCATCTGTTGTCTCCAGAGGATATCGTACTTTGCCATTTCAGAAATCAAAGCTCATGCTTGAAAAGAACAATAATCTTCATTTTCTGATTGTTTGAGGTTTTTTTAAGTGTTCTTCCCCAGACTTTAAAGTGCAAAGTTGAATAAATATGTGGTGTATATAAGAAAAGCCTGACAAGAGGTTTGTCTTACGGTGAAATTAAGGCTAGAAGTCAGCTTATTGGAAGGAGTCTGTTTATTTAAAAGACAATGGGATAATTGTTGAACGGGAAGAGAAAAGATGAAGCCTCCTAAGTTCCTGACACTCAGAAAACTGTGACATGTTGTCCTTAGACTTGTTTGGAGGAGCACAGTACTTCTTGGTGTTATTTTTGTGCAGCTCTGGTAATTTGGCTAGATTTCCCTGGCTGTCCTCCCAGGTGTCATGGGAAAGTAAAATAGAAAATGAGAGGTTGTGAGACTTCTCAGCTTGGTGCTCTGAGTGCGAGTACAGCACGTGGTGGGTGAAGGTCTGCTGACTTGATCAGGAGTTCTGTTCACAGGTCCAGCAGGATGGACCTGTCTACTGTGGGGATCTGTCACTTAGTGCAAACACACTGTTTGGATGGATGAGGTGCTGGTGATGAGACTCTAGCTGTGACAAACAGAAGCTGCTTCCTGGTTCTTTGGGTGGGGCACTGAGTGCCACAGTCTGGAGAGGATTATGCTCATAATGCTGAAGGTAATAGCAGGGAACCAAAGGAGCAGTGAGCAGCCTTGCCACCCCCCTTGAAATTGCCTGTTCCGAGTCAGCGCGTTTCAGTTCCCCGAGGGCAGTCGCGCACGCTTTTGTTAAGAACGTGAGGTACGTCAAAGAGCACCTGGCACTGTGTGGTTCTCCCAAAGCTAAATCTCTCACTTACGTGCCAGTGTGCCACATGGCTCAAATGATAACTGGAAAAGGTGAGAGAGAAGCCACAGTCCTGCAGAGTTGCTGCTCTAACACAGACACACGGTAACACAGTGAGTAACTTGGCGTAATCAAATGAGTTACCACAGCCCCCTGCAAGGAATCTGAGATGATGGAAGGGATCCAGACTTGGGGACAGAAGCAGCTGTGAACAAATGCTTCCAATTTTCAGTGCATCATTAAAGACACAAACTGAGTCCAACAGAAAAAGGGTCAATCTCAGAGGAGATGCCGTTGTAACAACAGAAGGCGGCCCGAGTCCTCTAGGTTCCTGCGGACAGCCATGCCTGACTGCCAGCCTGAGAGGCACATGGAGCCACAAAACCTCAGCGTCTTCTAGTACACAGTAAGCGTCACATCAAACTCCAAATGTTTTAACCGCTGATGTACAAGAAATCGCAAATCAAGAAACCGATGTTCCGATGTGGAATTTTGTACCCTGCTGTACCCAAACTGAAATAAGATCAGATAGAGTGGGAATCCTTGTGAGCCTTCAGGATCCCCTCTCCTAGAACACAGGTTTGCTGTTGAATTGTTTCCTTGCTATTTTTAATTTCTTCGGGTTCTCCTGCTGCCTTCTCTACCTTTGCAAGGTCATTGCTAACAAAGAGCAAGTGAGGAGCCAATGGAACAGCTTGTGCAGTTATTGCTACTGAGGCTCTTTAATTCTTGGACTTTCCCCCTTTCCTGGGGCCACCAGTTAAGACACAGGTCTCCCACCAGGTGCACAAAATGCTGTTCCAAAGAAATGGGAGCTAATCGCTATCATTTTCCTTCTGGACCTCGGGGTCTGGGATCCGACAGTGGTCTGTAAGAGCGATGAATAACCGCAGTGCTGGTGCCACGTTGCTTTGGTATGTGCCGGAATTTGGATCAAGCTTCATAGAAGTAGAAACGTTTATGAAGGCTAATTTATTTAGTTTAAATATTGTTTCAGCTTATGCCACAAAGGTAGATAAATAAGGAAGGATATGTATGAAAACATTGGTACCTTTTGAAATCAGCCCACTGTGGTTTCATATAGTGGATCTGCTTTTCATCAGTGTGCTCCTGAGTCTTACCGAAATGTTTGCGGTAAGTAGAAGAGACATGACGTTCTCATAGGTCACAGTTTTTTAAGGATGGCCTCAGCTTGTTAATTTTTTGGAGTTCCTTCACTGCCGCAGGTTTCCGTCACAGCTTTTTGTCAAGATAGGAAGACGCCTTCGTTAGAGCACTGCCATACTGCTTTGGGAAAGAATGGTGTAGCCTTGAACAGTCTTAGCACCAAGAGGTCTTTCTGTATTTGTTGTGGAATTTTGTAGGATCCTTGTTGTTAAACAGCTGAGAGAATATCCATGAGGGATGAGGCTGAAGTGGCCAGTCTGAAGGAAGTGGCAGGTAGATAACATGAAATTCTCTGTTCAAACTTTGGAATAAGAAGGTAGAGTGAAAAGTTTGAGTAAAACTTCTATGATTTAAGTGAACAAGATGAGATGAGACTCCTTCTGAAATCTGTCATGGTTTTGGTGTTACAGTAGGCTGGATGTCATGTACAGGTGATACACTGCAGTATAGTTTTATAAAACTAAACTTAACCCTCCAAAGATTTTGGTTCTCTAAACCACTGGAACGTTACCTCGGAGAAGGTATCTGAGCTCTGTTTAGAAATAAACAAACCAGCTTGTACCGAAAAGCACCATGTTGGCTTTTAACGTGGATGTCCAATGGAACGTAAGGCAGCTATTCAGAGACAGGAGATGACCCACTGAGGGATATCTATTGATGGGCACAAACCCATTCTGCTTCCCTCCCGTCCTGCCTGGAGGAGTTCCGTGTGTTGATGTGTGCAGGAAAGACAGACAGACTATGCTTTACAAGATCACTCAGGAAGTCTCCAGTTCGATGGAGCTGGCGGAAATGGCAGACTATCAAGTCACCCATTTTTCCAGGTCCTTTCCTAACATCACTTCCAGTGATACCTTAGTTTGTTCGTACAGTCCATACAAAGACGTATAAACTGAACAGCCTTTGTCTCCTCCCCAGCAGTCTTGGGGATTTTTTTCCCGTTTCGAAGTTCTCGTAGCCCAGTCCTGACAGTCTCCTGAATTCTGCAGAGAGATTTACATAAGATGCAAAAAGGTATAACAGGGGAAAAAACGTTACCCTCCTTTCCTTCTCCCTCCCCCCATTGTCTTTTGTTCTGTTAGCAGTTTCCCCCCATCTCACCCTTTTAAAGAAGCTAATTACTGCTCTTCCCTGGCATGCATTAGCATTATGCTGTTGTCAGTCTGTCAGGTGCACTTAGACAGGGTTTAATAGGACTGCGGTGAGCTACAATTAAACTCTGGAATTCACATTTAAAGAGTGTTTACACGACTTCCTCTTCCCTTCCTCCCCCGCAGCAGTTTGCTGTATTCTTCTAATTGTATATGAGGAGAATACTGAAGAAATCCGTGAAGCTGACTTTCATTTAAAACTTGAGTTACATTTTTTTGCAACTCTTGGGTAAACATTTCGGTGCTATTTTTCAAAATAAAAACCATAGCAATTTAAAATCGTGGGCTCTAATGCAACCCTTGTTGTAACCATATGAGCAAACGTCACCGAGGAGAATGAGCAACAGCTCCTCCTCTTTCTGAAGCACTTTTGTCTTCCAAGTCCTGAGCTGAGTGGGAGATGCCCTGGCCTGTTCCCCTGGTCTAGAGGCAGAGATGTGCATGTGTGTGAACTACTGCTCTCTTTGTGGCCCTGTGAGCATCCTCACTTTGCTCTCTGCAGACCTCAGCGCTTTCCTTGGACGCTCAGAAGCTAGGAAGGAAAAAGACAGGCTTGTGGACTCTGGAGAAGTTCAGACAGACGTTGATTGTTCACATGGGTTTAGAAACTCTTTGTGTGGGTGGGGATGTGCTTCCTTCCCGGGCAGGGAGGGATCATTTGTGCCAGATCAGTCCAGGCAGGGTCCTCATGGCATTCACTTAAACCAGTCCTGTTTCCTCAGCTCTTCCAAAAGACCTCTAGATTGAAGAAAGCCCTGCGTGCTCCTGCATGTCTTGCAGAAGTCACCTGTGGGCTGAAAACTTTTGGAATTAAATGACAGATGCATGTTTGGTGCTGTGAATGCTGCACTGGTGGGAAGCCTCCTAGGAATGGATATCGAGGGCTGAGTTTTGAGGATTCAAAATCCTCAGTGGGGAAAAGTTAAAACTACGTTAGGTCTGTGTCAGTGCCCTGCTAGCTATATTGTTTTACTACAGCTGAGGATGTGCCCGAGAACGTGGGGGTTTTCTTCGCAGCTTAGGCATTGGACGTGAGAGAAGCTCTGTTGCCTTTCCTGTATATGATGACTTTACAGTTTAGATCTGAAGTGTTTCTCAGATATCGCTGCTTTTCCAACAGAACACACAACTTGGAGCTTCCACATTTGGTGAGTTTATTGCTGCAGTGTACACTGTGATTTATTTGTTAATGATTATTATTTATATTGTCTTTGTAAGCCAGTTGTGACTCCCTAATCTTACTTGTGGAAAGGGAGGGCAGGAATACCTCAGCTTGAGAATTTTCAGAGAAATTTTGTATCGCAAAAGCCACGTGGATTTATGTTCCTCAAGTGACACAGGTCCCAACAGTCTGCCCTGTTTCCATGTGCAGAGATTGTCTGCTCCACCCTAAGTTCTCTTTTAATTAAGAAGCCGTTTACCTCTGTATTTTATTATTCGCGAGGCTATAGGCTGGTAGTTGAGGGAATTGTGAAGGCTTTCAGTTAAACAGCTGATATTGTTTGTACTTCAACATAAAATGGAATTTTCTTTCTGTTAGGCATGCAGGAACTTGATGGAAAGAAACCTTGAACTCTCCTGTAACTCACAGGTTTTAAAGGTGCTGAAGAACCAGTGTTTGGACAGCTAGAGTGAAGCCTAAACTGAAACAGAGGATTTTAAAAGATTGTTGCTGGAGTGGTTGGTTTTTTTCTCACCATGGGATGGGGGCCAAACCGCACATGTTCATAGATGTCAATGCCCTTCGTGATCTACCATTAATGTTAATAACAACAGTTTTTGCTATCCAGCTGGTGATTGGTCTCTCTTAGCTAGTTTTTGCCTAGGGTATGTGAATTATGTAATTTATATCAGTATTTGACATTACACATATCCTTCTGTTAATATTTTTAATGCCTTGATCTCTCAAATCAGTTCAATTTCCTGCACTTACAATGGAGTCTGAAGGAAACAATTGGTTTTGCAATATTAAAAGCTAACACTTGGAGCAGGAAATGCTCAGAATCAAAGAAATCTGTGTGAGAGGTAAGGGTTATTTTAGTCAGTATCGCTCTGCTCTGAAGACAGTGATTGGCATTTCATTGCTAATCTACTGTGTTTGGGGAAAAAAAAAAAAAGACATTTTCTTTGGGCCGTTGACTAGTGTGTTATTAGTGCTTAACAGTAGAGAAGAGTTCCCTTTCCTGTCCTTGGTACAGTCTCATCTAAGGCATTGCAGGTACGAAACTGTCCTGGCAGCAGCAGTGAAACACAGGCTGCAGAGCGCTGTGCGTGAGTCACGCCAAAGCCAGACGTTGTAGAATTTGGCCAGAAAACAAGACTGAGAAGAATGCTTTACTTGAGGTGAAATATTCCTTCTGGCTCCTTAACCGAGAGCGTGTATCAGGTGACAGGCAAATATGATTTAGGATGGGTGAGGTTCCAAAAAGGAGCGGAGAACTTTGAAGACACCGTGCTATAGACCAAATGGGGGAAATGATGCTGTCATAATACCATGCCAACCTTTGAGCTGTTCTTCTTTGCTTAGACGCAAGAGGTGAATCTTTTTTATTTGTGCTCCATACAAGAATCATAGGAGATGTAAGGCTTATGGTACTGGAAATCTGACGGTGTCTCTTTATTCAAGACCCACATGCAGTAGCAGTGACAGGAGGCTTCCTGCGCCGTCTTACTGATGTGGCTGAGCTTTGAGACGGAGGCTAGCAGCCTAGCAGGACTGTGCCACGCAGCTTTCAGTACGGTGCTCTGGGCGTCTTTGGGAAGTCCCGAGTCTACGGCCATGTGAAGTCCTGCCAAGAGGCAGTTGCTTTCACTAAAAATGGGACCCAATTAGCTGCTGAAGTGTTGGCGGAGGACACCCCCTCTCTGCTCAGAGTTGTTCACCTAGCTGTACCCGGGCTGGAGGGCAGAGAGGCACTTTTGGGGGTAGGAGTCCTTTTGCAGAGTGCTCTTTCTAGGCCTGACCTCAGATGCAGACCAGAGGGGGAAGTGTCAGTGGGGCTATGCGACAACGATATCGGCCTCAGCTGTTCTGAAGGTTCACCAGGCCCTCGCCCGTTCCCTGCACGGCCAGGTTAGTTTGGCTCGGGACCGAGGCTTTACAGATCCGAGGGCAGGAATTTCAGAGGTGTTTGGTGAACAAGTTTGCCTTCACCCCATGTCTCCAATAGAAGAGCATTTTGAAAGAACACATTTCAGAGAGTGCTGCATGGTCTTTGCTCCTTGCAGAGACCCGAACTGGCTTCTCAAAATAGACGTGTCCGGTACCTTTTTACCCTAAGTGAGCTCCCTGGTGAAAGGCAGGGCATCTGGGCTGAGTGCAGCGTGGGAGGCTGAGGTAGAGTGTCTCCAGCAGCTGGTGGTTTACACAGATAGCTATTGACGTGGCTGCGAAGGGCCTTTCGATACTAGTCATCATCTGTGTCATTTTTAAAAAGCCGGTCTTCGTGCAGTCCACGTTTCAAACTGAAAGCTGGTCAGTCGTGTTGAAGGCTAGTTTTGCTGTAGGCGTTTCTCTTCAAACACTAGACAGAAAAGGCATAAACCTGTTGTGGAGTTAGTTTAATAGTCTAGTATGCCATGGCTTTGTTACTCAAAGGGTCTGAAACTTTAGATGCTGGAATGTTTTAATAAGAGGAGCCTACCGCCCTTTTTGCGGGTGTTCACACGCATTTGTAGCAGTGGGAAAGACATCTGGGATGACTGCAAATGCTAGTTGCCTGCAGCCGATCTCACTGCACTACTGAGCTACCAGTGTCAAAATGGGTAAGACATTAAATTTAACAGCAAGGGGGATTTGCGGTGGACTTAAATCATCTTACAACTTAGCATGTTCTTTCTAAGTGAAATATCACTGTTTATTGTCTCTTCTGCAAGGCAAATCTTAACCTACACTCCTGTGATAGGGGAGAAAATGAGCCCAAGGACGTAGGCAAAAGCAAGTAATTATGCAGTAAACCCTTTCTCATCAGCAGACCAGCACTGTGATCACCTAGGAGGCAGAGAAGAATTGGACTGATGAATCAGGCACAGAATAATAGTGGTTTGCTTTTCCCTTTTTGATTTGGCAAGGAGGAAGTCATGCATCGTCTTGTGGGGGTTCCCCCCTCCCCCTGTGTCTTTAAGAATATTACAAATTTTTAAAGGAAGTTTATGAAAAAAAAAATTTAGAGAGGAGGGGTTTTTTTTCCTGACTGAAACATGTTGAAACAGAACTACTGTGGGTGTGGATAGGATATGAAAGAAGATTCTGGGTTTTCACCAGGATAGTCTCTTTTCTCCATGTGCAGTTCTCTGATAAATTTTTTAGCAGGGGAGTGAGTTAATTATTTTTCAGAAATCAAAGTCAAATTTATAATACTCACACACTTTCACCTTTAATAAAGCTTCTACACTGATGCAGCAGCAATAATTTTTGGAGCTGTGAGGTAGATAGATAGGAGTTAATAAAAAGCCTATCAATTTTAATTCAGAATGACAGACTAGATCCAGATTTACGATGATGTAAACACACGACCTCCTCTGTGATATGATATTCCCACTCTGAGGAATGTCCTAATTTAATCATTTAATCTCTTCCTAGTAATTAAATAACACCCCTTCAGTTACAAATAGAACGCTTTACGTACCGCATTTTCATTGCTTTCTATCTCCTTCTGAGCCGTTACGAGCCGCGGTAGTGCAATAGATGGGGCCTGGTACCTCACCAAAGCTGGAAGAGTGTCACAAGCAGCAAATGTATTTTCAGGAATAGAGTGTTTTAGAACAGTATGTAGTGTATATCGTAAATCAAATTGTTTGTATTAGGCAGAGAAAAATGCTTTTCTGTTATGTTTGAAGTCTCTGGGAGGTCTTAATTTGAAAAATTGGAATTCTACCCCGAAGAGGATGCAATTGTTAATACTAGCATTGAAAAGGGACTGTGAGAACAGACCTAAGAACTTGTGACACTCTTGGTACGCACAAGTTTTTAAGATTTTTGTAGCATTTTTATGATTTCCTCTGAGTCTTGAACCTTTCAACTCAGTGGAATATAGCTCCTCTATCCTCAGGAGGAAGGACAAAAAAATATTGCGGTGCCTTTTTAAAAGATCTTGTAAATATTTGTGAACTTGTTTCTGCAAAATTTTGAATACAAACTGAATGTTGGTCGTCAACATGCCGCATTAGATTTTACTGGTGCTTCTCTGAGGGAACCTGAGCAACTCACCTTGGCCTTCATCACTTCTGAACAAGAGGAGCATGCTGAGCACAAAGCAGTGGTGACTTTGTTTCTGTGGTCTGGGCACAGAAGATAGTAAGGACAGCCGATTTGTTGGACAAGTGCAATGTTTTTTCTTTATCCTTTTCATCCAAGTGTGGTAAAAAATGTAGCATTATTTCCTCCATGAAACGCGGTAATGAATGTATTGTCATGTAAGGATCCAGTAAAATACTACGGAATGAAACTGAGAGGACAAAAAGAAATCTTAGGGATTTAGACTCCTCTTTGTGCAAGTCACATCTTGTGTTTTGAGACTTACTATAGAGGATAGATGGGAGAAGGTCTGATGACTTCAGTTTTTGAACTGTTGAGAATTGTTGTGGGTCCCTTAGCATTTGGGGGAAAAAAAAGAGAGGCCAGGGTGGAGTATCAGCGAGGGGTGGGTGTTTCGGCAGCTGCGTAGCTGCAGAAGCCGTACTTAGAAGGAGAACAGGATGTTTCTGATTTGCCATAAATGATTCTCAGAGAAGGCTTTGCTCCGTGACCTGATGGAAGATTTCTACTCTCATTAGGTGCAAGCACTGTGGTAGGAAAGATGCGCTTGGAAGGAGGAGAATCCTCCTCAACACCTGAGGAGTCAGCTAGGGTGGTTGTCCTCTCAGCCTGTGGTTACCCCCCCCCGGTGGTCCTCAAAAGTAAATATAGGACTGTCAGCTCTGCATAAACAGACCTTGAGTACTGCATAAACAGCCACTGGAGTGGCCCTGGTGATTGCAACTTACCGGTTCAGCTGTTAATGATGTCTCAACATGAAGTCTCCTTGACAGATCTGTAGTTGCTTCAAGTTGTGTGCTTCGGAACGCTGGGGCCGTTTACTGCCCCCACGACAGGCGGCCATGGGAACAGCAAGGGACACACGAACGGCAGGTCTCTTGGAGAGCTAAAACTTAGAACGCTAATTTGGTTTTAGCAGCTTTACACCTGCTGTTGGTAGTGAAGGAAATGAGGCTCTAATCTGGCTTTCTGCTCCAATATTGAGCTGGTGTTTGCAGAAAGAAAAACGTACGTATAAATATGGACATGTCTCTGTCTTCTGTTCTGGGCAGCCCAGGAGTACAGAACGCACGACGTTATTGCCGGGTCCGTGCTGTCGCTGGGAACTGCTGAATGCCTCAGCTACTCCCTGCGCATTGCCGCCTCGGACAAGGGCAGGAGGAGGAGGCGAAAAGGGCTGTCTTGCACACCCCATTCTGAAGTGAACCCCTACACAAGAGACTGCTCTCGTGCTGCCTGCGTTCCATGGACAGGGTAACTCACCCAGGGCCTGATTTTGCAAATGGGATCCTTTTACAGCTTTTCCTGATCAGTTTGTTTCTATTTATATTTGCAGGAAGTTGGTTCCACCACTAAATCTCCTTCTCTCAAGCTAGTCCATTTATCTAGACGCTCGTTAGTCCTCCTGTGCCTGTCTGGTTTGCACTTCTTTCTTGTTGCCTAATACATAGCATACCCTAAAAAAAGAGAGGTTTGGGAAGCCACTGTTGTTCTTACTGACAACAAATTAAAAGTATATTATTTGTGTTAGCGGAAGACTTGCCAGTGTTGCAACATCTCAGTTGTTTGGTTCTTTTCATTTCCCTCTCCTCTCTCCAAGAGTTTTGTTTCTTTTATCTAGGAATATAGTGGATGATCAGCCTTAAAAGATTTAAGGAGAAATCTTACAAGATCTAAGAAGATCTTAAAAGATTTCTGATAGAGAACATGCTGAAAAGAGTCTTACACCAGTGTCAATAGAAAATAAATAGGAAATAATTTATAAAATTTTAGGATTTTCTTGTAATTTCTTCTTGGCCCCTTTTGGCTTTGCTCTGGGCACTACCTCTAGTTTTTCTCTGGAACGTACTTTGCCTTCCCCCCACACCTACTTTTAAATGGACTGAGATTGCCTTGCAGTTACTTTAAGTAAAGCAGCACATATCTGAAAATATCACAGTTGTGACAGTTCACAGTATGACTGACGCTGCCTAGGGAAAGGTCTGCGTCTCATCAGCTGGTACATCAGGAGCAGGAGCAGTGACCTGGTACTAGTTGTACTGGATTGGTACTAGTAATCGAGCTGGACTGAAGGAGTAATACTGGTGTTTAACACAAAGAATTAGGGGGTGCGTACGGTGAAGACCATCTGGTGTGATCCGATGGCATTGATATAACCACTGTCATCCTGCACTGGTGCAAAAGTCTATTACTGATTATTCACGAACTGAAAGGTCTCTCTGTTCAGCATCGTTATCCGTCAGCGGAGCTAAAGACAACTCGGCGCCGTGTGCATGTAAAAGACCGGGGACCTTCTTACTGAACTGGGAGATCATTGGCTTCTAACCTGCCTTGATGGGTCTCTTTTCTGTCCCGTTGCCGAGATGTATCAGAACAAGGGAAATCTCCTCCAAGCATACGTTCGGTCACCAGGCTTGCGACGGGGCGACGTGCTCTGCACTTGCTGCGTTTCTAGGGTAGTGAGCTGGTCCGTACTAACGAATCGCACTTGCCGACAGGGGTGTTTGTAGGATGGTGTTTGTGTGAAGGCAGCCGATACTCGGAGCAGATACGGAGGGGAATGCAGACTTGTTTGTTCTGCTAAACGTTGCAGTAAACGTCGTGCCCTTTCTTTTTTCAGCCATCCTGCTGTGCATCTTCTCAAGAACTTCATGGTTCCCATCAATCACGTTGCAGCAAATTGGATTTTATTTAAAAATTTAATTGGATCGGTCTTATGTGAATAAGTGTGAGGAAAAGCCCTTTATCTGGTAAAGGTTCAAAATTTTGGGAATGTCAAAATCTAATTTTTTTTTTGCAAATTGCTTGTGATAATGAGCATTTGGCTCATTCAAGATTATAACCCTTTTTGTGATTCTGTTTGAACAAATGGAATTTCTGCAGGCGAGTGACTAAAGTGCAGTCGTTCCTGTACGTTTTACTTTCTGCCTATTATTACCCCACGAACATTTCTAGCTTTGCTGAATATACAGATGGATTAAGTTTTGTTGCTCTTATTCCTCATTCGAGATCCATTACTAGTTGATCTGCGGGATCGGGAATTTTATTAACCGGTTCAAGCCAATGATGCGGCAGATGAAAACGCAATCCATCAGTGGACTAGAAAATAGCTGCTTGTAAGTCAATAGCTACATGTTATGACCAAAGAGAAGAGATTGTCTCTTTCACTCGCGTTGCAGGAATACAGCCCGTATGAGTCTGAAGTTCTTGTTTGTGTAATTAAATACTGATCTCCGCCACTGTCCTGAAGACAAGTACAGAAGCAAACCTGCTGTCTATGAAGAGAGCAATGCCGGTTTTAATAGCCATGTTAATACTAAAGAAACCCGCAGGAATTGTTCCTCTGGCGGGTAACTGACAGCAAGACAGATTTTAATTTATGTCTCATGATTCCTTTTTCCTGTTCCAAAACTGAGCTTACTGTCCTTTTTGCTTCAGGTTTCCTTGTAGCCGATAGAGAAGCTGATAATTCTCTGAACACAAAGCCATCACGACGTGTGTTTTGCTCAGGCTTTCCTCTTCTGAATGACTTTGCATGCGTAGCGTGGTCCCCCCGCGCTCTGCTCCTGCCGCTCCCTGCGGGTTAGGCTCCCTTTTCTCCCAGCGTTGGTGACTCGTTGCTGTGGCACTGAGTGGCTTTGGCCGTTACGTGAGGTGACTGTGCAGCAGTACACGGTTTGGTGCCAGTGAGTTCACACGGGAACTGACGACAGCTGCGGATTTTCAATGTCTGGGGTTGGACCTCCTCTCTAGTAACGTGACACATGAAAAGGTATGATTCTGACGCACCCAGCAAAGCAGTCTCCGGACTCGCCTCTGAGAGCTGAACAAGTCCAGAAGTAAACTCGATTCTTCTGGAAAGGGGTGTGTTTGGTACTCCCAGGCAGGGCTGCTGCGTGTAGTCGCTTGAGCGGGTGCTTGTAGGCAGGCACGCTGTTGTGGTGCTGGTGAGGAACGCGTCTGCTCTTGAGGCCACTGCTTTCAGCCACAGGGCTCGCAGAGCTGCCAGCCGCTGCGGCAGTCCAGAGGAACGTGCGGATCAAACATCGACAGCGGATTCTCATAAAAGCAGGTTGTCGCAATTTTCCAGTAAAGCATGGAATGCAGGAGCAGTTCAGGATCTCTTAAAAATTAAGCTGTGTACCACACAAGTTGGTAGGGTTTTTTGTTTCTTGGTTGTTTTGAGAGCGCGTGAGCTGTCTTCTCTGTTGCTTGGGCTGCAGACATTCTTGCTTACATGAGGAAGCACGCTCTGGGAAGCTTGCATTATATGTAGCACCAAAACAAACAGAGCCTCGTATGTGGAATGGAGAGCAAAGGAAACCGGGGGGTGTGTATTCCAGCTGGAAAAAAATTCAAATCGCTGTTTATCTTATAAAAGCCCTTCTCTTGAGAATTTGTAGGAAGTTAAGCCTGGAGTCCGTGCCTTCAGCTGAGATTCCCTTAAAGCAGCTTCAAGTCCAACGGTACTTTTTATGCCAATATAAAAGTGCAGAACTTCCAGTAAACAATGCCTGACCTTCCCCAGGTCAGGAAGGATCTTCGGGGTTTTGCAAATCCCTCTGGTGCCGAGTGAGGTCACTCACATCCCCTTGGGCACAGTCGTTAAGCAGGATCTTTGTTAGAGACTTAATTTCTGGATGGAGTGTTTTATAACTTTCTCAGCCAGGCCCTTCACAGCTGTAGCTATTTTGGTGGAGTTCTTGGTTTCTTGGTCTTGTGAAACATGAAATAAACTTTTAGAATTGTTCCTACAGATTTGTTTTGCAACTTCTCCATAACCCTGTATTAAGCGTGACAGATATTGAAGAGCTTAGGTGTTCTGTTCCATTCAATATGAGTTCACATAAAACGCTTTAAGGCCAATGAGGACTCTGGTATTTCTGATTGTTAGACTGTGAGTTAACCTTGCTGAACGAACAACTTCCACGGTAGAAATGGAAGTATTCAAATGGTACGAGAACTCACAGAAAGTGTTTTCTCAGAACATTCGGAGGTGCTGCGTCTGGAACAACAGTTGAGAGTCCAAGTAAGGTTTTGTATTTCCAGATGCTTTTAGAGCATCAAACAAATCTGCTGCTTTCCCAGAACACAGCCTGCGAGTTTCTTAGTGACGTCTAGGGGTTCCAGACAGAAATACTTGGCACGTGAAAGCAGCTCCGCAAACCGCACTGCAAGCTCGCTGGAGCTGGGGCCTGAGGAATCTCTCATGAACACTTTTGTCCAAATCCATGATTTCTCATGGAAGTTTAAAACTTCAACAAACTGACACTTTCTGATTTTTAAAAAAAAAAAAGTTCAGCTGAAGAAGCCCCAGTTAGCTCTTACATCGGTGGGTTTCTGGAATACACAGACGTCACGCTCTGACTCATTACTTAATTTTCAGTTACTGAAGGAATTGGAAAGCAGTGAAGTTACTTGATTTTATATGAACACCAAGCTTTCCTTCTAATTGGTGGGATTTTTTTAACAGATTTATTTCACTGGAAATAGTTACGCTTCTAGGTGCCATACCTTCAGCCAAGAGAGCTGCTTGTGAGAGCAACGCTCTGTGAGTTGCCGGAGGGCCTTGGCGTGTTCCACGTGCTCTGACCAGTGAGGCGTCTAAGGGCCAGTCCAGAACGCGGTGACTGAAGTGCAGTGAATCCAGCTCAAAACTAGTTTGGCTGGGGAGAGGCAGTAGCTTCAGGCATGTTGTTGGTGATAAAACCCACCTGAGAAACTGCACAAACTTTTGGAAAATTCCTATGAGCTTCTTCAGGCTCCTCTGGGTGCCCAGGATAAACAGGACTACGTGGGTACGTCAGCGTAGGAGCCGTGCTGCAGCAAAGCATTACTTGACAATACTGAAATGAAGAAAATGTTCTCCTTGTGCATGGTTGGCTGGCACTGGCATGGCCCTCACTCCTTCACCATCCCCAGATGTTCTTCTGTGAGCAGGCTCCTCAGCCTTGCTCTGTCTTCACCTGCGTTCATCTGTTGCTTCAAATATCTGCTGAAAGAAAATATTTTTCCTCCTAGAACTTGTTTTCCTTTCATTTTTTTCTCCTGAAATTCTGATCTGTGACTAGAACATTTGGAAACAACATCTTGGAAAGCTACTAAAAAATACAGCGGTGTTGAAGGAGAAAGTCTAATTGTTATACATGAGTCCGTGGAACTCTTCTGCAAATAGAATTGAATATATAAAAAAATCAAAGGCAGAAAAAGGAGGGGGTGGGGGGGTGGGACGGGTGTTGGAGAGATCAAGTGTAGGATCTGTAGAGGGTGGTGAGAAAGGGAGAAGAGCTAGTTGTACAGCTGACTTGGATTCCAGAATTTCATGCCTGGAATCCACATTTCATCGTGTACCTTTTTTAATTTCTGATCACATCTGCAGGGCAGCTCTGGTGATCTGTAGCATACACTATTTCCTTGACAACATATTCCATGTACCTATGTTGCTTAGTCATTATAAAAAGGGTTTTGCTTGTCCTCTGTGTGATTGCATGTTTACACCACGCGTTATCACGTCAGCAAAATCCAGATGTTTTCTTTGTGACACTGTATCTGATGCAGAGTGGGCTGAGAGACTCGGAAGCCTGCCACAGTGAAATAGCCCTGGGCTGGTACAGCATCAACTGCAAAACAGCTTTCCAGAAGCCTCTCCGTGAAACCAGTCATGGTTTCTTAGGCAACCTCTCCCAAATGTGGCGAGCCTTGGCTCAGCCTCAAGCTGCTGAACTTCCTGCTTTTCCCATTCGTTCCTTAAAAACCTTCCAAATTTAGTAAAACCTTCAGACTCCTCTTTTTTCCCTCTTTTGTTTTGTCTTTTTCTGATGGAAAATCTCTGCTGGCTCTCGTGTAACTGCTGTCTATAGCTTTTCCACCCTTAGTAAGATTAAGACATTTCAGTCTAGTTTTCTGTTCTTAATCTCGATCACAAACTCGATGAGGACTGATGTTGTGGGTAATAACAGGCAGTGGAGGACAGATTGGGCAATCCCATGGGATTTCTCATATGGGTAAGGTGGTTTCTTTAGCCTCGAGTTTTTGTTTAATAAAGAGCCTTGTCCCAAGACGAGAGGGATTCCTCATTTCTACAGGTACCTGCTACTGTGTGCAGAAATTAAGGGAACACAAGGGGCTTATGCTTGTTGCGTGACTGACGCTTCTTTATTCCAGTTTCCCGAGAAGTGCCAGCATAATGCCGTTCTTTTCTGGAGGTGTGCCTCAGAGTGGGGAGGAAAATGAAAGTATTTGCACTTCTGTGAACTTTTTTCTTTTTCTACATTTTTGCAGTAGATCCTATGAAAAATTGCAGCATTTCTGTGTGGTAAGACAGCTGTATATAAATTTTTGCCTTATGAGAAGTGAAGTCTGAAAAAGTGAGATTGGAAAATGGAACAGCATTTCTGTGGCAAAAGGGTATTTTCTCTTTTTTGTGTGTGCTGTACATCTGACTCTCTGGTGTCAAAGCTTCATGCTCTGTGAAGAACTCTCTTTACTATCCAGATCACAAGATCACACTGTGTATCAGTGCCTTAAATTTGAAAGAAATAGAAATGGCTGTGTACAGGGACTTGAGTTGGTGTGAAAAGATGCATTTGAAGGTGTGAAGAAACCAAGTTTATTAGTAGAATACGTACAGTCCTGATCTTCAAAAAATACCTTTAACTCTACCTGTTTTGTTCACATGCTCTAAAGAATCTTGATAAGTCAACAGAAGTAGTTTCAACAACTAAAATTAAAATCTCACGAGGCAAGCCCACAAAGCTAGGTAGCTGTTAGAAAACTAAACTTAATTTCCTTTCCAGTTTTGGGGTTTGAAACATGAAGATTTGACATTTTCAAGATTCTGCATGGCATTAAAATTTTTTGTCTAATGAAAGCTAAGATTCTCACGTGAACAGATTATTCTCATTATTTTAAAGAAAAAACCACCAATACAACCTCAAGATTTGATAATAGAATGAAATACTGTGGGATTCTGAATACTAGGTTGAGTCTTTCATTTTCTGTTGCCTGTGGTAAAGGTGAAGATGGCATAGAAAGAAAATTTATTTTGACCTTTTTTTCAAATATTCCTTGGAGTATAATTATAGAGACTCTTGTTTCTCCTTGTCATCTGTCTTTGTATTTAAAAAGAATCTCTAAATGCTGGACCAATGTGATATTGTTAAAATTGCTTGATCGTGCTCAGTAAAGGTGAGTGGATTAGTCTGAGACAGAACAGCTCTGATCTTTAAATATTCTGGGAAAATGTCGTTTAGTACTGACTTTTTACTTCTGTTTTCATGGAGTGACTCTGGGCCAAGTAGCCTTGTGTAAACCATTTATATGTAACTACAAGTTGCCCAAGACTTTCCTACGTCCCTGTGGCTGGTGTGAAGGGTTGTAAGAGAGAAAGAACAAAACTCTGGCTCTCCGTAGTGCTGGTGGAGGTCCAGACAGGGAGCTGCAGTGTGTCTCAGCTGCGCTCGGTACCTGGCCGTAATCTCTACAGCAAAGGTACTTCAGGAGTCCCTGCCCCAGATTCCTGGGGTGGATGGCAAAGGAAGAGGGAAGAAACCTGCATCTCTGTACACCAACAGTAAGGAACTCCTGAGGATATTGATGTGGTCGAGGTGCACAGGCTCTCGCCAGGACTCCTGAAAGACACGAGTGTTTACGAGCGGTACGGGTGACAAACGTGCTGCCATTCGCGCTCATTCCTGTGGTTTGACGGGGTTTATGCTGGCTAGCATCCCTTCAGGACAGGGCGCCTTTCTGCTGCGAGAGCTGGGTAGTCGTGAGAGGCAGTAGTGCTTTCTGCTCTGTTTTTAGCTGTATTAAATCTCAAGCAATAATCCAGAACGGTGAATTTATGGAAATGGTTTTGCTTCCAAAGATTCTTATTCTTCCTTCCTGCTCCCCACCCTCTCTCCTCCCCCCTCTCCCTCACCAAGTGCTTGATATCAGCATATTTAGAGCCCACTTAATTAGTGTTTGGTGAATGTAGCTGGAGTTCGTGGTCCACAATACAAAGAATATATGAACAATGTCCTGGAGATATTTTTCTTGTCTGCTATTGCCAGCGGAGGAAACAGTCCAAACGTTGCACTCCTTTTGCTCTCCTCTCCAAATGGTTCTGTGTAACTTATGCAGAACCGATGTTTGTTTTCTAGGGGGACAGTCAGCACTTTTAAGCTTAGCTATCACAGCGAAAGGAGGTAAGGCACCAGAGCATGTGAAAATCATTTCAGGGAAGGATGCTGCTCTGTTCAGTGGTTTCTCTAAATTATAGATGAAATTTTCCCTTTGAGAGAGAGGTTATGTCTCAAAATTGTTAGGCTGTAATTTTTTTCCCTCCAGCAGCAATGATTTTATATTGATAATTTTCTGCTTGAAGTAAACAGATTCTTTGCTGAAATACACGAAAAGTGTGGTTTGGTCTTGGCAAGTCCGGTATTTTTAGCAGATTAAGAAGTCACCGTAATTATGAATCCCCTAGTATTCAAGGACAGGGAGTGCTTGTGCGGCAAAGGGCTCTTTGCACAGATTCAAGCTGTACGTTGTGTTACCACGTCCCCTGTGATGAACGCAAGAGTCCCACAAACAGGAAAAAGATCTAAATCCAGAAGGGCAGCGAACAGTGCCCGTGAAACGGACACTGCTGAGCAGACGCTGCGCTTTCGCTGGGTAACACCGCGATCGTAGACTAGCAAGTCGGGTGTGTTAAGCAATCATCAAGTGGTTTCGGAAATTTACTACGTCTTTTTGAATGGATATTAACGTTGTTGCCACATTGAAAGCAAAGCAAGGAAGGTAACCGCCTGAAAAGGGAGCATCCCCTTTGACTTGGGTGTGAGCGTGTTCATGTGCCGCCTCAAACTCGGCCCAGAGCAGGCGGAGACAGAGGGCTGATGGAATTAGGCTTTTTTGATCAGTAAAGATGAGTTCTTAGATGCAACAACTAGAAGAAGCACCTCTGAGTGGGGTGAGTAAAGATGATGAGAATATGAGTGTTGCGTCCTTTCCATTCAGGCTAGGTACCCATCAGAAAAAACTGAGCAGAGGCACTGCAAAAGTTCCCTACAACAGAACTTTGTATCGCAGAAAAACCGTGTGCTGCACTCGGAACGTTTGCATTCCCAGCTGCAGTTCAGATGACAGCAGAACTCTGCTTCGTTTTCATTAGTGATTTCATTCCCAGCAGAGCAGCAGCTCCCCATCAGGGAGACAAAAGAACGGGTTTTTTCCAGAAGTACATTGCCTAATCTGTCTGTATTTGAAGCGTTCGCCAGCCCCGTGTTTCACCATGTAAACCAAGGATCCGGATGCACAAGCATCCAGTGCTGTGCTGCCTGCGGTCAGGGAAACGATTCACTTCCGAGCTGCAGCAGCTTTTCCCCTTGTCCTCCCCCGTGCCGTAACACGGGTGGTTGATAGGGACAGCAGTGGGGAGTGCCGCGCGCGGGAGAGAGGAGCTGCCTGTCTGCGCTGCCTCTGCTGTGCTTGTGTGACTGGGACAGAAGAATCTGCAAGGTGAAAATGGAGTGGGTTGTCTGTGTCCCCCGTGCGTCCCAGGGAAAAGCTGTCCCAGCACAAGCCCTCTAAAGGGGGCAATCAGCAGTACCCCATGCCCAGACGTCGCGAAATGTAGTGTCTACTCCTACCCTCCAATTTGTCAAGCTATAATTAAACCTTAATTAATCAGAGGTTCTCACAACAGTGCGATGGCAGAGGTGGTGTGATAGAGAAGAGACAGCATCCCGCAAGGTAGAAAGCTTAGTTTACAATTATTTTCTCTCCATAAAGCATTAGTGTGCGTGTAAATGGTCAAATAATTCCCCTCCAGCTGGGAAAAGGAAGGAGGGAAGGGAAATGGGCAACTCTACGACGATGATGGTGAGAGAGTGTGGCAAATGAACCCCATGCCTGCAAACACATCGTTCCTTCTCCAGGCCCACGGTGGGCTGAGACAGGACAGGCACTGTGTCCTGAATCACCTCTCAGCATTTCCATCTACTACTTGGGAGTCTTAGCGACCGTTGCAGTGAACTCCACGAGCCAAGATGAGTTACAAGGAAACTGCACAAAACGCTAGTCCAACCCGCACAGGGATCCTTCAGGAATGCGTTCCACGTGCCGTACATCTGCGGGATTGTAAACCTGTGTCAAAACCAAAACCGCTTGCGTTGTGGAGAGAGACGCATGACGCAATTGTTAATAGTGTGGAGAGGCAGGAAAATGGGAAAACTAGGACAGTCTGCTCAGGGTGTGAAAATGACACGAGTACTAATACCATCTGCTGCTCGTAAAGTGAAAGTACCCACCTCCTTGTCACTTTGCTGATTACTTCAGGGGAGCCGTGGTGGTGCGTTTGTGGCAGAAAGTCAACACGTGCTTGTTAGTCCCTCAGAACAAAGCTTAAGTCTTTTAACAAGAAAGAAAATTAATGTGGTTGTGATTGCTGTTTGGTTTAGATGGGGAGTTATATCTTGCATGGACTAGTTATGGTTCTCAGGCTATACATTTATCAAGACGTTTGTGGTTCGTTAAGTCTGTGAAGGCGCAGTCGGAAGCTAAAATAGCCTTGTCCTTTACCTCCTTGTGCCTCTTCATCCTCTTCTCCCATCCCAGATGAAATGGGTCAATAGCAGGTGGCACTGGCTGAGAAAGCGCCATCTTACCCCTTTGCGTAGATTTTTGAGGCATGTTTTCCTTACTGGAGCCTGAAAGTGTTAAATTCACTGCAGGGGGAGAAATCAGACTGTATTTTTGGTCACTTGTTTGTATCTAAAACTTTCTAGCATTACTGAGAGCAGTCACTCCTGCTGACGTCAGTGGGTGTTTCCCTGACTAGATGGCAGCAATGCTGTGGGCACCGTCACGCTGCATCAAGACACGGTTGTCACTTCGCGCTGAGGGTTTTAATCGTCTTTGTTGTTTGGTAGGTTTCTTCCGTCATTGGTGGTACCACATAGTGCTGTGCACTGCAGCTTCCCGCCGTATGCCGTCTTTCCTGATCACCCTCTTTTTCATTTCCCTGTCTGAAATGTTTCCTCTTCTTGCGGTATCTCTCAGCCTTACCTGTCCTTCCCGAACCAGTCAAAACTAACTAATGTTTGCATCAAGGGTTAGTGCTTTTCTAAAATACCGCTCACTGTTCTTGCCTTTTTTCTTGCTACTGAGTGATGTGAGTTAGGACACGGCTGAGGTGACAGCGAGCAGAGCTTGGTTTTATGTACCAATAAAACTATTTTGCCCCGTATTTTACTCACTTCACATTTAAAATTCTCATGACAAAAGAGTTAGGAACTAATTTCAGACAAGGCAAAACAACTTACTCTCTCAGTTCTACATCTGCGACGCCTTTTTGCTATCTGCCCAGCAATTTCGAGCTGGAAGTGAAAGTCAGCCCGTGGTGGGCAGGAGCTGATGCACTAGGTCAGCCCGTGCAAAATTCTTGTCCCAGCAGGCAGGGCAGGAGCAGTGTAACCCAGCTGCCCTCTGGCCAGAGGAGCTGCTGCTGCTGCCTTCTGGGCCACAGGTACGTGCTGCAGTTCCTCAGTCCCCAAGAGCAGATTAGCTGAGTACAAGTGACGCTTCACATCTGCGTCGTGGTGAGCTTTTTAAATAGGATCATCCAGGTACGAAAGGAAAAGCTGAACGGAGTTAACAAGCAAGGGAGAACTGCCTCGCAGACACAGTCTGGGACAGTTGGGTGGCCCCGTATACCTGTCTGTAAGTGAGACCTTGTTTTAATCTGGCACATGCTGTCAGGTGTTAACTTTTATTGCAGCAAATGATTTTGTGTCTGGCTCTTTTTCCCCTCTCCTAGTCACGCTGATTAAACTCTGCACCCAAACTGCTGCGTACTTGTTAAACCTCCATCAAAAAGCCTTCTAAGAGAGATCACCGTACAGCAATTGTCGCACTAAGTTTAAACTAAAAATTTGGGTTTAGGACTTGTAAAAGCCAGTTTAACAAAGGAATAATTACTGAAATTGTTAAAAAAAGTGGTGGAAGCAAGGTAGATTGCCAGTTTCCCTTGCAAGGCGCTGGCAGTCTGTTCTTGCACATCACTCAAGCCCTCATACCAGAGAGCGTTCTGCTTCAGATACAAAGTGTGTAAACCTCCCTGCGCTTACGTTATGTCCTTTTCTCTCCCCTGCACCCCTGCGGAAATCGAGTATTTGCTGCAAGGGTGAGAACATACTCGGCGCTTTTCTGGGGCCTCAGTACTTTGACGCTGAGTGGGATTGGCCACAGCGTCTGTCTGCCTGCTCATCTTCATCCCATGCCTTCCTGCCAACTTGCCTAGCCATGCTGAATCGTAGCTGCTTTCCCACGAAGACCGCGTTAAGCTGGTGACAATCAGTCGCCTGTAAGCGATGGCGAAGTTTGAGTATGTGGTTTCGGACAAAATCATTTCTTGAAAGGTGTCAGGTTGGTCCCGTAAGCTCCAGGTGACTCACGGCTGCCCGTGCTTAGTTGCAGTGGTTAGCCTGTCTGCTGTCCCCGACGTCTGCTGTGAGACTGGTCGCCTGCAGGCAAACGCGGGTTACTGCTCTCAGAGTTTAGAGGGTATCTGATGAAGCATTCCATGTCCAGCATTATAAGGGACGCGTAGCACTTCGAGGACGCAGAGTGCCGTATGTCACCCGTAGATGCTGTGGGCCAGTAGCAGCCCAAGTCCGTCTGGCAGGTGTAGTAAGCAAATAGTCCCACTACTGAACAGGCATCATTCCTCACACCATGCTTCTTTCCCCTTTGGGGCCTCCTCAGACCTCACCGTCGCTCTAAATTATTAAATTATGTCTTCCTTGATCATCCAAAGGTCCTGGTGCCTAATGCGTGTTAATGTGATGGAAGTGTCAGATACAGTTAGTTTCAGCAGTCAAACAGGAGTTTATAGCCCCAGACGCCATGAACTCGAGTGTGCTGTAGACTGCTGTAGTCAGGGAAATTTCTGTACCATTTCGGTTTGGTGAGGAAGTTCACATCCTCTTTAGGGAGGGTTGAGGAGCACTGGGTAGAAGGTGGTATAGTAGGCTTCACCCCCATAATTGCTGTTACTCCTCCTTTGAGAGATAATATATCAAATGGACGGATAACCTCAAAATTCCACTTTCCCTCTCAGGGAGAGTTTTGCACTGCTTGCATGCTCTCTTCGCTGGTATCTTTATGCTGAGGAAATTCCAAGGCACATTTTTAGGCATCAGAACATCTTTCATCTTGGTGCTGAGAAGACTGTGTGATGTCAGAAACAGATCTGTTTCTCTACAGCTTGCTACTGAAATTTCAAGCGCCTGCCATGAAAAATTCAGCTATAAATAGCTGTGGAAGATAGAAGTGGGTAGTCCAGGAGGGAGTAATAAAACTGGCACGTTCTCTGGTCTGTCTAACGGAGCAAGATTTTACAATTAACTGCGACTGTATCAGTTTCCTGTCTATAAGCAGGAGGAAAAAACCCACAAAATCAGATAGTAGCCGATAAGCAGGAGAGAGATGAATCAATTTTAATTGAAACTTCTGGTAGCTTTGCTGTTTAGAGGCAAAAAGCAATGCCTAGCTGTGGTAGATAAAGTGGAGTCCCACCTGTACAGGCCCGTTTACACTGAAGTGTCTCCTGACGACACGTACAGAAACAAGTTCTGTCAGTGGCAAGGAAGTAAACAATTTTCCCCTGTGAAAAACGATCCTTCTGGGAAAAATATTGCCCTCTTAAGAGGCAGTTCAGTGGTTTTAATAGTCTTGCATTATTCATGGGGAATCATCTCTCAGGGGCTGCAGAATGGAAAAAGAGGCTTCCTCTTCTCGGAGTAGAAGGAAGAGGCTGTGCAAATCGGTTTGCACGTGAGAGAAGTTGGCCAAATTTGGATGACTGGTGTCCTCTGACAAGGGGAATCCTCCTTGACTGGTCGAGTGCAAAACTGCAAACCTCTCGTCAGAGCCTTCAAACCTGCCCAAGTTACTGAGAAGTGAGCAAAGTTCTCACCCCTGTTCAGTGGTTCTTAGTGTCCCGAGATTTTCAAGAGAAATGTGCTGAAAGACACTGATGACACAAATAATAGGAGACATATTTAATTCTGTGGCAGACAAAGACATCTAGAAAAACTGGAGAGCAGCAGACAAATCAGAAGACTGAGACTGAAACAGCGTAAATGCCGTAGTGGTCCCTTTGGGTAATCAAATGCATCAATGTAAGCTCAGAGCACTGATTAGGAGAGGGGAGTGAGGAACTGATGGAAGGGAAGATAGCATTTGGTAGAATATAATAATATAGATAGAGGAATATAATAGTAGAATATAATAATAGTGTGATTAGGAAGAAAACAGGACGTGTGAAGTCAAACAGCAATCTGAGTTCGTGCTGTTCATTGTTGTTTTCTTTTTCATCCAAAAAGGAAGGAAGCTCCAGAAATGCCAGAGGAAATCAGGGCTTTCCTTAAAGCTTTTAGAATATTCAGTTCTAACTTTTAGCCCTTAGTTACAGTAAAAAAGCAATCTGGATATAGATCAAAGGAAACGCTCCTGATACACTGGCAGCAAAGACGTTCACCAAGTCTTGCGAAAGCAGTCAGTGAAACAGCAGATGCTGGTGGCAAATCTTGTGTAATTTCAACAACGATCCATTTAAAAAAAAACCAACAGAATCTGCAAAAAAAACGAGTTTATTTTCAAGGTATTTCAAACTATTTGTCTATAGACGGAATACTGTGGCAAACCTTGAGCCCTTGCTTTGGCAGTTAAATACCGAATGCTAGTCCTGGTAGGACGTTTGTCTCCAAACTGTGTGGTGGACCTCACTGGGTTTCTTCTGTTTTGTGGATTATTTTTTTTTTCCCACGTGCAGGTGCATGTTAAGCACAAATGCTGCATATGGAATGATTCTTTTTTTTTCTTTTCTTTTTTTTAATATTGACATTAAATATGTTTTTAAAAAATAAAAGTTAAGAGGCCTGGGCAAGTCACAATGAAGTCCTTGATACACCCAAGTGCTTCAGCAAGGAAAGATTTTATTTGCTTTAATACGATAATTCCAGGATTTAAAGTTGAATATATGCACAAGCGATTTGCAAAATCAAGGCCGTGTTAGAGATGTTACCTGAACTGATTTGTTGTCAGAGTGATTTCGTTCCTGTGCTGTTGGTTGGGGGTGGCGTTTTTTTACATAGCGTGTTGTAGGGGTTTCATTTTGAACTGTGAAGTACCTAGTAAAGAAAGGATTCCTGTCCACGGAGTGGAAAACATTACGGTTGCCATCACCCTTTGTTCATGACGGGAGCTGCTACGGGCAGACCTTCCTGCATGCTGCAGTGGATGGCGTTTGCTCCCCTGCTGAGTCATATAGTGCCGTTAGCCCTGTTTTCCTAGGCAGAGAAATCAAGGCACGGAGTGTGGAAACAACTCATCCGTGCCCTGTGCAGCGGCACTAGTGGGCCTGGGAATGCAGCCCGCTGTCTGAATCTGACCTGCACGCAGCCAGCCCTGCAGCATCTCCTAGTTCGCAGTGGAAATATTCTCACTAAACCTGGATTATTCAGTGCCAAATCAGTTATAACGCTGTTCTCTGAAGTTCCAGGCGTGGCTGTTGTTCTGCTGGGACCCAAAGATGGAGATCTTTGGCAGGCACAGGCTTTGATGATTTGAGAGATTGCCCCAGCTCCGCACAGCTGGCTGTGTAGTCCGTGAGACCGGGGATCTCGCATTCAGAAATGCCCCGTGTCAGAAACTACATTTTTAAGATCACTGTTGTATTCATCTTTTCTCTCAGATAATTTCCCACATAAAAAGTGTATTGATTAAGAGCCATGAATGCACATCTGACAGCATTCTAACATTGCTGAGGAAGAAGTCTCCTGAGGAAAAAATACCTCCTGCACATTCATGATACTGTACACAGGAATCATTAACGCCATCCTGTTGAGGGGATTGGCACCCGTTTGTGAAGTTCTTCACTTGTTAGTGTTTCGCATCGTTTTATATGTACAAGGTGAAACCTCTGCCCTGCTGAGTCACGTTCTGAAGCACATCCTTCCAGATCCACAGGCTCTTTCTCAGGGACCAATGAAAAGTAAAGGAACAAGTAAAGCTTGCTGTCTGTCAGCTGAAAGGTTATCGTGCAGGAGTCCAGCACCACTGGAGCACGATAAGGAATCTGTAAATCGAAAGAAGTTGACATCTGTTTGCCTAAAATTCTGACCTTGTGCTTACAGCTTCTTACAAAATGGATTCCTTCAGCTCTTTCAATTTAACGTGAACTGCACAGGAAAAAAACTGCGGTCCAATGGTGCTTTTACTTGGAGGAACCTTTCCTGGAAAAATGTACACCATTCCAGGAGTGCTGTGTTTCCAATCTCAGGCTGCAGGCTGGCCGCAGGACGCTCCAAGCTTGGCTGAGGTCTGTTCTGAACGTCAAAAAAAAGCTGTCTAGGAAATCTGCCCATAGTTCCTGAGAGATGCTCCCGTGTCCGTGTTACTATCTTCAGTTTCATCTTCTCGTGATGAAAGTTGAATTCAAGCAAGCTTGCTGACCTGGAGCTGGTCAGGTAAGGTTTGTTGGTCTGCCCTCTCTGGGACCAAGTAGGTGGTGTCAAACCCCACCAGCTGCTCACACGGCACAGCAGGGCGAGTTCTCCGCTCGCAGCCTTCCCGCCCCCCTCACCCCAGTGGGTGCTGCACTACGCCGCTCTTCTGTGTAGTTCTAGTAAGAACTAGTTCTGAAAAGAGGAACTTAAAACTGCAAGGAAAAAGCAAAGTGGAGGCACAGCAAGGATTTTGAAGTCCGCTCCTCTACAGGCTGAGTTTTGACTCTCTGACTCTTGGCCAGCATGTGTCCCTGGTCAGCAGAAGGAGTCACTCAGGCAATCTGTGCTAAGACTTGTCAAAGTCCAAATTAAAATGCAGTTATCTCAGCCTGGTTCTGTCCCAGGCTTTTCCAGCATGTTTCCTGCTAGCAAACTAGAGAAGAGCAGACAAACAGCAGCAGAGAAAAGGCATTTATTTTGGTGATAATTTGATTATTGATTACGTATTTTACATCTGCAAAATGAATGTTTTATGACATTTGTGTCTCGAGAGAGAATGAAGCTGGTGGTAAGATGACTTCCACAAAAGGAGAGTCCCTCTAGCATAATTGTATTTTGAGAAAATGTAAGTGTACTTCTCTTTTTAATTAGTTGCCTTTAAGATGATGACTTGGCGTGTGTCTCTTAATCCAGAGAATCTCCACAGAATGGTGTCAGACTTTTTTCCCATGGCTCGTAGCTGCATTACGCTTTATTACAATCACCTTCATTGTAAGAAAACTTCTTCACTATGCTCAAGGTGCTTTCAAGTTGAGAACGGTGCTGTAGTGAGTTGAGTGTGTGTATGGTATTTTCCCAAATGGCACAGAAAAGAAAACATAAAGGCGGTGCAGGAGCGTACAGTGCTGCGTAACTCGAAGAGTTGAGTGATTTCAGGGAGCAGAACCCATGGCTAGAATTGAGATCTCGTAAATTAAACCCCCAGGGTGGTGGCTGACCAGCTGAGTGACCTTCGGGAACGCTGCTGTTCTTTTTGTACGTTTTCCCCTTTGATAAAACAAGAATAACATGACCACGGAGAGGCACAGTAAGGCTTAAATCATATTTTCACAAAGAGCTTGGGGATCCTCTAAGGAAGGGCATGTATGGATGTGGTTATTTACTACTTCACAACTTTGATTTTTTGAAGCGTCTAAGTATTGCTAGATCTGTCAGCTTGGATGTGTGTAGGTGTGGTAAAATTACAGACACATTTCCCTAAATAGCAGCAGTATTGGTGGTGTGAGTCTGCAGTGCCAAGGGGGTTGGGCAAATTTAGGGTTGCAGGTGTAGTGGAAGCTATCGCACAAGTGCGAGTCTCAAACATTGTCCCCGAGGAGAGAGTCACAGGGTCTTCCGAGAGCTTTAGGAATGGGCGTAGAAAGCTGGTTTGCTTCGTTCACCTGGTTTCTCACCTGGTTTGTTCTTTGATCTTTTAATACACAAGGATCGGTATTTTACTCCTAACTGCACTTTGGATTACCCTTTATTTTTTGGCTGGAGAAGTAATTATTTGAACGAAAGCTTGTTTTTTAATTGGTTTAAAGGGGGCGGCAGATGAAAGGGGGAAACTGAGTGGTAAGAACTGCTTTCAAGAGAGATGTTGCAAAGCTGACCATGACAAAAATCTTCATTAAAGCTTGGCTAGAAGTGCTGCCTGCTGTTCAGAGGATTGTAGGATTTTAAAAAGCGCTCTGGCCTCCAGGAGCAACCCCAACAGCCGGTCCTGGCCGATGCGTTAAAGACACCGGCGGGGAGCAGCGCGGGGTGGATACTCTACTCTCGTTACAAGCTCTCTCGGAGCGTGCCTCATGGGTTAATCCCCTGAGCTCTCACCAGAGGAGTCCTGGCTTCTGGGGCGGCAGCTTGTCGCAAGACGGAGTAAGAAATGGAACGGCGTTTTGCGCTGTAGCCTGCGAATGTGTGTCGCCCTGGTAACCGCTTGCATCTGCAAGCCTGAGTCGTAAGAGCTGTGGAATCGTAGGGTGAGGGTTTGTAACCTGCTGAGCATCGGGAATTCCTCATAGACAAAGCCATGTAGGATAGAAGAGGGCTTTATTTTTACGTTCCGGTTGCTTGACGGGCATGGCCAGGACACCTACTCCAGCTGTGTCTGTCCCACCACATGCACGTTCAGCTGTTCTAGATGGTGCTCATTAGATCTACGCTCGATACACAGGAAAGCAATGCGGAATGTGTCAGTAACTGCCGCATTTCATTGTTAGGGTGGTCAGACACGTGTTAAAAAAACCATAAATAAAGGTCTTTTCTGTAGCTGAAGAAAGGCACTCGTCAGAAGTAAAGCACATCTAAAACGCAGAGTCAACGTGGGACCGTGCTGGTAGGCTGGTGGTTTGTTCTGCAGATACCTTTCTGGTAAAGATGGTCTTTGCCCTCTTACAAAACCCATTCGATTTGAGGAGCAGGCGCTTACAAGTGGGGTAGTTTCAGTGTCTTCAGCGAGGAGCTGACAATTAACAGCAGATGAGGATCCATTCTCGAAACTTTTACCGACAAGGTGTTGGTGTTTTGTAGCACCTCTCCTCCCTGTGTCTCACGGTGATTCGCAGACGTGAATTTAGTCTCATAGCACCCCTCTGATGTACGTAAGTGTTGTTAGTCTTAGAGATGTGCGAAATATGCATGACAAAATTGGAGGCTTTCGAAGTTTACACCCCTCACAAGCTCAAGGATGTTAAGGAAATGCAAAGTTATTTGAGATGTTCTGCGTCAGAGAGTCCGTCCGCTTTTCCTCTCTTTGTATCTGTGTGTCCACAGCCAAAATGTCTGTAAGCTTTGTGTATAGCCTCGTTATCGTTCCAGTTTTCAGCAGGGGTGGTTGGAGATTTTCCGCAGGTGGTGTGTTTTAAGTCTTTGTACCTCCTACGTAGCCAAATCTAAATAGCTGCCCAGCGTACAAGAAGAGATCAGGCAAGCGACTCCCTGTCTACTCAAGAGAACTGCGATGTTAGGCAAAGATTTGTTATGAAACCGTGATGGGAGAAGGCAGCAGTAAAATGGACAACTTGTTATTGTTTGATTCCACCGTAACGGTAAAGGAATATTTTCCTCTTCACACTGCTGTGGTGTGTCTGCATTAGTACTTCAGATGGATATTGGGCTTTTGAAGTGAATCTCCACTTGCTGTACTTAAATTTGTAACACAGAGAGGTCTTGTAGCTCATGAGCTGTGCTGCTTCGGAGTGACACTGAACTAAAAGATGGAGCCCAGCCTCGAGGGGGCTATCAGCTCCTGGGACCAGAAGAGGCTTCCTTGAGACCGAGCAGCAGCTGTTTCATTTCCCAGCTCCACTGCTCTCACTCTGCACTGATGGGGACCTACCCCGTGAGTCCCAAATACACCCTCTTTAACACACTGTGTAAGTCTCAGCTCTCTGGTGGTTGTGAGGATGACCAGAGTCTAAAGACGCAATACAGCTCTTGGTTTGGGTCTCTTTCTGCCCTTGTGGTAGGGAGGGGATGTCAGAGTGACTTGACTGGCCCCATTTATTTTCTGCTCTATGCTTTTTTGTTAGAGTATGCTTTAGCTTACGTAGGAGTCTGTACTCTCTGTGCCGTTTACGCTTTGATTTGTTTGCTTGGTTTAGTGATTAAGTTTGCTTTTCTTAAAACTGGTTTGCATGTCGTTGTGCAGATCCAAAATAGTTAGTTTGGATTTGGCCAGTCAAACCTGGCTGTGGTTAAGCTGCACGTTTTTCCCCCACTATTTACGGTCTCTGATTTGATAAAGTTTTTCAGTATAATTGCGCGAGCAGCAGGAAGGGGAAGCTATTGTTATCGAAAAAAGGGTTTTATTGGAATATTAGAGGTGTCCGTGTGATCTACTAGACTGGGATCTCAGAATTATGTAGCCAAGAGGACTACAGTGAAACTGATATACAAGATACTGCGTGATTCATTGCTTCGTATCTCTACTATAACGTGTGTAATTTATCACAACTTGCTTTGTGAACTTTGTTCACTGTATTAGAGTCACAACCCCCCACTTCCCATTTCAGAAATCAGGTGAAGGGGTGTGCTGAAGTCCTTTGGGGACTTTTCTTCAGGATCAGTTGGCTTTCCTGACGAAAATTGTTTCAGGAAAAAGCAGGCATGCCCATTCCTATTTTTCAGGTGATTTTGCACTATGTAAGCATTTTAAGCTAGGGAGCGTTCCTTTAACGTGCTATTTCACTCAGTTGGGTTGACAAAGCTCTAAAGGTGTGGGAGGTTGGATTAGTGTGCAGAACTCTGAAACAAACGCCAAACGACCAGAAGTACGCTGGTTTTAATAGCCTGTCCTACTGTGTAGCTCTGTGTCAAAAGGACCCCTCTGCCCACACACACCCATCACAAAGGAAGTAGTCGGATTGTTACTTCGATTTGCTTCTGGTGAATGGTTTGTGATAATGAAATTTCCTATCTTCAGGCAGATTTACCAAAGCTGTGGGTGACGGAAAAGGAAAGGAGGCTTTGTAGCCACATGGACATATGTGAGTGTGCTACTTTTAGCCCTTTGTGTAGATGTCCTCTGGATGGAATTTGGTAGGCTAGCAGAATCTGGGACACTTTTTTTCCTTTCTGGTAGTGTACCAGTAACATTTTCCTGTAATACTAATATGCTGTATTGGCCATGAAAATTCAGTGCTTTGCATAATCATTCAGTGGTCCGTAGTGATTTAAAAAAAAAAAAACCAAACAGTGTTACCCTTTTCTTTTTAGTAATATAGTGATAGTGGTACTAACCTACTACTCCTCAAAGACTACAGACAGCCTACTGGAAATCAACTCCAGATTTCCTTGGTCAGAAAATTATACACTAGCAGAAGGCTTACGGGAACTCTGAATGGTCATAAGCTGCAGCGTGTGGTTCTGGAGATAAGCTCAGAGTGCTGTCCGGCAGGTACTTCGGGATTCTGGCTTGGACCCGTCTGTCTCGGTAAGGGACTGTGTAGTGATGATCAAGTGCCTCAGTCTTGTCGGGTGATTCTACTGAGAAGGATGTATTGGAAATGACTTCAGAGTTCGTGTTATAGACTTGGGGACGTGCTGCAGGAGAGTTCTGCTGAGTCACCCTGGTAACCAGCCCGAGTGCAAATAATAGGTTCTGCAAAGGAAATAGAGGGCAGGGAGGAAGGGCAGGTGGTCCTCTGCGGAGAAGGAAAACCAAACTGTCAAGCCCAGCAAGCTGCAGTGCCACTTGGAATGCAACTTTGTGTGGGAGAGATGAAGGAGCAAAATGGGGTGTTCTGCCACTGAGTTTTTTGGAGGAGGAAGATGTGTAACGGGTTTAGAGCACTGCAACCTTTCAGCTCCCCGGTGTGTCAGAGAGGCTGTCACCTAAGCGAAAACTAGGCGGAGAAAAGCAAATCCAAAACATTTTTCAGCTGTTGACTGTAAACACCAAAAAGATGGAACATCTGTATTTCTAATCAGGTACATGATAGGCATAATGTTGTGTTGTGCCATAATCATGAATTTGAAAAAGGGGAGTGTTGGGTTTGGATCTCATCTTGTTAGGATCAGCTCCCTGTTTAGTTACTACTGTATTGTAAGAAGGCGATTTTTAAAGTCTCTGCTGATGTAATTTATCACCTACATTCAAGGCTCTGACAAGATACTGGCTCTTGTGTTATGCATAGTAATTGCTGCTGCCCTCTTTGGATTTACTCTCTGTGCGCTTTCTATAGCTAGAGTACTTCTGCTCCCCGATCGGCTTTCCCAGCAAGCATGTGCAAATGAAATGAAAGTGTCATAATTTCTCCTCACGTGTAATATATACAGTCTGTGATTTTCCTTTTTATAAAATGAGGCATATAAAGACCTGGTATAGTGTGTTACGTGCTCAAAATGAAAAAAGTATATTTGATGTATTAATTGGCTGGAGGGTAACTCATTAAGGATCAGGTACAAAAAAGCTGTCAATTGGGTCTCTGATGAAAAGCTACTTACCTACCAGCGACTGCTCGATGCGTAACTAAGGCAGACCGTTTACAGACTTCAGTTTATACAGAACTGAAATTACACATACTCAGTATATGACCAGTTTGTTCACGCGATGCTTCGTTATAGGCTTCTTTAGCTCTTTCATCACCTAAAGGATACAGAAGCATAGCACAAACATAATTTAGCCACAATGGGAGTTGCAAGCTCAGTTTCTTAACCTGAGAATCTCAGTCTAATAAATTATCCAAATCTCAATATTTGTCAATTATAATTTCTAGTTACAGTCAACTTTGAGAGATCTGACAGTTAAAACACAGCTCAGTTTTGCTGCACTAGTAATCTAAAAGCAATCAGCTGGAGGAAGTGCAGGCTATCAGCTACCTTTTGGGCTCTAGCATTTACCGTTACGATACTTTCAGAGCAGCTTTGTCTCATTGCCAGCCGGGCAAGTTCCATGTTGCAGAATTGGAAAGCAATATTCATGCAGAATATTACATACAAGGGGTTGTATACCGGCAAGTTCTTCATCTGAATATTTCTATTAATTATAAAAACCCTGAGAAATCCTGTGTGGATTCTTACAACAAATCTTTTAGAAGCGAATCCTATGGATGATGGATAATTAAGATTCTTTTGGATTCTTACTACCTCAGATGCTCACACAGAGAGAATCTACAACCTCCCTGCTTATTGGTGAAAGTGAAGTTCTCATGTTAGTACAACAGAGATCCAGAAATAATTGCAGTCTCTTCATGAATATGAACATCCAGCTGGGATTTAAATCCCAGTGATGGAGCGCAAAGGGTAACGCATTAAAGCTGAATTCTCATTAGTGAATTGAACCGCCATGTTTTGGTAGGTACGAAATATCTCTGCTAGTAGGAAGTTAAAGGAGCAGAAGAAGAAGGAAATAAGCAAAGCTGCTGAGAACGCGGCCTGGAAGGTGTTTTGAATGAAGTGCCTAATACCCTCGTCATACCAAATAATTTTCCTGCAGCTCGGATATTCAGCGGTAGAACTACTTTAATCTCATCTCCTCCTCTTGAATTAGATGACATAGGTACATGTGCTGGCCTGAGGGCAGTTCTGTTCCATAGCACCTGTTAGTCTTCTGGTATTTATCAGCTCTTTGCTGCAGCAGAAACAATATTGTGCACAGGTTTTGCATAACAAAATTATGTCCAAACGAACATTCAGTTTGAATTTCTTCTACCAGATGAGTCTACGGAGCTGTGGCCACCAATGTCTTCCCAATTGAAATGCTGTAAAAAGGGATATATTTCCATGAAGTAGGTGTATGTGCGTGTGCCAACCCACGCTGCCTATCGTGAAAGGGGAAGGTTTGGGAGACCACCTTCTTTATCAGTGCATTCGCTTCAGCTGTCTGTGGTGTCAGCGAGGACCACCGGTTGTGAGCTTGGTTGGAAGTAGCTGCTCTCTCTTTCGAACTGGATGCCAGTTTGGTTACATAGCTAAGGATAGTACTGGGCTTTACTACTCTAGTGTTGTGCTTGGCACAGCACATCACAGGGGAAAGGAGTCAACACATTTTTGATGGGGAACTTGTACCTCTGAACAAGGTTTCGATTGTGGGTAAGGTGGCATAAAATTAGTTCAATGGAGTTGCTCTGCATTTCATCAGAGTGAATGAGATAAAACCTGGCCTGGAGCCCGACAAATGTCCCAAAACTCCTCGCTTCCTGTCAGATGTGATAGTGTCTTCGCTGTTTTTGATGAATGTATTCTATGCTAAACCTCCTCCTTCAGAGACGTCCTTTTTGAGCTCTGCTTTATGAAGTGCAAAGGCATTCTCCCTGCCTTGTTATCTAGGTCCCATTCACAATGATGACATTTTATTCTTTATGTAAATGTATTGTAGGGAGGCGAAGCAAATAAAAAGTAATGAGAAGATGAGCTTAGATGGTGCTGTACAAGGAATGCAATATTTCAGTGAAACAAGAGACAGCCAATAACACTGCCCTGTTTTATCTTTTTGAACACGTTTTACATTTCATTCCAGTGCTCTGCATTAATTCACATACTATGCCCGTTGATAATAGGTTTATTTAAAACTTATTAGAAGTTGTAGAAAAATGAGATTTGTATAGGAAAAAAGTCTGTGGAACTTTCTTCATTTCCCACTTCCTCCTTTTCCCACCCCTCAGTGTACTCAGCAAGAGGCTAATGCGACAGACACCAGTCACACTTTCGTTGGCACTACCTGTCAGTGTTTCTCAAAAACCTTCACGTCACGGAAGCGGGCATAGGATCCAGGCTGGCCAAGCTTGCAAAGGCTGTGAGCCTAAGGCAGTCCCAGCTGCCGTTATTGGGAACTGGGAAACCACTTGAAGGTGCTCCAGCACATCGGAGAGGCCTCGTGGTCCAGAGATTCTTATTTCTGAGTGTGCGAGACCTTGATGTGTGCTGGAGGTGCCAGGCTGAGAGCCCTGGAGGGAGCGACTGTTGGCTGGTGTGCAGAGTGGCACCACAGCTCGCCCCACACCCAAATGTCCCTGGGCATTTGTGCATCTCCTCCAGCAGCAGAAATGTACCTTTGTTTCTCCTGCTTATTTAGTTCTTGGCTGTATTCCTAATCCTCCCCACGAGGAGGCATGTGAGTAGCAGTTGTTAAAAATTCGGGGATGTGGATACCTGCCAGTTTGAAACTGGGAGCAAAAGCCGTGCAGAACCGTCAAGTACGTTAGTCATGCCTAAGGGCCTTTCCCTTGTACCTGCCCTGCAGTAAGTCTTCCATTATTCATCACGTTATTTGCACTCTGGTATATGTATTTATGCTGTGGTATCGACGGTTTCATAGGAGAGGTCTGAGCAGACGTCCCTCTGACCTCTGTTATGCTGCATGCCCTCCCTGCACCTTCTGTAAGCCGTTTGCCTCATCCTGTCGATCACATTTATTCGAGGTTTTTCTGCGACACGGTATGAAGCAGCGGTTGTCCAGGACTGCTGCAGCTGTGAACGAGCCGCCATGCAGCTGTCGCTAGTCCACGCAAGTGCAGGGGGACGGTGCATGCAGCACCAGGAGGGACGATGCTGCCCCGCCATTGAGACATCAGCCCTCTAGCTCCACCGTGCTCTTGGGGTAATCTTTGCATCGTGCTTTCTGGAGGTCAGAGCATTAGATGCTGGCAGCTGGCTGCAAAGAATAAAATGGTTTGCTTTGGAATGGGTAGGTAGAGAGCTGCCAGCTCTCTGCTGGCAGCGGCGAGGGTTTGAGTACGTTGTCTGCAGACTAATCAGCGCAGCGCTCCGGGACCTTTCAGTAGCTCAGCTGTAAAAAGTCAGGGTTATTGAGGAGCACGGAGAAGTACATTTCTCTCACACTTGGAATCCAGCTGTTGACATCAGTGTTTCATTGAATCACGAAGCAAGCTAGTCGCAGGCCGCTGGCATTTAACTAGGCAAACATCTGCCACTGGCTGAAGGAGGAGAGGTCAGCACGAGGCAGCTGCGTGGAGTGAATGTCCCCTCCTTTTCCCGAGAAACTTTCCTGTATTACCTGTGGAATCCTTTTCCCTTTCTTCTCCGCTTCCATCAGTCCCTCGGTGCTCCAGCCTCTTACCCTTTGTTTTCACCTGCTGAAGGAGCCGGGAGAGCGGGGGCTTTGCTGTGACAGCATAGGCTGGAAGTGCAGACTGGGACTCCACTTGCTAAATCCATCTGTGCCATCTCCTTGGCTTGTGGCACCGTTTTGAAGAGGGCCCCCCTTTTCCCCCTTCATTTCCTCAGCAGCCCACTGATCTCAAGGAAGACAAAAAGCAATCCTCAGCTCTTTGGTCCCCTCCAGCAGTCCATAGTGGCCAGCGTTCTCAGATAAAAGAGTTACCTGAAGGGCTGGTGGATCTCAGTCAGCCAGTTGTCCCTGTGCCGTTCCTTTGGCGTGTTTGCATACTGTCTGTGGCTTTGCAATGCCTTGGGATATAACCATGGTGACTTATCTTTTGTTGTTCAAGCTGACCGACAATTTTATTGCATGAAGCTGTTTTAATTATCTGCCCAGAAGAGTAAAAGACAAATTAAAAAGCATAGGAGAGCCGCAGATACTCTTGAAATTAGACTGCTTTCACTTCCACCATCTCTGACCTGCTGTCTGTCTTGCGAGGTGAAGCAGAGGGTGGATGCTAATGTAAAAGTGAGGAGATGGAGAAGAGTGACAGCATACTTATCTGTTAAATTATTGAAGATTCTGAATTACTTTCTCAGTGGAATTTTCTCATGTTAATTGCATGTTTCAACTCGTAAGCGCGATACTGGGCAGTAAGTCTTATGCAGTCATCAGCATTTTGGAATTAATGTGTTAAACTTGGAGGATGTGTGTGATCTTTTCAATACAAGGTAAGATAGATCTTTTTGATATTGTTCACTGCTAAATTTCTTAAGTTATGCATTTAGCTCTCAGCGTTGAAGAACCCCATTAGAACTGAATTAATACATAGTACAGCTGACATTGGATCTTCTACTATACCTCACATTTCTTCTTTCTAATTATTCAGGCTGTATGGCTTGTGGAAGATGACTCTATAGGTGCATGTACAGACACAGGCAAGGCAAAGAGCCCAAGAGCCCTGTGAACTAAGAAGTAGTAATAGAGAGACAATATGTCAAGGAGTGACTGTTCAGTGTGGCTGTGAAGAAACTAAAGGAAGAAGAGGGAGCTGCTCAGGTTGGATAGGAGCCCAGGAGCCAGCCTTGGGAAGCAGTAATAATGCAGTAGATGGGTTGGAGTCAGTGAAAGTGATGCTGACATGGAGACTGGGAGAAACGCTTCAAAGAACTTCTGTCCAAAGCCATAGATGAAATTGTTTTCCTTTTTCCAAAGAAATAGGGCAGGCTGAGGTGGTTGGGTTTGGGATAGGGTTCCCAGAAGAATTGTCACTTTGATGTCTGTTCCTCAGAAGGAGAAGATGGCAAGGCACTAGAAAGTAATGCCATCACACAAACTTTACAGGAAGACATAGCGTTTCAGGCTCATTCTGTGAACGACCAACTACTGCCAGAAAACATTCACTAAATAGCCCAAACCTGTGGGCCCTAAAATCAGTGTTTCTTGCAATTCTTCAGATAAATTAGGTAGCTTGTACACGTGCCTCAGGCAGCCCTTCAAAGCCAGGAGTGCAGGGCAGAGGTGATGTATTTTTTTATGTCAGTTGAAATATTCATAGAGAGCAGCTGAGCTAGCCAGAGAGAGAAACCTGCTTCCCGCTAGAAAGGCTGCTGGGCAGGTGGTTAAAAGCCCCGTCCCCCATCCTGGGTCAGCATGTGTGCCGTTCACGGACCTGGTGCCGTCCACCCGCGCGGGGCTGGCTGCAGCCACGCTTCTCGTTCTGTCTGATGTCAGAGTCCTTCAGCTGTTTTCTGCGCTGAACTGATTCCCGACTTCTCGATGTCAAGCCCGGCAGTACGTGTGCTTTGGGGATGTGCCAGCAGATTTGCTAAGCATGTTCGTGTCGAACTTTTTGTTCTTAGTTTAGCGCTGTCGTGTGAAGGAAGCAAATTCTGGATGGCGGGATATAGCGAAAATACTTTTGTTTCACCTCTGTTTTAAGCAAGATAAACATTTTGGCTTTTAAAGCCACTATTCAGGATTTTTTTGCCTTTTGTACATGTCATTCACCTGAAAGTTCTCCGTGCTTTGAAAGTAAAGCAGATTTGAGCTTGAAAACGTGCACGGTTCTGGTGTGGGTGTTCATGTCATTGTGCTGCCTTGCTAACAAACGTTTTAACTCAAGCCCTTATTCTAAATATGAAGTTACTTTTCCGGGCATCAGTTTCTGATGGGTGAGTATGTTGGGGGTGGTTAATTGTGTAGCCTTAGAGGAATCTCGGACAGAAATAGATCTCAACGATGCAGGTATTTGAGAACGAGAACTCAGATGAAGACCTAGTTCCCTGCCATGGCATAGGTCCAACGAGCTGGGTTTGTCTATTCTTTGGCAATACAAGTAAGGAGCAATTCGGGAAGCAGCACCTGTGCATTTAAGGGGATGAATTCCTTTTGGTGTGATGCGACATACGTAAATCAGTGTCTGCTACTGATTAAAATTTTTGTACTACTCTTGCCATGCTCTGATGATGATGTTGCTCCCCAGCTGCTGGTGACAGGTTTTTTGGGGGGTTGCTTTGGGTTTGGTTTTGTTTTGTTTTTTAAAAAGATTTAGAACTCGGACAAGAAAACTAGTTTTATAGATGGATAAGAGATGAAGTAATTTTGTAACTTGTCTTCTTTAAAAGGTGAGAAAGGGGGATTTGCTACGGCCAAGCCATTTCTCAGTGTCACACCGTACCAAGGACCTGAAACACACTCTCTAGTTCGGTTCCATGGGTTGAAACACCTTTCTGTCATGGGCCACAAGCCAAGCCTTTCATACATACTTGCTTGCCTGAAAACCTCTCTGTGTACCTGTGCACCTATATTCAGGGATGTTCCTGAATGACCTCTAAGCACACTAATGGTATTTATATCAGCAAAGAACTATACTGATAATACTGCCCTGTGTTACGGGGATAAAGTGCTGCTTCTATGAAACCACATGAGGAGAGTTTAACGTTCTCTTTTGCCATGATTTTAATTAATCAGGTTGCTCTGAATGTTGTGATTTTTGTCTCCAGAATAAATGGTATCAAACCAATGTAAATAAAATAAGATAAATACTGAGAGGGGGTTGTAATTGAAAAGACAGTTCAGGTACGATTAAACCCCAATTTTCTGCTATGTTTGTTTGTTAGACATTCGTTTTAAATTCATTTTTTACTAATTTAGTTTTGCTTTAATTTGTATGACCTGACTCATCATTTGTGTGTAGCGTCAAACATTTAGGGATGTTCTGGAAAAACTTTAAAATGGTGTATGAGTGACTTGAGTCTTTGTGTTTTTTCTGAATTCCAAATGAAATGTATGTTTAAATAAGCAGGAGGAGAGGGAAGGTGCTTCAGGAAATTTCAGCACAGAAACCTGCAAGTCTGACCAAACGGCAGCTGGTTTGGATGGTTTTGGTGTTTAGAATAACCAAAGTCTTCTGAAATAAAAGCAAAAGTATCAATTTTGCACCGATAATTATGAAAGCCCACTTCTGACACCTTTTTAAAGACCTAAACTCATAGCTTGCCCTTACCGTATCCCAACAGAAAGGTGCGCTATCCCTGCGACTGTCTGAAAAACTATCGGTGGGAAGCCCTGTGTCAAATGAATTGGCCCCTCTAAGACCAGGTTTTTTCCGAGGGAGAGGTTTCTGGTTACTCTGCTGAATACAAATTGCAAAAAGCCTGCAAGCTAGAGGTACTTGGCTTTCGAAGCATGTGTCCAGGAAAGCCACTGGAACAACAGTTCTGGAGCCTTGGTTGCAGAACCTGGTTCAAAATGGGCACCAATCTTCCAAGTTTTTCCTCTTCGTTCTGCCTTTATTCTTGGTAAATAAAGTTGAAGGAAAGTCTCAAAGATGAGAATAGCTGTTTCTCATTCCTGTCCAATGGTTGGCCTTTCTGCCAACTGCAAACGCGTTGGCTGGCTGTGGGTACAGACACGTGCAGCGTGAAGGTATGCACGGACAGATGTAACTGACCCAGTAAACAGCTTCCTTAAAAACACCAAAGTTCTATTAGTTGCTGTCATCTGGAATTGTGTTGATGGTTCAGCTGGAAAACTTTGCAACCTCTCTAGGTCCTGGAAGAAAATCTTCCTTTAAAAGAGCAAGTCCTTCTCTCTCAAAAGCACACTCCTTGGAGATGTTTTACTCAGAGACAGACGCTAAGGTTGTTACGGAAAACGCAGGAAGTTGCAGCAGAACAATTTTTAAGCACATGGTGCGGAACAATAAGAAGTGCTGGATTACATACATGTCTCTTAAAGTCTGTTTCTGATGTCTCTGGAAACTACAAAGGTGCTGTGGCGGGTACAACTGAGAAAGCGTAATTGGAGAACGCTCTTGGAGAGAGCAGTGGGCTGGTTCAGACTGGTTTGTTCACTGACTGGGACCGGCCTTTTAAGCGTAGCTATGAATGAGTGGCTCAAGAGCCGCTGCTGTAGGGTACGTGCGTGTCGAACATCAGTGTCATTTAAGAGTGGGACGCCTTCTTGAAGATACCTTCGTTTTCCATAATTTCCGCCTTGCTCTATGGTAACGTTTCTGTGGCTGGGTTCTCTTGTTGAAGGGGCACACACATCACCCACCTCTTTATGGGGCAGCCGCAGTGCTCTCTGTCCCTTTCCCTTTGAATTTCCATAGTGTTTAGTGTGTATAAACCAGGAGCAAGTGCTATTACTGGAAGAAATCACAGTCAAATTATGTAATGCTTTGACGTATGGTGCTCTTGAAACAGAATGTGTGAATTTTAGCTTCAAAACAAGAAAGAAATGAAAATACTTAATCCTTCTACCCCTGTGCACGTGCAGATAGGTGTATGCTGTACTTCTAGTGAAGGTGGAGAGATGGTATTCGAAAGGAAAGGAGGAGGAGAGGCTGTGGGAGACGTTAAGGAGCAGCAGGACTTGTTGCTGCCAGATTTGTAAACAAGGCTGGACATGAATGGACAGGTACGGACATGTACTCAGAGTGAAGCTAACTAGCCAATTATAGTGTTAGAATAGGCGCGTGAATTTCATTAACGAGCCAATTAACTGTAACCTTGAAGCGCGTGATCAGTGCATGTACGGAAACTCTGTGCCTATAAATATAACTCTGTGGCACTTAATAAAGGGAACTTTCTGCACACCATATCGGCGTCTGGGTCTGCTCCGTTCCGGCATGAGGATTGTGTAAACCGCAGCGACAAGAGGCCATTTAAAAAAATCAAGGAGGGGAGTAAATATCTTCATCGACTTTATTCCCTGGGTTGTTTTTTGATTCACTTCTCTGTGGCGGCGGTGGTGGTCATGCCAGTGCACATCTACTGTTGTTGCTGTTCTGATCGCTCCTATTGTGTGTTAACTGTTCTTAAAGATTTCTTTCTGAGCATAGAAACGGACACCTTTCAAAGCCCAGAATAGTTAGTGTTTAGTCAGTGGATTAAGTGAGAATGCGTTGGGGGGCGAAGGGGAGGTGATCCAGGAGAGCTACAGATGTCACTGTAGGACCTCCTCCATCTAGTTGTATTTATTTGTATCTTCGCATGTGTGTAACCATTTTAAGTGCGTGTGTTTATTTATACATAGGTTAGAGAAGGGCAACTGGCACATGCCAAGGTATATTTTGCAGAAATACCTAAGTCTGATCTGCTGATTAGTCACAGAACTTATACCTCCAGTAGTTTAAGCAGGTGTGGGGTCTAAGATTTTCCTGTAGAATTCGTGATCTTTTTCTCCTGGGAATTTGATTATACATACTGGCATTTTGGTGTAATCAGTCCATTAAAAAAAAAAAAAACAACCAAACTGAACAGTAAGGCCTTCAGAGATACTTCTATGTTGCTGGGACTTAGAAGTGCTTTGTACTGAAAAGATTCCGGGGTGTCTAAAGGAAATTGATTGAACCTCAGACATAGTGACCATCCATTCTTCCTTCAGTCTGACGGATTAATTTTCCTAAGGGGTCTCTGGGAGCTCCTCTAGGTCCCCCTTCAGCCGATCGATTACATTAATAACTGTTCTTGCTTAATGTGGTATCGGAGCTTTTGCACGTGATGATCTGTCACGGGGAAGTTCACAGCTGGGCAGGATGTGTCTTGCATGAGCATGGCCCTCTACTAGTGCTAGGGATGAGTCACGAAAACCGAAGAAAATGACGGTGCTGCCTAGGCTGGGTGTACCTGCGACGGGAGGGAGGCTGTCTCGGGGTTGGGCAGGACTGGGAAGCACACCTGTGCCCAGCACTTGTGTCTCCAGTCCCATTGCTGAGTAATTCCTTCCTTCCTGATCAGGTGGCCTGGCACGTACAAGCTCTCTGTGTCCATCCCCCCCACGCTTTGTCTGTTCTGTCTTCAGCTGAAATACCCCACTTGGGGGCTCAGTAACACAGAACTGGTGAGCAAAGAGTATGCTACGAATGGGAAAATACACTGCTGAGTAAACGAGCTGGTAGCTGCTGCTTTCCAAATGCCTGAGCTTTAGCTAGAACAACTGATGAACCCAGCGATTTTCAGTATTGTTTTAGCGTTTCCCAGCTCTTTATACTGAACTACACGCACTCTCATTCTAGATAAAGTATTGGTGTGGTGAAGTAGTTTATGCCATTGAAGGAGAAAAATGGGAGAACTATTTCCAGTATATTATTAAAAATAAAACGCACACCAGCCTTTTTCTAGAACTGTTCGGTTTTCACCCTGCACACAGTACTCCTAATCGTAAAACATATTTGTACATTTTTGAAGGTTTGAAATACACTTTTTAATATCCTGGCAATTACGAAAGATTGAAAGATCCCCTGGCACTAGGTAGATTCTGAACAGGATCCGAGATTTGTCTCTGCCTAAGGCACGTGCCGCTTGACCGAGAGCATCAGGCAGGCAAAATGTGACTGTTACTCTTGGTTCTCACAGCATGGATATACTGCCTGGCTTAGGTGTGCAGTTGGCTTTTGCTGTCATCGGTGACATAAAGATACCCTTGGTACCCTAGGATCTCTGTTCAGTTTCCTGGGGCTGGAGGTACAGAAGGTGGTAATTTTACTGCAGAAGAAGGAGTTTTTTGTCGTTCGGTTCAGGATGGGCTTTGCTATGTGTTAGGTTCACGTGGCGAAAACCACGGCCTTTTTTGAGCTCAGTGGTTTAACTGGAGCCTCTAGTGCGGTTGGAAATGAAAACAGGAGGTAGAAAGGAGGTCAGGGCTCTGCGGTGACTAAGGGAGGCATCTTTTGGTGCCATGGAAAAGGTGAAAATAAGACAGTTTCAAGACTAAATAAGAAAGAGACGAATGTTACAAAGTCAGTGAGGAATAGGTTGCTTCCACCAAAATGGAAAGTGGGCTGGGTGAGAGATGTCAGAGGGAGGCAGGAGGCAGTTTATAACGTGGGTGAGACAGAGTGTTCTGCATACTGCATTGTTGGAACAGCTTCCCAAAGGACTCCGGAGGGTTCCTGACTGCCCGTCTCTTTCCTCTCCCGACTTGTTTTCCTTATCAAATAATGCTGTTTGCTTAGTTGTTTTCTTGGACCTCTTTCTTTCAGAATATTCCAGCATTCCCCAACTTCGTTAGTGCCTTTTTAAAGACAAAAGCTCCTATGCAAATACCCCACGGCACCTGAATCAGTTGTCCTAAGGCATTGTAAAGACCCAGAAAAAAACCCTTGATTTCTTGTTTGTAGGATGCTCCTTCCTGGAGTGTAAAGGAGGTCAAAAGAAATTCTCTACAGGAGGTTAAAATTCTGCTTTCAGCTTACCTGTACAGTTCCAGTGATTGCAGCCGCTTTTCACATAGTGATCTGAAATGGAAAATTTGTCCCTGTAATTCTGAAGCTGAGGAAAGAGTAGAATTAAAACTTTGCCTAATTAGTGCTACCTTTTAGAGGTCTATTTTAAGCTGTCTTCCTTCAGCCTGAACCGTTTGATTTCCAAAAACGTAATTTAATCATATCTGATTACTTGCTGGAATCTGCAATTAACTGAGGTGCAAGGGAATTAACAGTACTTGCCAGGTGCTGCATAATTTACTAGGAGCTGCTTGTGCCACATATATGTAAAGTTTGTTGGCTGTTTAAATGTATTGGCCAGAATATTTTAAGCTTATGGTTGACTAATTTTTATTGCTTCCTTTCATTCCTGTCCCCAGGATGACTCAAATATGAAGTACCATGTAATTATATTCTCTGTACTACCGAGCCATCCCTTGAAATTATGCCACATTGTAGTCGTTATTTCAAAAGACTCTAAACTACCTATCTAGAAAGTTATTTTGGGGATGCAAGTGGTTGCTAGGATGAAGCTAAATTTTCAAGTAATTCTAGACATGATGTTGAATAAAGAGCTTATATAAACTCATTGAAGGAGCAGTCCTCATCTCAGAAGACCTCTGAAATCCCTTTCCATCGAAATGGGTAGAAGTAGTTCTAGAAAATACCTCATTTTGTTGGGACTAACACTTCTGACCTGTTTGGGAGTCAGTTCCTGCATCAGCTGCATAATGAAAAATAGCGAGAGAGTGGAAAAATTGGCCAGCTGCCTGCCGGAAAAGGTTTGGACTAAGTGTCTGGAGTGCCTATATCACTGAATGTTGTTTTCTTTTTCATTTCGTCACTTTGTGTATTTCTCAGTCTTATTCCTAAGTCACTGAAATGGACTTCTTTCCTATCTTGCAGAGTCGGCCTGTTTGCATTCGTGGCCTGCGATGAGTGGTTTCCGGAAGCGCTGACTCCGTGGAGTCACGGAGCAGTAATGAAGGTTAACTGTCCCAAGGTGATTAGAAATCTCTCTACTATTGTATTACCATGGAAGCCTTGTTCCTGCCAAGGATGTTCTTGGTAAGAAGGTGCCAAGTCTCGAGGAGACAATTCAGTAGTACGAGTCGTGCGTTAGGGGACTCCTAAGCAGAATGTAATGGATCACAAAAACAGACGACACTTAATGCCCTTCTTGAAATAGCATCGGAAGGATGTGATGATTCAATAAATCTTAAGTTAAACCTCTTTTTAGATTTGAAGATCTCAGACTGGTATTTATGCAGATAGAGGAAAATCTTACTTAGGGCAATAGATGCGGTAAGGTTTGCAGAAGCTCCTGTGAGTCAGTGGAAAAAAAAAAAAAAAAAAGGCAGTTGATTTGCCAAGAGAAGCAAATACCACTCAGTATATCACAAGAAAAATTATATGCTATGCGCAGTGAAAACCTAGAAAATGCTTTTTTAAAATGTTTTTATTAAGCATTTGAATTCAGCTGGGTTTGCAGAAGTGTCGATGCAGAGCTCTGCCTGACATTCTGCTTAGCCAGAGCAACAAAGGATGAGAGCTGACGCTGCAAGAACGCTGCAGATGGTTGAATATTCTGGAGAAGATCCATTTCACTGGGAACTTTGAGGTCAAGTTTTCCTGTGAACTGTCACAAATATGGTTCAAGCACCTTTGTGTGCTGATGCAGGCTTTTCAGCGTGTTGCAGAAAATTCATTGCTTTTATTGCTTCAGCTGAGTGTGAGGAGACTTACCACCGTTCTTGAATCTCTTTGCAGGTTTTCAGCAGAACTCAATACATTGCTTCATGTTAAAAGTTGTCAGCGCCACTGGCAAGCACTAAAGCTGAGCAGGAAGGAGCTACGCTTCTCTGGACACGATGAATTTTGGCACAGCGCTTGTTCCCGTGGCTAAGCCCCGTGTGCACTGCTGTTCTGTCAGGTTTGTTATGTGTGTTTTCTTTTTCCAAGGTACTGTGTCTTCGCTGTGAAACTTTCATCCAGACTCAGATTTGGCAAACAGCATCCAAATCTAGCAGCATGCTGGTTTCCAGGAATAAACAATTTGTTCCCTTGGAGGAAGGGAAGGGGTTTGGATTTTAAAATGCTTCATTGTGTTTTGTAACACAAAACTCACTTTACATTTCTGTATGTAACATTTCACAAGCAGTTGCTTAGGAGAGACCTCGATGATCACTGAGTAAGTTATAACGTGTTATGTGAAATTTCAAGTTCTGTTTTTCAATTAAAAATGTCAAGTTTCTGTTTTTCTGTTAAATTCTGCGATTAATAAAGCTTCAGAACTTTGAGGCTCTTAATGTGGCTGGTGACAGTGTTTTCCTTTCCAGCTAACAGCAGTATAGGAGTGAAATTTTTAAGCATGTTTTCCAGTGTAGGAAATCAGCCTTTAAATTTTAACATGGCTAAGGGACACGGTAAAGACACGGGTATTGTACGTAATCTCCCAAGCTGTCTGTGAAAGACTTAGGAAGCAGAAGTGACTTCAAGCTTTTCTAAACTAGACTCTGTTTATGGAGACTGAAATTCCTCTATGGGATTAAACTGGAGGTTCGTCTAGTTCACTCTTTGGTTTCTGACAGAGGCTACACAGAAAAATCAAAGAATCTCATATTAAAAAGGGGTGGGATTTAGTCCATATTTATTTATTTTATTTCTCATCTCAATTTGCTAATAAAACGTAGAGCTCAGCGAGAATATGACATAAATCGGAAGAGGTTTTAGTCTTTAGTACTGTGCTAACAATCAATCTCCAGTCAGATCTTCTCATGGTACATGGAGCGAACAATCCAAATAACTTCAAAACACCAGTAGATATTTAATCCTGGGGTGAAAAATGCAATGATCAGTGCTAACTCTTGGGGGAAGTGCTTATATTTGCACTGCAATATAAGCCATTTCTTTATTGCCAGTTATCTTTCAACTTCTGTCATACTTTAAGATACACGGATGTTTATCTGCAGAAGCGGTAGCCGTCTTGGCTTGGGCAGATTGGTGGCACAATGGGACTAGTTCAGCAGTAAACTTGGAGGCTCTAGGGTTGTGTTTTCCAGGAGTGGTTTCAGTATACCGGTGCACGCTTCTCCTTTTTATCTGGGGTGTAATTTATTTTGCTTTACATAATACTAACGTTCTGGGAAATGGTGCCTTCATGAAGGGCCTTTTAATGATAATAATGAATAGTTGGATGTGGTTTTGTAGCAGTTTAAGAAACTGCTTAAAAATTCCTCCTTAAAAATACATAATTGAAGGAGGACTTTGTATTTCGTTGACTGCAGCAACCTTTTGATTTAACGCAGATGAAGGATACCAGGAGTCCGAAATTCTGCTTACTCGCAGATGAGCTCAGGGAGAGATTGCAGCCGTGATCCCCTCCCGGTTTCATTCTTGTCGCAAGTGTTAGGGCTTGGGAACATCTGGTTTTGTCTGCAGGATTTGCTGCGCTGAAGCTGCCAGCTTAGACACCTGTTGTAGGGTACGTGACTGTCACCGTTAGGCCTGAGGTGAGACCGGTTCCGTATAAAATAGAAAGCTGATTGTTAGAATAGAGTAGCTTTTGAAATGAAAATAATTCTCTGTTTCTTGAACTATTATTTCATCTGCTGATGAAGAAGGAATTGCACATTGCAGTAGTTCTTGTTTCAGTCAAATCTGCGTAAGTTACGGTACAGGCTTCAAGCCAACAGGGTTTGTGTTGGAACAGTCAGAGTCATTCTTAGACGGTTATATTACTCAGTGGGACGGCTTTCCGAACTATGTTATTCCAGTTAAATGCGACCTTCGGAAAGTCGAGGGTTTGACTATGTGTAGCTCAGTTATTCGAAGCCGTTGGGATGCAGCTTTCAGCCAATGTATTTCTAATACAGTTATTGGGGTGGTTTTGGTTTTTTTTTTAAAAAGACAATTGCATATTTTAATCTCCTGTACTGCCAATATTGAAGGAAGTCTCCCTGTCTTTTTTCTCAGTGAGATAACTTGGCTGATAACCTTTATATAGTTCAGGAACTTACTTCGTTGCTTTCTAATAGAGTTTCTGAAGAGTATAGATTTAGAGTACGATGTCGAATGGCCATATTTCCTCAGGGAAATATGTTCTCATTAATGGACTTGTTAATGATTATCATTGAAGAGACTCTAATAGTATCAGATAAACGTTGTCACAGGCCTTTGTCTTTGTCATGCAGATACGGAGATGCATCATTAATTCACAAAGTCTGATCCTCAGAGCTGTGCAAATTGATGCGGTATGATGATGTCTGAAGGAAATTAAAAGCTGTGCATTATCGATTTAATATTTCAGATTTCTATTTCCAATTAATATGGTCCAAGAGATAAGAGGAATTGAACCGCATCAGTAGTACAGGTCATTCAAAAGAGATGAAATTCAGACTGTGCCTCTATCCATTCTCACTTCACTCTGCTCCTTGGCGTCCTCTTTGAGAGGGACGTGGCAAATGCAAACTTATGCCAGTAAAGTCTCTCAGCTGCAAAGTTAAAAGCATATTTGCTATGCCAGCACAAAAACCTTATGGCGATATGAAATCATTTGCAGAATCTAGAATATGGGACCTTGTTTTTCATAGGAGACTGCCAAGCTTTGCAGGTTTTTGATCACGTGGAGCGTGCATCGTAAGGTCTGCAAGGATGACCTGGCTTGCGGTGAGAATGTGGAGAAGTGGAGTATTAGCGGGTTTTGTGGCGTGTTAACTCCACTTTTCACAAAGGCAGTTCTCTTCTCCTTTCTCTCTCATCCACACTGATGTGATGTGGATTTTATGCTCTAGCCTTGTTCAAAGTATAAAATTTGCCACCTACTCATCTCAGTGTGTCTGCCATGCTTCTCACCCACTTTTAATTTCCCCTTAGGGAAGTCACTTTCTATCCCTATTGCAAGTTCTAATTTTAATAATCCCAGTCCATCCAGAGCTGTTTCCCCAAAGAAATATTTGACTGCACACATCACTTAGTGTGTCGGTATTTCTTGTTAGCATGCAGCGTCGGGTTAGCACCTCTAGATAACCTTGATAAATTAAAAATTGGCTTATCAATATTCAGTCAGCCTAGCTCATTCATCCAAATATCTGACTTCTTTCTGTCAGAGCTGAGCTAAAAAGGCACTGTAAAAGTAAGTGGAATTAAAATCATATATTTTCCTTTTAAACAGAAATTTAATGTCGCCTGTTAATGTCACCTTAGTCACCATGGTGTAGCAACAGTGGAATAATATAGAGTGGCAGATGTGGTATCACGGTAGGTTAGTTTTCATTAGACAGTTACTCATGGGATACAGTGCACATCGAATCAACAGAAGATGTGTTCATCTCTGTGCTTCATGACAGGTCTTTGACTTTTTGACTTAAGAGAAGCAAAGTGCTTGGCAGCCAACCATTTTTGTGGGTGGCCACATCTGCAAATGATACTAATTAATGCCCTTTCCTTGCCTTGGGCAAGGAAAGCCTAATTTACTGTTGCATTAATATTCTTACCCTTACTGAAGAAAGTACTATCTAGTGGGATAATTTGCTTGAATTTCTTTCTCTGGGGAATGCTGAAAAACCAAAACAAAACAAGGTAAAGCTTTAAATTTTTTCTAGTGTGATTAAACTCATACCTAAATAGACACGTTTTTGCTGAGCGTATGCAAGTAAGAACGCTCTATACATTGGGCTTCACTCCTGAAACTTAGACTACAGTATTAGCTTGAATGTCAAGCTTGACTGTGAGGATGCCTACTAATGAATATGAGGTCAAGCACGAGTTTGGAATAAGTTAAGAAAAAGGTAAGTTTTGTTTTAACATCTTTGTTCTCATAACTTTTCTTTTCATGATCACAAAGAGATTCACGCATAAAAAGAATTTCTGGCTAATGATCCAAAATGCAGTCCTAGGCACATATGGGAAGGCTCCGAGACTGCTGGGGAATGTCCTGGTCACCTCCAGAGTGAGATGGCAGCGGTCCTCCTGACGTTCTCCTTCATCTTGGATCTAATGCTGTGTCTCTCCTTGCAAAGCACCAGTCTCCCCCTTGCCCAGCAAGAGTGCGTTCCTTGAGGCAGTTTGGCAGGGGATCTCTGTGGACCTACCAGCTGGGCTGGGTGCTCATGAGCTGAGGATGGAGAGCCCCAGCGCATATCCTGGGTCCCTTCAGTTCCGTGGGGCATCTTCCGCTCTGTCTCTGTGTGTAGAGTGCAAGTAAATCCTCAACAGTGAAAACTTTTAAATAGTCATAGGTAAATAATGAAAATTCTCTTTGGGCAATTAAAGTGCTTAGCTACTTGCCAAGAAGCTGATGGTGGCCAGCCAGTGCTGGCAAAGATTACTGGTGACTTTTAGTTTAAAATGAGATATCTAATAACTGAGACTGCTTGCTGTGATGAGAAAAACATCTCTTTACCTTAATGTTGTAGTGTACATAATTTTTCCACTTTAATGATAAGGGTAGCCAAAAAAGCATGAAAAAAATCTATATTTAGCTCCAGCTAAGTAAGTATAAATCCATATGCTAGTCAGCCTTTAGAAAAAGAGCCGTTTGTGTTAAATTCATTAAGGCTTTTCCATTAAAAACTGAGCACCCTTGAATTAGTTTGGCAGAGAAAAACTGCTGGAGCATTTGCTTGGATTTGTCTCGGTCTGGCCCCAGCCTCTGCCTTCGCTGCAAGCGTTGCTGCCAGTTAGATCACCCCACCTAGCCACAGCCTCGGAGGCCAGAGTGGTTTGATTAAGGGATGAGGAATTATGCGTGTGGTTGGAGTCCCACTGCATTATTGCTTTGATGCTCAGCAGAGGTTGAATATTGCGCCCCAGGCCCTATTAGGCTGGTCAGTTCAGATGTGGAGCATTTCTTACAATCAAGTTAGAGATCCTGGTGATCGGTTGGGAGTCCATAATAGGAAATGTTCCTGCGTATAGCTTCTGCTCACGCTGCCGTGAAAGAAGGCAGAAGGAAGGATAGGAGCGAGCCACTCGCATGCAAGGAGCTCGTCAGAAATGTTCACAGAGCTGACGACAAATTCAGCTTGCGAGGCCAAAGCATTTTCCTAGAGAGGTGTCTAAGTAATCTCGAGACAAGCTGCTGCTTTTTTTTTTCTGTTTACACTAGAAAAAATCTCCCCAAAAATCTACAAGTGTGTTTCCTCTCAAAACCCAGGCACTGAAGGGGGACCTGTGGGTGAGAGAGTGCTAAAACACGAACAGGAGTTACGGCAGCCCCTATTCTCCGTGTTGTCATAAATTTCTAAGCTCTCTTCAGAAACCGCAATACTGAACCTGATTTGTTGTTAGCTTTGTTCTGAAGCGATTTAGACCATGACTTAAAATACTTGATTAAACGAGTTACCTGCATGTTGAGTCTCCCACAGTTCAGGAAGGGAGCTGACTTCTATATTTATCCATTTGTCTTCAGGATATAATCAGTTCTGACTTTTTTTTAAGGTAAGCATGCAGAGTTAAAAAAAAAAAGCTATAACAACAAAGAAATAATTGTGTTTTGTCAGTAGTATCTGTGAACTTCTTGACTAGTACGCCATGCATCCTTGCCTTGGTTAACTTTACTCAGCATGGACGCATTATTGTGCACTCTTTCCTCTGAAATTTAAATAAATTGAGTGACAGGTTGGCTCAGGACGAGGTGGGCTCAGCTGGGCTCAGCTCAGCACAATGCGCTGAGGAGCAGCTGAGGGACCTGGTGGGGTTGAGCCTGGAGCAAAGGAGGCTCAGGGGAGACCTTCTCACTCTCAACAACTCTCTGGCAGGAGGTTGGAGCAAGGTGGGGTCAGTCTCTTCTCCCCAGGAACAAGTGACAGGACGTGAGGAAACGACCTCAAGTTGTTCCAGGGGAGGTTGAGGTTGTCCCTGAGAAATAATTTCTTCCCCACTGGGGTTGTCCAGGCCTGGCCCAGGCTGCCCGGGGCAGTGGTGGAGTCCCCATCCCTGGAGGGGTTTAACAGACACGTCAAGGTGATGCTGAGGGACAGGGGTCAGTGGGGACCTGGCAGTGCTGGGAGAACAGCTGGACTCAACAATCTCGAGGGTCTTCTCCAACCCAAACGATGCTGTGATTCCATAGTTCCTAGACTATGTGAAGTTCTTATGAAATTATTTAGTACCCATGGTTACCAAACGCATTTCATAAACCAACACAATTCTAGTGCTGTGATATATCAGCAAGTTTTCTTTTTTCCCGGCAGTAGTTTCCTGGTACAAATCCTCACAGGTATAGATAATAAAATCCAAAAATATTGCCCGTGTTTGCAGTAAGCTGCATTTCACATTACTGTTTCTGCATGACTTTATTGTCAGCGTGGTATCATGGCTCTTTGGAAGCATCAGTAGTCTTGGCCTGCTTTGTATTCCAAAGAAAATTGTCAGTCTTTAGGACATAACGTTTCAAAATAGATGAGAAAGAGCTGACAAGCCTTCGTGCCTACATCTAAAATGGAAACTGCACCTAAGCCACCTAAAACTCCCTTTTTATTGTCCTTTTCTATTGAAAATGTAAGCAGACAGCAGCACCTGTTTCAGCTACAATAACTACAGCGTTAGAGGTCCTGTGATACTGTCTTATCCTGGTAGAATTCACACTTTTTAAATGTTTTGTTCTTTTCATCTGATGATTCGGGCAATGTGTGGAATTGAGACAAGGATGCTGTGTCTTGTGGGCTCTTTCTGATGTGAAGATAGGAGTACTCACCAGAGACACTGACAGCTGTGAATGATTCCCTGTGAAGGTAAGAAAACTGACATAACTGATGTAGTACTGTCAGATTAAAGCTATTATTTCTTCATCCTGGTGTTTCTTTTTTTCTCCAGGTGACCCACCTGATCCATATCTGATCACTAAGAAAAAACAATTGGGAAAAGGAAGTACTTGGAGTAATGTAAGTCTTTCAAAAGTATGTTTAAATCATCTAGGGCTTGTGTTGTTTTCCACTCTGATCGTGCTACTCGCTTTTAAACAAAAGCTTGCAGGAATCCGTTCAATTCCTAGGGGAGGTACAAAACTGTAGTGCGAATGTTAATTCCTGTGAACTGTTTGTTATATTACTGCGATTCGCCTCCCCCTTCAGATATGTGTGTTATATGGCAAACACAACAGTTGGAGACATCTGAAATGCCTACGGCTCAGAATAGATTTCTGGAAGGGGAAAAAAGAGTACCTAGTTCATATGGAGCTTTACGTGTAGAACACAGAGTCTCATTTCATTTTCTTGTTCTCTCCTAAGCAGTTCACAGGGACTGGTAGGTGCAGTGTTGTTATTTATCAGTGGATTAAAAAAAAAAGGCTTTCTGCTTGCTGCTGTCAGCATCATGCTGTCATTAGGGACTGGGAGACTGAGGTAAGCAGAGGGATTCCTGGCCTGGTGGAGGCAGTAGGTGGCTCTGCCCCTGGCTGGGCTGTTTTCACAGCCTGCCACATTGAGTGTCACCAGCAGCAGCTTCTCCTCCGCCCACAGCGTGGAGCTGGACCCGTGCTAGTTATGTTGCAAGGGCTTCCCATGAGGGAATGGCTAAACAAACACCCACTATGCCACTCTGTGTGTATAGGGTTGTTTAGGAAGGGACAGATTGTTCGGTCATATGCTGCAAACAACATTACACCTGGAAAAAAGGGAATTTTCCCATCTCTTTTTAGCCTGACTATGAAGCTTAACAAACTTGGCATAGCTAGAGCAAGGAAAGTCTGTCTGTGGAAGGAATATATCAGCTGTCTGAAGATAGAAGATGTCAACAGCTATGAGCCTCACCCCTCATTCTATACCTGCCTTGGGAGCAGCACGTGGAAGCGGACCAAAGCTGTTAAGGTAAGAGAGCGTGAAACGCCTGAGCAGAGAGCAGAGGGCAGCTGTGCAGAAGAGAGATGCAGTGAAATGTGTGATTGCACTGCCTTCCCCACCCAGCCATGGAGGAGCTCCAGCGTGAGAACCGTGCAGCCTCGTGTGACAGATTAGCACCCGCTAAGCTTGTCGGAGAGGCTGCAGTGAGGGGTGCCGTGGGCTGGCGGAGGCAGGAAGGACTGGCTCCCTCCTCTGCTTCCCCAGGTGCCACTGCGTGATGCCTTCAGCCCTCGGCAGTGCAGCCCGGCACCCAAACCGCTGCCAACCCTGACCCTGGGTGGGCCTTGCACACCAACGCAGTCTGTGGCAGCTGACGCACAGCGGAGGAAACTGCCCTCTGCTAACTCCTAGCTAAGGGTTGTTTCTTCGTGGACACCAGGTTAGCCCAAACTGGAATGTGTTTGTGCACAGGTAAATCCAGGACCATACGAAGCTGGCAGTATTGTGATCCGAGCCTCAGTGTGCTGCTGGGAATCTGACCTCAGCTTCTGTGGTGTGAGGTAATCCGTGTGTCTTGGCTTTGTGTCTAGGGTTAGGCTGAGCAGAAAGGTGAACATGCTGTGCAGACTGAGGTTAAGCCAAGAACAACATTTCCGTGAATGTCACTGGAACTGTGTTTGTCCGCAGCATGGTCTTGCAAATATGATGTGTCCTCGTGAACCAGTTACTCCCTTCCTTCCAGATAGTCATAAGATCTGTATGGTTTTGGTTCTTTGTGATTTATGTGGAAAAATACCTGTTGTCACGCTGTTCACAGTCTCTGGACACCGTTATGTCACCTCACTGTCGTCTGGGCTAGTGAGACCACTCAGATGACCAAACTCTTTTAACATATGTTATTTGATCTGGCTATCTAGAACGTGGCATGAGGAATTCTCACTACATCGAGCGTGAATAAAGCTATACTTACCATCACAGAGCAGTAGAAGAAACAGCCGGAAAAACAGATATTGGAGAAAACAGATAATTGATGGGAAGTGAATGATGCCCACTTTGACGAGGAGGTTTTGTGTTTATAGTGATTTACGTTTTAAAATCCATGTGGTTTTGGTGTAACTTGCAAGTGAAAAAACTAATGAGTGATATTGAAGATCTGCCTGTGGACTTTAAGTTGGGCTGTGAATAACAGCAGGAGCATCTTTGTTTATGTGCAAAAGTGATACACTGTGTTATAACTGTAAGTTTTAATTGCAAGGGGTTTTTAATACATCACTTGCTCTTCTGTGAGGTGTTGCTGTCCACGTTCAGATACCCATCCAGACCAGTCAGCTTCTAAATAACACGAGAATTTACCAAAGTTTTGAAACCAAACATACTGGAGTCTCCGTTAACATCTTCCTTTTGCCTTTCCATAAGCAGTGAGACAGTGGGCTTTGATACCTGTGATTTGAACTGAACACGTTAGCTTCAGATTTCAAGCGGTTTACAAACGGGACAATCCCTGCCTTATTTACAACTCTGAAAGTCATTATGGAGACACTTGTGCTCAAATGCAGTTCCTACAGTGGTAACTGAGGTTCTGTGGATTACTTGCAAACCTGTCTAAAGCTCTTGAATCTCTTTTTTTCATTTTCTGTAGCTATTATTCTCCCTCCGTCCCTCCCCCCATCTCTCTCTCCCCTCCCACCCCAAGCCCATCCTCCAAAGCTAAGTTCATTTTAAAGTCAAGTTTTTCCAGCTATGTGGTGGGGAGGATGGATGCTTAAACCCTAACAAGTTTAAACCCACTCTTTACATTTTTACTGGGCTCACTGCAAATCCCATATACAGCAAAGGAAACCCTGCACCGGCTGTAACGGAATGCAGGTTGAGAGAGCGCATCGTACTTTTCAGCAAAATGCTGTTTCTCCCTCCTCCTTTTTCCTCTCTCCAGTCTCTCCATTTATGTCTTCTCTCTGGCTTCAAACAATGTGCTGACCGAGTTCAGTGGGCAACAGCAGAGCTGTACAAGTGGGCTGTGCTAACAGGGGGTCGTGTAGGATGGTCTGTGGATGATGGTCATGGCTCGATCCGCTGTCCTTGCAGGATTCTCTTAGTTATTCCATTTTTGCCTTCGACAGGATTTTCAGTTAAAGGATCAGGTCTGCCATTCCACCAGAAGCGTTACGTGTCGATCAAGTCAATAGCCTTGCAACCTCTGTGTGTGGCAGACCATGATCTTCGATACCATCAGCAAAGAATGTGAGCTCCTCGCAAAAGAGAAGTAATTTGCTTTCGAGCCATGAAAATGCACGGTCGGCAGTAGAAGAGGGGAACGCTGAAAAAGCGCCAAGAATGCAGGTACGTTGCAACAAAACCTGAGCAAATAGATGGGATTTTATTTCAATTCTGATTTTGATGGCACTGTTCATTTCATCTGGCAGGAGGTACTCAGGACACATCTTCTTAGTTCTAATTTCTAGTTACTAATTTTTAACCACTTTTAGTTAAGATTGGATTTGATCACCACTGATGTATATCAATCTTCAAGCTCACTGTCCCAGTGAATACAGTGGAGATGCTAAAACTTCTGTGGGCTAGAATTAAGACTGTAGGGAGTTGTGCAAATTAATGGTAATAGATAGGACTAAGAATAATTAAACGGTAAGGAATTTTCCTATTTCATTATATGTGCATTTGATGAAATCACTATGTGAAATTAAGTTTGCTTGGAACTCAGTAGGAGGTTTGCTTTGGACTTTGATGGCAGTGGATTTCACCCCTTACATTCTACAGCTCTTGAAATCAAAAGGGAAAACGCAGAACACAAACTTGTTCTTATTCTTTATTACAACTGTTCCTCAGAAAGTGCTGACCAGCATTATATTCCTGCATGTATCCCTTGGGAGGACGGTGGATGTATCTGCAGATGGAGGTGCACGGCAGGTCTTCTGTACCAGTTTTTAGTGCTCTCTGTGAATAGGGGTTTCGTTTTCCTTGTCTCTGGGGGCTTAGCATGCCATTTATTAGACAAGCGTGATCCTTATCTCCTCTTGGCAGAAGACATCACATTTCTATTGCTCATGTAAGATTTTAACTGTAAAAACCTCCCGTGCGCTCCTGAGACTGTCGCCTCTATTTACAGTTTTCAAATGAGCTGACTCGAATGCTTTTTAAATTTATTGTTGTGTTGTCAGCAGGTTAATTATCCCCTTCTCATGGTTGTCTGTGCCACTGCAGTGATTTATTTTAGACGGTGGAGGTCATTCTGCTGTTTACACAAAGCTTCTGAAGAAATCGCGTCGCAGTACAAGCAGGGTTTCAGAAGCGTTCAGTCCTTTCTTTTGCAGCAGTTCCATCCATCTCTTTGATTTTATAATTCACGTCATCACTTTTGCAAGAGGTTAGTTGTTATTCTAACAGGGGATTTCATTGCACTGTCTTGTCGTTGGAAGTCATCGTGCTGTCAGATGGTAATCTTCTTGCCCTGAAAGCTTCCCACCACCTGAGGAATTAACTGCATGTGTTACATCCCAGTTGTCTTTACATTAACACGGTTAAAGATCTGGATTGATGTTTGTCTGGCATCTCTTTAGCCTGCAGGAAAAAATATGCCAAAAGGGAAAGTATTTCAGTGAGAATGAATACAGCTTTCTTCTTAAATCAAATTTTTAGTAATTTGTCAAGAGCTGTCTCAGCACGTGCAAAACCTCTTCCGAACAGGAGTTCTCCCTGAAGAAGGCTGCCTCGCTTTGTTGCAGCCTCAATTCTTGTTCAACACTGACTGTGTCTTCTATATTACACTGCCAAAATGTTTGATAGCAGAAAGGGCTTGATTTCAGCGTTTTACCTATTTGGGGCATAAAGCATTCTTTCAGTGGTATCACCTAGCCCTTGCAGGAAGCAGGTGCTTCCTCCCTGACTGCCCCTGCGAGGAGAAGAATACCAAGTGCGCTCAGAATGACCGAGGACAGAAACACAGACGGATGTTGGGGAGGGCTGGCCTGTCAGACCAGGATGCACCCCTGGGGGGGTGGTGATGTCAGAGCTCCAGTCTCAGGAGACTGAGCAGTCGGTCCCTGGAGTGAGACAGACCACTATAGCACCTTTTGGAAGAGCAGTCTGTTTGGATCCTAGACTTCAGGTGGCCTTTTCTGTCCCCCGATTTCCTGGCGAGTGATGATACAGGTGCAAACCTTACATCTGCCTCTTAGGCAAGAGACGTCCTCCTATAGAAATACAATTATACTGGGAAACCTCAGTGTCTGCTCCATCAATATCAGCCTCAATTTAGCCTCCTGTGGTTTGTTTTTTTTTTTTTCATTTGGTATGCCAGTGGTCTTAGAAATGCCAGGGCTGTTTCTTAAGGAGAGACTGTAGCGAACTGAGCCTCAAAATTTTAAGTTGCAGCTCCACACAAATTAAAAGTTTATAGCAGTTCCTTATATTCCTCTCCCCTATAGCAGGCCCTTATATTCCTCTCCTCTATAGCAGGTCCTTATATTCCTCTCCCCTGCCAGGGTTTAATCAATATTCCATTCTAAAATCAAATTGAAAATAATTCTGAATTATGATTTCACATACAGTTTACGGGGGGGAATGTATGTATGCATGTGCATAGGTCTATCTACATATATTTTATATATATGTATAAAATAATGCTTCATAGAATAGTCATCTTTTGTTTCTTTGGAAAGAATTTTTTCCCTTTTGCACAAAATTATTTTTCTCTGTATTGATCTTTTGGTCCTTGGAATTTTCCTACCATAACCCAAAGCACTTCACACAGTTATTATTCCGAGGGCTTTTACTCTGACACTTAGCATCTGGTGTCACACAGGAATGCATCCTTCTTCCTTTTGATTTGGCCTACAGAACAATTCTAAACCGCTGATTTTGTAAAATGGCAATCAATTCCAGAGGAAGAGAGTAATGTTACGGGCTTAGGCAGTAGATGGAACTGGATTTAAGGGGTCTGTGTGATTTCATACATGTACAAATATCTAACGCCGAACAAAGAAAAAGCGAAGGAGATGACTGACCAAATTAATTTCTTTCTCTGTGAATGTCCTCTTTTCTTTTTGAAGCTTATTGCAGTGAGAAGGCGTGAATTCTGGTGAGCTAAATATAGTTTCTAGTGAGTCTGAAAGGCACAGAGCATCCCAGAGACACAAGCTGCCCGCAGGAAGCCAAGCAAGTGTCAAACTGAGGTTCCCCTTTAAGAGTTAAGGAGATTATATGCTGCTGTAGAAGCCCACTGTGCAATTACTTCACTTTCATAGTTGCAGATTGCTACCAAAATCCTTCTATCTGATAGTATTTGATGAAGCGTTTAACATTTTGAATCATGGTGGGGTCATACAGTTCAGAATAAATCTTGAATATTTTAACTGGAGGAAATGCATCTGAGAATTTTTTGTCTCAATATGCCATGCTTTTTTGCTTTAAGAAAATCTCAGGAACTTTAAAAATACACTATTCAAAATTATGTATGCTGCTATAGAATAATGGAAAAAAAAAAACCCAAAACAACTTTCTTTGGTGGCTTTGGCCATTCCTTTCTCATCATGAAGTATGCGTTAGCTCTTTGAGGCAGCTGAGCAGTCCCATTGTCCTGGGCACTGACAAGCATGAAATCGTTGCAGTCACTTTGCTATTGTATCTGGAGATTAAAGGACAGGACCAAACAAACAAGGCAGAGACCTTGAGTCAGGAGATGAGGTAGCATGAGATAATGTGGCTAAACAGTATGTCTAGCACAGATTAGCTCTGCATGAATTCTTGGCCAGTCATCCCTTTGCCAACCTGTTTGCCAGGGTAAGGTCTAGATTTATCTTTCAGATAGCGTTGATTTTTACTTTTGATCATGAATTATTTTTTGTATTCAGCTTTAATTAAGATTTGCAATGGTCTTGTATGCTTCCAGGAATGCGTAAGGAGCATACTGTGCGTTAGAAAACTCTACCTGGACACCTGCTTCTGTGGCTGTCCTCTTTACTCCTGTCCTGCCACCTGAATGACCTGACCCCTGCAGCATGTGTTTTTATCAATTTATCATTTTTCTAATGTAAAAAGCAGTATATAAGGATTTATGTGAAGCTCTTGAGATGATTCAACTATTGGCTTGCATCTCTGCAGCAGGAGGCTGTGGTTTCCATTTCCACCTCCTGCGCTAGGCTCGTACCCAATGCTCGGCAGTATATTTCATTGACGGGGGTTTTCATTGCGGAAGATGTCATCCTGAAGATGACATGATGAACTCAGCTCTATTGTTTCTCCATCTGGAAATGAGAACTCTGAGGAATACTTCAGAAAGAGCAGGAGTTTAGCTTAGGGCCCCGCCAAATGTTCCTAAAACCATTGCTGTGGCCGTGTGCGCGTGAAATGTTCAGTACGTGACAGCCACATTTCTGCCTGAAGAATTTTTGCAGCATCACCATCTACATTGTTTTCATCAGTGCACTACAGCCATTGTGCCGTTTGTAAAACACTCCAATTTCTATTAGCAGAGCAGAATTTTTTTCTTCTGTGTGAGCGACAGCAATCGTAGTCAGCTTTGCTTGTGCCTCCTCATCCTACCTCTGTAGAGGCGTATTCTTCCTGCTGCTGCAGCCGCAGGGTGAAAGGCAGCGGTAGAAGTCAGTGTGTGGCGCCACAGGAGCATTTAAATGCATCTGCCAAGAGAAATGCTCTAGCTGATCGCATACTTTTCAGCGATATGGAAACAGAAATTCTTTATGGTGCATGATGGGGGCGGTCACAAGGGGCCAATGTTGACAGTGTACAAATGTCTTTAGTAAAGGAGACTGATCTAGGGAAAATAGAGGATTTTTAGTTCCTTAGGATAATCTGCTTTAAATCTGCACTTAAAAACAATTCTTTATCTTCCTGAGGTCTACATAGTGGATGTCATCTGTGTCTGCCCATCTACCTCCTTGTTACCCCAGCTTTCCCATACTTCTCTGTAATCTTTCTACATCTTTCTGCTCTTGTTTTGTTCCTTCCCTCTTCACGGGAAGAAGGAAAGAAAGAAGAAATGTTTCAAGTCCTTCCTCCCTGTTTGCTTCCTTTTCCTGTGGTTTGAGAAAATGCTTGATCCTACCCATGCAAATGCTTGACCCTACCTATGAAAACTGACAGCCAAGGGCCGGACTTCAGCCCTCTGTTTTCATGCTTTTCGACAGGAAACGTGCCAATGAATCTGCACAGATCTAGTCATAGCCCATCATCGAGATTGTTCTCACCCAGTGAGCCGATAGTAGATTTCAGACAGATTTGGGTTTGGGCACACACAAAGAAAATGCTTCTGTTTGTTCTGCTCTCTGTAGGCTGGGCCATTGACGCTATACGATATTTAGTACAGGAGGTGGTACAATGTACAGTATTCAGTGCAGCGGGTTTTCAGGCACTGAGGTCAGAACTTACTCGCCTTAATCCTGAAATTATTATGTGATCGTTCCGAGACAATCTTTTGCCAGCAGCTTTCTATCTATCCACTTTCCAATAGCCTAAATGCCATCAACAAACTTTAGTGCCAACTTTTCCCTAGACGGCTGTAGGACCTAAAAAGTCATCAAGTTGGCAACTTCTTGCAGGTTGTGAAAGAACAAACCCATTTATGTTTTGATTTGTTTGGGATTTTTCGTTGTTTGTGGGTTTTTTAGTGTCCCTTAGAAGTCTGCTTAGGAAGGATAGAAGATCAAAGCTGTAATTACGTGTGAAGTCTTGCATCATGCATCAACACAATGCGATTGGACAACATTCACAGAGCAGTTTGGATGCTGATAGTGTTAAAAAATAAATTAAAAAACCCCAAGCCATGAAAGCCCCAACTCCAATCCATAAAGCCCACAGATGAGAAAGGATTCTATCTCTCAGTTGTAAGTAATCTAAGGTAGAGTGGCTCCTCTTCAAGTGATTTAAGGACTGAGATCTTCTTTAAGTCCAAATCTGTCCTTTCTCAGAAACAATCAAGAAAAAAAAAAAAAAAAGGCAATAGGACTCTGTCTCATTGTTCCATTGGTGCTTTCTGAGACTGCTTTATCCTGTAAGCATTCTTACTAGACTGCTTCTACTTTTAATGCATGTTTAATAGGTAGTAATGAACATTTGGCTGTGAATGTGCTTTATGTGAACAGCACTGAAATTGGAATCGACGAGTTCCTAAAAAACAAGTCTTCCTTCTACGTTTTTTAACATCTTTGCCTTCAGTGACTATGGAAATAACTAGCAAGCAACTATTTTTCTGGTGGTATGACAGATTCTTCCATTTACGCTCAGAAGTATACGGGCACACACAGCTGAGAAAATTCTAAGAGGAAAATGAGATGTCAGGAACCTCTCAGGTTAAAACATTTGTTGTCATCTGGCGTGAAGAGTAACTACAGCTTAACCCAAAAGTCTGTTGTTTTCTGTTACATATATCCATATATATTGAAAAATACAGATATTTTGTCAGTGTTTTCTCAGTTTCTGACTGTTCAGTGTTATAGGGTCAGAATTATTACAGCCTGAATTATTAATAAATGCACAGTTAGTCTTACTCCAGCATGTTTAGAAATGTAAGAAAATAAACAGAAATTATGAGCAAGAATACTGGGACAAACCTGAGCTTGAATAACTTAAAGAGCTTTGTTAGTGTACAGCGCTCCAAGTCTGTTCTGAGTTCACGATCCCATTGGACTGAGGTGTTGGAGAGTGCTCTCTGACTCTTCTTTCAACTAGAGTTTTGCTGCTCCTGCAAGTCAAATAGGATCATTGGTCCTGTCCAGAAACATGCACACGTCCAGATCACGTTGGCATTGCATAATGACAGTAGTTCTGAGTGCAAACATCAGGCTGCTGGATGTTGTCATGAATTTATACCACAGCAAATGAAAACGTTCTCTTTAAAGCACGGCGTACTTCTAGTATCTACCTATACAAAACCACAGAGGTTTAATGCTTTCCTGGGACTTACATCAACCCACAACTGATCAGCGTGGCAAACTTCTTCAGTTACTCTCTAGGTTTCATAAAAACTCAGTTAAAAATTGATTTCCTGGTAAATTAGATACTAGGCGAAGTTAGAGTCTGTAGTGACACCTCATTAGACTACAGATCTTCTGTGCACGGGTTGATCAGGCTTTTTGGACCGTGGTACCTTTGCGTGTTACAGGAGTGATGGCAGAACCGGGACTAGGGGCAGCACGCTGCGAAGTACCAGCCTTGCTGATAGCAGTGGAAAACTTGCCTGCTCTCCGCTTCACCACAAAGCTGATTCAAAAGAGCAAACACAGCTCCACTTTAAAGGTGTATTACGATGGCCTGTTATCCCTAGGAAAGGGGCACCAGGGGCATAGCAAGGACGCCGTCGTGTACTCACAGCCTGCTGGCAGTCCCTTTGGAGAGCTGAGTCCTTGTCTCTGTCTGAGCTCAGAGATAACTCGTGATGGAAGTTTGTGGAAAATCAGTTCTGAAAAGTATTGGCAAGTGAGAAAAACTGTGTTAGTATAATGAAGAAAATCTTGCATCTTTACAGGTAGTGTAAATGTTCACGTAATACCATTTGTGTCCCTGCAGTTCTCGTGACACAAAACTCAGTTGAAAACCCTAAATTAAATTTGTCTTACAGTCCACAGAAATAAGAGAGCAGGCTTCTTGAGAAGAGCCTCACGTGTGAGCGCAGTTGCATATAAAATAAGCTGCTGTTAGGGAACTAAGGTACTTGTCTTTAAGAAAAATATGGCAGTTAGATGCTCTGCCAAGCTTTTAGGGGGTTAAACCACAAAGGTCTCTACAGAGATCTGGAAAGAAGCCACTTTGGAATGTGATTTTTATGAATGGGGATTAGAAGGAAGGATCAAAACAAACTTAAAGTTTTAATAAACAAACAGACCAGTTTCCCTCTTCATTGCGTACATTACTGTCCCCTCTGTGTTAGGCAGGAATTACTAGATTGCAGTTAGCAGATGGGATTCTTGTTCTTCATTAGACTTTAATATCACTTCATATATATTTAAAATTTATAACAGGTCTCATGAATTCAAATGAGCTGTTACAGTCCACAGATACAACTGCAATAACAGTTACACAGCTTCTAGAAAACAGCCAACCCCCATTGTTGACTCATGAATATTTATAAACTCCAGTTATCATGGAAGCAAAATACAGTTTGGACCTGATCCTATTCCAGGTAAAATGAATAAAGACCACCCAGTACTAGAAATGATCCTTTAAAAGACATCTGAGAAAAAATAGTAATTCTTCCCCATCCCAATGTGTTTCCTCAGAAAATGGGGTGGGGGCGAAGGATCAGAAACTGAAAACATGACACAGTATTTTTTTTATTATTGACAGGGTACCTATTTTTTCTAAATTTGGAGTGTATTCTTAAGACATGCACACAAACTTTTTTACATGCAAAATTTTTGCGTCACAGTGTTTGAACCTAACCAAGTATTCTTTGCGTGCTAAATGTCATGAATTAATTTTTCTGATGACTGTGGAAGTGAAAGCATATGTAATTTTTTTTTGTTGTTCAGTCAGTAACAATTTTTCTTTTATGCTCTAGCACTTGATTTTCTTGTCATAAGGAACATCTCCTTTAGTTTCATGACTCTGCATTGCTGGGTTTGACAATTTACAGGACAGGAGCGATAGACGTGTGGAACCTAGGGCAGTCTGGATCTCAAAAAGAAGCGGGGTAACTGAATGTGTGCCGTGGTCAGATTAGTGATTCATATGTAGAACAGTCCTCCAGAGCGAAGATAAACTTCAGTAAGAAAACGCAGCGGAATCAAACGCACCAGCAGGACGGTTCATCAGAGGCGCAGTGCAAGAGACGGCTGCGTTCTCCCCCCCGCAGCAGAGGTGCAGGAGCGCGGGGGAGCTTTGCCCTGTCCCTGGCACTGTGCTTTAGCGCTGATGCAGAAGGGCCGCAAGTGGATCTGGAATTTTTTTTTTTTTTTTTTTTCCAGCAGGAGCAGCATGACTGGATCCGAGGAAACGCCCGCGTTGGCAGGACAGCAGTGCGGGTGCTGCACGGCTCCAGCCCGTGTCGGCGAGGCTGGAAACCGCTGTGTGCCGGGGAGCTGTGAGGAATCAAGGGGCTGGCGAGCTGAGGGAGGAATCCCGGTTTCCCTGGCTCCGTTACTGAACCTGGCAGCATCTGAGATGCCAGCGGGGGTGAGAGTCTATGCAATGTGACTATGCCATTCCTTGCAGGGAAGCAGATTGCGCAGAGACGATAAAGCATTGTCAGACCAGTTGCTACTGGCCTAAACCAGTGTGACACACTGACTTCTCCCATAGTCACACGGCAGCCAGCCAGCTCCTCCAGACCGGGGGGTTCCATCGGCTGCTCCACACCGGGGAGTTCCATCGGCTCCTCCAGACCGCGGGGTTCCATCGGCTCCTCCAGACCGCGGGGTTCCATCGGCTCCTCCAGACCGCGGGGTTCCATCGGCTCCTCCAGACCGCGGGGTTCCATCGGCTGCTCCAGACCGCGGGGTTCCATCGGCTCCTCCACACCGCGGGGTTCCATCGGCTTCTCCAGACCGCGGGGTTCCATCGGCTCCTCCAGACCGGGGGGTTCCATCGGCTCTTCCAGACCGCGGGGTTCCATCGGCTTCTCCAGACCGCGGGGTTCCATCGGCTCCTCCAGACCGGGGGGTTCCATCGGCTCCTCCAGACCGGGGGGTTCCATCGGCTTCTCCAGACCGCGGGGTTCCACCAGTCGGCGTCGCCGCCCGGTAAATCAGGCGTTCGCACGGAAGTCTCGGCCTGCCGGGCAGGCTCCCCGTCCCCTCTGTGCTCCGCAGCCCTCTGCTCCCAGACACTGCGGCCCGTGGCCGCGCCGGGCGCAGCCGGCTGAGGCCGCCGCGGGTGGCCCGGCCCCGGTGCTGCCGCTCCCCCTCGTGGCCGGAATGCACGGACAGAGACCTGCGAGAACCCGTGTTCCAGGTGTGCCGGAGGGCGCCGGACGTTTGGTTCCGGGTCAGCGGATCGTCCCCTGACGAACAGCGCGATGACCTTCCCCGCCGCTCCAGCCGGTTCCCCCGGTCCTGCCCGGCAGCCGCAGCCGGACGGGTGAGGAAAATAGAACCGCCCTTGGCAAGGCTGAGAGGCAGTAATTCACCCTCGTGTGCTGAATAAACGCTCTGGAGGGCTTAATGACTGCCCAGTCACGTTCAGGGGGATGCTGCAGCTTTAGCCGACAGACCGGCAGTGCTTTCCTCCTCATCTGCCTCTGAAGGCTCCTGCTTGAGGAGTGGGTGCCTGCGAAGGGTTTTGATGGCATCGCTCTACTTTGGTCACACCCGCGTTACTCCGTTCTGGAAGCACCCTGGTGAGCGTACGACCTTCAGAGGCGATTTCAAACTGTTACCAGGTGGGTTGTGGAAGCGTATAAAAAGTGCCCAAGAGCATTGTGGTAAGTGTGGTAGACAAGGTTGTTGTCAGAACTTCCATCTGAAACAGCAGTTGTTCCTTTGCACGTTATTTATGTGTGTATTTAAATTCGAAGGGCAATTAGATGCTTTTGGGGGGAAAAAACCACCTCATAAACTAGCATATCAGAAATTCTTATTAATTTTGTACATATTCTTGTCTGTACTTTTGCTCCTCAAGTGGAAACTATGAGGTCAATTGATTACAAAGGGGAGAAATGACAGATACGTAATACTTGCGTTTATTGTTAAAGGCTAGACTGAAGAAGAGCACGTGAGAGGCATACCCGGAGAGCAGGGCAGCCTGCACAAGCTTATGGGAAGGCAGAGGGGGAAAATTACAGAAAAATGTGGACGATACCCCGAGAGAGTATATCTGAAGGAATGGCAGAAAAGAAAGGCAAGTCAAAGAAAAACACACCAAAAAAAAAGTTTAGATGTTTTAGCTTTACCATCAGCAGCTAATGTTTAGGTGACTCGAGACGTAGCAATTATACCTCTCCCTTATTTACCTGACCTTTTATCCGGTTTATATCCCAGCATGCTTTGATATGAACTTTAGATCCTTCTGATAAAGAAGAGTATCCATCTAATAACTTACATTTGCTTTACAGATTTAGTTTTCTCCTCTTCTTTCACCGTGACTTCGAGCTAGTACTTTAAATATCCTTGGCTCCAAAATACAAGGCAGTTTGTTTTTTGTCAAGATAACGAGGGATTTAGATATGAAGTGATACATTCTCGTGCTTTACAGTTAATACCAGTTTCCTGCTTTTTCTTGATACCTCAATCTCTCCTCTGCCCATGATCACCACTGTGTGCCATTTAGAAAATACGAAAGCACGTAAACACAGGTTTTAAAGAGCAATAGTATCGTAGGTAGAGAGAAAGCCACAAAACTGATGCCAGGCTCTGGAGGTCTCCCTCTGGAGCTGTTTTATGGTTCTGACAAAACTGAAGGAGCTGATTCTAGGTCAGCAGCTGATGATATCAGACCCACTCTCATTTTTACAGCCACTCTGTGGTTTTCTGTCCACATCACATGAACGTATGTTTATACACACGTTTGTTGTACTGAACACAAATGAAAGGAGAAATAGTTTCCACAGAATTTCAGATAATGGTCTATAGGAGCAAGAAACTGCAGTGGGTTTGGATGGATGCCATACTGTACTATTATTCCATTGTTGTTATCAGAATATTTCTATTCCTTAGTTGTCTTTTGAAACTATATAGAGTGTTCATGTTGAAAAATCAATGATGATTAAGATGGGACTGAGGGTATTTTTCCAGAATATAGTCCTCCACAGTCTGTTGATAGAGTTGTTAGTACATGTGTATCTGTAATTTGGGTTGCAGAGGCATTCAGAGAGGCTCCTCTTCAGTTTTATGAGTACATCACTTTTCTAGTTGAATTTATTTTGTTTATTAAATACGATGCACTAAACAGCAGATGATGTCTCTGTTATCTTGAGTATATCTGGCAATTTCTACGGGCCAAGATGAGCATGGGTGAGGACTGATTCTTAATCGCGTGGAACTTCTTCAAGCATATACAAAGCTGAAGCAAGGACACACCTCTGTAGTGGTTGTCTGGGAGAGCTCATTAAAAGAGTGAATGAAAGGGAAGGTATTTTAACTTGAGGATGACCACAACTGACCTATGATGTGCAGTTTTATGAAAGACCTGATTATAAAATATTAGAATAGACTGGTATAAACGGCTGCATAACATGTTTTCAGGTGTAAAGGAACAGAGGAATCACGGTGCCTTCATTCATATGCTGTGTAACCTTGGTGTATAAATACAGCCTTAGCATATGAGCATCTTTTCATTATCCCCACTCACACACACCATTGGTACCTATCATGCTCTCTATGGTTTTTATCCTCTGTAATCCTTTTATTCTCTCTGTGGCTTTGCAGATGTACTCCATAATGCTTTGAAGATTAATCCCATAATTAAAGGACATAAATAATGAAATTCTGGCTTGCTTATGCTGAAGTGCCATGTACAATCTCCAGCCATTAAAGTACATCTAAAAGTGTATTTCACTTGAGGTAATGAAGTACCAGCTAATATTTTCAAAAGAAGGATGTACAGCACCTGATTCATGACATACCAGGTAAGCACGAATGTCGTATTGTATGTTATGCTTTGGCTGGAAAATACCTCACTTGAGGCATAATGTTTAATTCATCTCCACTATAGTTATATGACAGTAGAAACACCTTTCCAGTTTATTAAAGAGAAAAGGCATAATTTTACCTGTGCTCCAGGGTAACAACCCACAATTGAGTGAAGAGGCAGTGAGATGTGCTGAATCAAAATCTAAATATCCTCCAGCACAAATTACTCCCGTTTCTATTCAATGGCTTGTCTGCCTAGAGATGAGCAGGTCATAAGCTCATTCAAGTGGAGTCCTGTTTCTTCAGTCACCAGTTTGTCCTGATAGCTGCCTTCACTTGAGAAAGCTGCCCCACATCACCTACCAAAATCATCCCGCTGGATGAACAGTAAGAGGCTAGGCAATCCTGCCTGCTGCCACAATTCAGGAAGGCACAGGTGGAAGTTACAGCCATCAGATGTTTGAGCAGCAGAATACCCTGCTTCTAGTCATTTGTTCTGAAGTGCTTCACCCAGGGGATTACTTCATCTGCTTGATCTCTTCGGTTTTGGCTTGAAATGGAGCTCTGGTGGTGACATTTTATAGTTAATGGTCCATTAGGTATCACTAGGACTTGCCTTAACTTGCAGCCATGGGGGAAAAAAAATGACATGTTAACACAAAAATACTAATTCTGTCCTTTTTTTAGATAAGAAAGCTGCAGCTGATGGAGTGTTAGAGAAGCACTAAGCGAAATGCTGTCTGTCCTGTGAGTAAAATCCTGAGGCTAGAACTGACTGAATCGTAACACGTGTCACCAACTGCCAAAACACCTGTAGGAAGCATGACCTTGTTGGGTAACTGAGCACGTGTAATTTTGAATAAAGTCAGCAAGATCACGCGCGTTACTTGAAAAAGGTTGAACCGTAGCGTACCACCCCTGTGCAGGCTGTGTAGGGTAAGGGGGAATTTCAGGCAAATATGAGGGGCAAAAAGAAACAATGGGAAGGGTTTTATTGACTCTGAGGCTTTGATTGGAGAGGAGGGGATCTAGACAGCGTTTATAAGCTGTAGGAGATAAAGCTGGTGAATGACCCAGAGAGTATGGGCCCTGCCCAAAATTTCTTGGCCTCAATATGGTTTAGTGAACCAGCATCCATGAGCTGTTTCGGTAGGATAAACTCTCATCCATAGGTACCTCTCTCTTTCTCCCTTTCTCTGCCTGGAAGAAAGAACACTCTTTTAGTTTCCCTATGTAATCTTTTTGCTTTTGGCCATCTCTGCTGTAATGGAAAATGAGGAATTGAAAAGCAGTGTCCGTTCCATGGAACAGGTAGCAACAATCCTGTAATCTCTCTTTGACATCTATTGGTAACTGGAAATAGGAATGTGATGGCCTTTCTCTTATAGTTTAAGAAAAGGTGCTGGACTGTCAAGATCAACTCTCGATCCCAGCGTTTGTCCTCCTGTGTTTCTTCTGAAATGTGTTTTTCTGAAATGCCTGTCAGCGTAAGCTCAACTTCCTCACTTCTTAATGACTACTCTTAGTAAGGTCAGGCTGTAGGTTGGTTTGTTATTTGGAAAGGTATGGAATTAAGATTTCGTATAGGCTGTCAGAGGCTGAGAAGTGTAGAAACAGATCCAGCAGGGATACATTTGACCAGATCAGCGTTCATCTTTGAAACAGGGTGTGAAGGCGGGGGGGACAGGCAGGGGGCGCCCTCTTCAGTCCCAGAGTAATCCATGTTTTACACAGAAAGAGGGTAGCAGCAAAAGAACTGGTTCAAATGGAGAGCAGCAAAAACATATGTTGAAGTCTCTTGTACTGAGGACAATTTTTAGAAGACTCTGTGACCTTTGTAAACAGCTGGTCTTTGTTACTGCAAAGCCGGGTGTGAAAGGCAATAGAAAGTGAACAATCGGAATAGGCTGCAGCAGCAGCAGCAGTCAATTCAGCATGCTTTCCCCTTCTTTACTGTGTCAACGCTAAACTTTCCATTGAAGCTATGACCACAGAGGTCACAAACAAGTGTGGTAGGTGCCATTCCTGCTTACGGTGAACTGGCACAGCTGAGAAACCATGGGTCCTGTTGCTTAACCCATGACGTACGTATACACGTGCATACGAATAAAGTGCCAGATTCTAAGGGAAGGGTTTATGTTAAAGATCTTCTACGACACAATTTCAAAATTACATATGTCTTTCATGTCTCTCTTAATGATGTTCTTTAAGGATGAAGCAGAATGTAATTTGCCAAAGATTTGTTTCCTTAAAACACTTGCATTTTAGATATTAAAGGCAGAGCTCTTTCTCTGCAGCCATTGCAGTATGTGCTCATATCTTACTTGGAACGCTACTGCTGGATTTTAATTCTTCTCCTGTCCTGACAGCAGTACAAAGTGCATCTCTAAAGATGCACTGTACAGAAAATTTGAGACATAAATGATTTGAGGGCTGGTGCAGAACTGTCGGTGTGACAAGCACACAGTTGTGACTGCAGGGCGTAGATATTGCAAAAATGGTGCTTTTAAAGCCTGTGCATGAGGCTGCAAATTCAGCAATGAATTTTCTTAACAGTAGCTGCCTACCTAAAGATTGTGGTTGCACAGTCTGTAGCACAGGAATGACAGGACGCTAGTGGGAGTGTTCAAATGTTAAAAATGTGCAGCCGCTTTGCTACGAATTATAAATGCCTTAGAGGGTGAGTACAACAAAGTGACTGTCTGTCAAACACGTACAAATTCTGAAAAAATCTGAAAACGTTGAACCTAGAGAAGAAATACAGCTGTTTAGCATAAACGTGGACTGGCTCGTGTGGCTGTTGAACCTTAAATACTTGAAGAATGTTTCACCAGCAACGGTTTCTCCCCACTTCCCTCACACCATCATACCTCCTGTTCGGCAAGAGCTGTTTGTCACTTTCCCGGCTTTACAGGGCTCAGCTGTTGACAGAAGCGTTGGAATATATGCTAAAGGAAGCACACGGCCTTGCAAGCCAGGGAGGAGTTTATTTAGTCATAGAATTTTATTTAGAGATCGCTCATTAATTCTTTAAATCAGCTTTTGGTGACAAGTGTTTGCTGAAGTTTATGCAACATAAATTGCATACAACTACAGCTCAAATTATTTCCTATGAATAATGTATTTGAACAAATATAGGCCTTTAATGTGTTTGCAGCTGATTTGTTGTCAGTTCATAATTTTTACGTCTGAGCTCATTTTTTCAAGTTGTTCACTCATTTAGGTTCGAAGTGGGATTTTACGTGTCTCCAAGTATTTACTGTGCAATTTTCAGGGTGCATGATTTACTGCTTGAGGTGCTTTTTTCCTTTCCTTGAAAGTCTCTGGGAGCTGACCTGTGTAATAGCCTCCTGAACTATTTACTGTGTTTGAGTTTACTGTGTGGATACTGGAAAGAGAAGTGTAAACTGATGAAAAACATTTCTCTGATTCTCCTGCAAATATTAATTCATGCAACAGTTACGTTATCATCTAATAAATTCTTTTTGCGTTCCTCCTAGATGACAATGCATGTCTCCAAATATTCATGACTAAACAAGTAATAGTATGCATAGCTTGGTGTCATCCAGATGAAAGAAGTAGAAGAAACCATGAGAAATTTTCCAGGAGGAAATAACTGCACTGTCTGTTTTCTAAACCGGGAACATGTCTTTTGGATCACTTTCTGAGAAACTGCTGGAAATGCTGCTGTTCCTGGATGTGGATGTTCTGGTGCAGCCCTGCTCACCCTCACGCTGGCCCTTTTCAACTGGGATGGACTCAGGTACTTTTGTTCTAACTGATCCATTTTGAATTGCAGTACCCTAAGTTTCTGCTCACCACTCAACCCCTTGCTTGTTATACAGTTGTTCAGAGTCCTTCAAGAGCACCGGCTCAGGGATGAGCCCATGAAAAGGCCACGGCTGATGTCTGTTTTGCTGCTTTGCCCAGGCAGCAGGATTTCAAGGCAGCGCAGGTCTGCAGGCTGGATGGGTGCCACCAGCTCTGTGCCAAAGGGCTGTTTGTCATCCTCATGAAGGAGAGGTGCCGCCCCTGCAGCCCCCCGTCCTGGTGTGAGAGCCCTGTGGCTGTGACCAAGTAAGACTCACCCCATGGAAGACTTCAGAGGTTTGTGGAGGCAAGATGTGCTTGGGCCTCTCAGAGGTGGGACTGTAAGGAAAAATGGAAGCAGCTTTGGCTGCAAAGTGAGGCTTCACATGTTGTGCTCTTACACCTGGTGCGTGTGTGCAAAAGGTGCCAAAAAGGAGGCATTTTGACCTGTGTGTTTCTGTCCGTTTCAGTCAATGAGTGCTGGGCATATGCAATTCTTACAGCAGGCGCTTTGTCCCAAAGCGATCGTAACTTGCAGTCAGGCCACTTTAGCAGAAAGCCCTCAAGTCGTTGCGGGCAGTTGGGAGAGCTGAGCATGGGAACGCTGTCCAAGGCAAAAGACCACCGCTTGAGCTCCCTGTTACCAGTCTTGGGCTTCATTTAGGCTCTGCTCTGGGGCTGTGCAGCTACAGGTGCAACCTCGCTGGAGCAGTGCTAGCCCTGATGAGCACCTCTGTCGCTCTCCACGTAATGTATGAAATAAAAAGCTGTACGCTGCTCTTCAAAGCTGTCACACTGTCTTCTGAAAAGCTCATTAGACATGTGCTCTGCCATTTTTACCTGTGCTCCCCTTATTACTGTCACGGCTGTGTTGACTTACATTCTGGTGTGATTTTTCCAGTCCAATTTTCCTCTCCTGGCGCAAAGTTAAGCCAGTCCTTAACGTGACTAGCTAAAAAAAAAAGGGGTGTCTGTAAAGATGCTGCCTATTTGTATGCCTTGTAATTAGTACGTCCTGGATCTGTGTTCCAGAGGCAGAATTTAAGTTAACCTCTGTGGCTGGTGGGAGTTCCCTGTCAATGCAAGCAAGGTGGGGAAAGCCAAATGGTGGGGGATCTGCAGTTCCCTTCCCTAGCCCCTCTGGTCTCTGAGGAAAAGGACTCACAGATCAATCTGCACGGATCAGCAGCCATCATCCTCTGTGAGGAGACTTAGTTGCCAGGACAACGGTTGCCAAGGCAGACTAGTTTTCCTTGGGAACAATTTCAGAGTGTTATTTCTGTACAGCAAGCCATCTCTCGTGTTTATTGTTAGACCCAAGTGAGAAGCTGTCAGAGTTCTAGCTCCAGGTGGAAATTAGGAAACAGTAGGAAGGGAAAACAAGTCTAATTACCAAAAGGGAGTTTGTGGTCCTACGTGGATCTGCACAAAGCTCGTGGTCTCTCAGACCATACATGCACTCGGCAAACATGGGCCCCAAAACCCAGCATTGGAAGCCTCTTCAAGCCGTGAGATCAAAATGAATTCCCACGTTGACAATTATCTTTAAAAATATTTATTTGGGAATAGGATAAGATCCTTGGGAACATTCTGTATTGTAGTACAGAGCTACTTCAATTCTTATGATTGTGTGCAGTGGCCGTGACCAACAGCCTGCATGTGCTGGTAGCAACAGATTCCACCACCTCACCCGACCTGGGAAATGCTGCTGGATTTTGGAATGACTGATATGCCCTCAGAGGACTACTCTGTGCCCTTTGAAACTGCTTGCGAGTTTTATAACACCTAAAAGATTGCCTTAGCTTCCCTTTGTTAATGGTACAGTGTTAGTGTATATGCAGCAGTCGAGAATCACTCTTGTTACAGAGGCTTTTAAAGTTTAGGATTCAAAGCTGTATTTGTTTCCAATTTTTTGCATGAAATGCTTTTGATTCAAGTGGATAATAGCTTTGATTGTTGTATAATATTAGATAATATTCAGCTGAATGGATGTAAGCTAGTTAAATGGATAAACTAATCTCCTGAGAAATACAAAGCAAACGAATTTGATGCTGTTCTTGTTGTCCACCAGAGGTCACTTAGAGGCCACTTGATTCATCACTTGCCTAGTTAGCATCTCTTGTTTCCCATATTAAGGACTTCTGGATCAGCTTTGCAAATGCAGATGCCAACGACTTTGAATCTTTTCTAGAATCATAAAGTAACAGAAAGGCAAAATCCTGCTGAAACATAAGAAAAATCGTGGAAAAGTGTAGGGACTTCATTGATCCAGTAACCTCAGTAACCACACCATGCTTCACAAGCTTTGCTGAGCATAGTGAAGCATCTCCACCGTGAACAGACTTTACACTGTATTACTAAACCTATCTGGGATTCTTATCTGCTCAATCTTCACAAAACATTTCTCAATGTGCACTTAAATCGAGAAGCAAATTGTGTTTACAGTTTCAGGTACCTCAGCTGTATGTGGATCTGCTGTGCGTGCCTGAGGAGGCCTTTGCTTCACAAATTTTTGTTGCAACTTGAAGAAAACCCTCGAAGTCTTTACTTGACCGATCAGTTGTCAAATGTGAACAACTGCTCCAGCTTTGGCAGAAGATGCCATTGCAGCTGAAAGGAAAAGCTAGAAATGGGACACGGCGTTTTATGAGCCCTTAAGCACACAGAAAGGCCTGTGTTTGAAGGAGTCTGAACAGAAAATAGCCCCATTCATTCATGTTTCGTATACAGCAGATGGAACAGAAGCAAAGGAAGAGAGCAAGAAGGCTCCTCTTCCTCCAGGATGAATGAAGGGCAGAAACTCCCCGTTAGTCTATAGACCCCATTAGCCCACCAGTTCGATTGCGTGCTCTGAACTTTGTGTGAATAGCATCTGGTTTGGTTCTGTTACTTTTTGATGGCAAGATTTAACCACTTCTCGCTCAGAGCTGTGTAGCCCTAAACAGTTCGGCACCGTACATCCATGCAAGTGTCGGCATGTGTTTGGTTTGATCCAGTGGAGTAAACGCCAAGGAGTAAACTGGTTTTATCCTGAAGCACTTTGATTTATCTTTGTATGTGGGTATGCTGGAGCAGAAAAAAGCCCTGTGGAATCCTCTGTCTCTAGCTCCCTAAGTCTTCTGATATTGGCAAAAGATTGTAGCTGCTCTAAAATATAAAGGTGTAAATATGTCATCATTTTACACTGTGCTTAGTTTTCCAGTTGCGCTGAGCAATGCACTCTTTGCAGAAGTCAAACAGAAGGCTGGGTGAAAAGTGGCCTGCTGGCCTGACAGAAACTCCTCTTGAGCGATGGGTGGCCCATGCACAGGTACGTTACAGATATATAAGGTAAGTTCCCTTAAATCTCTATGCAGGTGAAGACAGAGTTGTTTGACATTACAGTCAAACCATCACAATGTGATTCAAGTGGAACGGCTGACTAGGGATGGTAAGAATAACACCTGATGTTCTCTTCTCGCTGAATCTCATGCTTTCAGAGCTCAGATCTCTTTAAGCTCAAGTGACAGGAAGCTTAGTCAGCAAATTTTTAAAAGAGGAGGAGAAACTCTGTACGTGTGTTCTTAAAAGTCAGTGCCCCGAGTGAGGGATCCTGTGTGAATTGTGAACTTTGTCTGAATCTCAAACAGAACTTACTCTGAGTTAAGCAGGTTGTTTTGGTTTTGGTGGTCTGGTCTGCTTCAGACCTGTTTCACTCTCTTAGAGCTTCCATGAAGATTATATGCTTGGTCTTGCAAACTCCGAAGTACAGACTCAGCACCACTGCAACGGCTGTTTTTAATAAGATAGAAAATGAGAAACTTATAGTTTCTTAGTTTTTTATTAAATAGGTTTTCGTTTATAAGCTTAGGTCCAGACTAATATGCAGTCATTTAAAGTTTGAGGGAGGTGATGGTGGTACAAGATCCCGCTTTGTTCCTAGTTTGACAGCTGTCTGGCCCAGGACAGAAAAACAAATACCTGACTCTCATTCATGTTCACTGGAAACTTGCTAGGATCTGCTTGTTTAGGTCTTTGTTTTTATACATAGATATGACCTCAGAGTATTATACATGCTGATGCCTGTGCTGTCTAATTTCCACCATGAACCAAAGGTGAGACTCTGTAATAATGATGACAACATTATTCTTATTCCTACTTATCTGTGTACTACTAGGACATTGTTCCTAGTGTGTCCCGCTATATAAATCCCTTCCTCTCTCAAGCAATTGAGATGTTTACCTTGCTCTTCTTACACAGAGTGGCCACAGGACATCCAAAGAGTTTATCATTAAGGAGGGTTGACTCAGGGTACTGGCCCAAAATGGGAAGCAACTGCTCCTCTGCATAGTCTCTGTGGCAGGCTGACAAGTGAAAAGAAACAGATGAAGAGCTCCAGCTCTGCTTCGTCCTTCTTGCTGCGCAGAAATACAGGTGCCTGGTAGGTTACGCAGGTAAGCAGTAAGTCACTACTAATTCAGAAGTAAAAGATCCTGCACAGGACAGTGTTGTGAAAAGGGGGAAATAAAACCGCTCTTAAGGCTGACACCGAATATGCAAGACAAGCAAAATCGAGGGCACGAATAAAGATGGTTTATTGACAGAGCAACATTTACCAGTTCTTTTGGTATTGTCGTTGATAAATGAACTGCAGGTTTCACTATAGCTTATTTACCAGAGAGACAGCATAGGGCTGATACCCAAAAAGCTCACAACCTGTCTGTTGCAGCCTGATTACTTGTAAAGGAAGCCTGAATTTATTGCACAAAGAGTGCAACAGAAATAAGTAAAATTGCAATTACAACCATACAAAACACACCCAGGGAGAATAGTGACACTCAGCGTAGGCTGAGGTAGAGAATCTTACCCACAGGGCATCCCCAGTGGGCGGTGGAGAGGGGAGCAAATTTGTCAATCCGTCCGTCGGTCTGGTTCCAAGGCTTCTCCTGTTCCCATTTAGGGTCGATATTGGGGCAATATTTATACCTAGTTTTCCTCATTACATCATTGGTGTAGACATGTCTGTGGGGATGACTGTAGACGAGCTTATCACTTATGTTAATTGCACAAAGTCTGTCAACTTATACCTGCATGGGTGGATGTAACAGCTTGTTTGCCCAGGGTGGAAAAATGGAAGAATGAGACCACTGGACCCAAGCCTAGCTTCACACTCCTCCAGGACATTCAGATAACTCCTAACACCAGATATGGATCTAGTGATAGTTGTAGTTCAAATTGTCACTACGCCCAGGGCCAAATTTTATCGGCAAAGAGCTCACAGGCAACCAGTTGCATGGTGTACCTGCCTGACGTGACTTGGACTTTGTGCTGGGACTGTCCTCTCTACAGACAGCTTCCACTTGGTGTCTTCCTAAGAGCTCTAATTCAACACCCTAAGGTATGAGCACCTATTAAGAACAGTGCTCGATAATGCCTGGTCTGAGGTTTTTCTGAAACTAGGTTATTCCTAGGCTTTCGTTCTTCAAAAATCTTCAATCCTGACTTTAGCTGTCTCAGTGAAAAGCTTGAAATAGTTTGTAAGCTCCTGGTTTGGAGATAAGAGCGCTCTTTTGTTCTGACATCAAAGTGAATCAATGAGCTATCTGTGCATTTCTATCCCCTGCTTCAGCCATAGATTCTATTGCAAGTGGCTAGAAGCTGTCACCCTGCTGTGCTGCGATGAACGTAACTGGATATAGTTCCCACTTCTGTGAGTCCCACATGATACTGCTGCTGGTGAAGAACACTCAAAACCGATGGCTCCAAAAGCTAGTTTAAACATTCAGAAGGCAAATGTTCTCACTGCTGAGCTGCTTGCTTCTCCAAGGAGATCTGCAGAAAGCCGCATCTTCTATCAAAAGAGTAGCCAGACCCAAGACCATACCCCCAAGTGAAAGATACACAGGAAGAAGATACATTCAGGGATCTAATGGTGAGGAAATCAGTGCTCAGACTTGTGAAATGGGAGAGCCAAGTAATTCTGGAGGAAGGGAAGGCTATATAGAGATAGGGGAGAGAAAAGGAAGTTAACAAGTCCAGCGAAGATAGACATTGAACAATCTGTGAGTACTGACACCTTCCTCTATGACTGCTGTTTGTCACTTGATGCAGGAATTTACAATAGTCCCGTAGGCTTGGATATGGCACATAAACATGCTGGGTTTGACACAGCTGAGTAAAATTTCTGCTGTGTGATAAACCCTTTCAGCAAGACCGTGTCCTAACCTGGGGAGAATCTAGGGGTGGGTAAATTGCCAAGCATCGTCGTCTTCCTCCTCCTGCTTTTGCAGGCAAGTAACCATCAGGGAAGTTCAACCGACATTCCACAAGCCAGACATTTTTGTGGGTTACAAGGTTCCGAGATGAGCCCTGGCTGCTGTGTGTTGGCAGCAGATAGATACCACATTCGGTCCGTGGCCAGAAGAGCAAAGGTCAGTGTAGAAATCTCAGCTTCCTTCTTTAAAAAAAATAGATCCTCTCATTCCAAATCTCTGTTTAATGATGTTGGCTCTACAATGTTTTTACCAAACCATGGCTGACCAATAGCACTGCTCTGAACTGATGGTTTCATTTTACTTTTACTGAGACTAAATTTCTAGGTCCTGAACAGGAAAGATACAAAGGCAGCTTGACAGCCTACAACATTGTGGAAGTGTTTTTAGCTGAAGAAGGCCACAATTTGTTGGCCTTAGCATGAACAACCCAGGCAATGAGATGGAGAGTGTACGTGACTAGACCGGACGTGACTAGCAGATGTAGAGAGTACGTGACTAGTTACGACTAGGCCGATGCCAGATGTCTTGAACTGTCCTTGAAGGACTAAAAGTAGAAAAGTGTTGCAAGCAGTTTTTCAGGATGTCGAACAGGGTATGCAGACCATATATAGTGATGTTGAACAGGGTATGTGGACGGTGAGTAAGGTGGAGAATTGGCAACAGCTTGCCATATGATAACCAATCAGTACTAGCTTAAGGCGCTTGAAGCAGCCTTGTATCCAATAGTAGAAAGACGCGTACACACCACCGAACAGTATAAACATAATGCTTCACATCAATAAAGCGAGAACGATTTCTAACCGTATCGGTATCCTGTCGTTACTCCGGGGCTGTTCCCTGTTACGGGACCCTGCAACACAACATCTCTGTCTGATGCCACTGCATCAGAGAGCAACAGCCCCAGAAATAGGATCTTGGGAACAAAATCACTCCTGACACTGCTGCAGGAATGGAGAGTTTGAATTGGTTTTGCAGCTAGAGATGTCAAACAGACCTTACCTGTGGTAGAGGGGTGTGAGTGACTCGGCTGCAGTGTGTGCCGGGCAGTGCTGGAGTACTGCTCCGCTGGCCATGGAGAAACAGATGAGGATGCTTACGGGAAGTGCTTGTTCTGCCTCAAGCTGAATGAGAGGATTCTCATGGTGAGGGTTCCTGGGCTTGTTTGTATGGTGGTTTTGTTTTTTTTCTTAAATCCAACATAAGTTCAGATAGTTGTTGATGTCTGGGAGTTTTTAGACTCCTTCAGACAGCTTTTTCTACTGAAGATTACATCAGTTACAAAACTTCATCTTGCCTTTTACATATTTTGTAGCACCTGTGGCAAAATAAGCTACGAAACAAGAATGAGTAAGAACAAAGACATTTATCCCATGGGTGAGATGACAATAAAAATGCAGTTTCTTATTTAATGTTTCTGTCCCAGGAATGCTCACAGCTGGTGGCTGGGCTTGTTGCTGACAGTACTGGGCAGTGCTTTCCTTGCTTCTTCCCATAAGAGGGACTGGAAACTGGTTTTTTTTTTCTTTCGGATGTCTGACTCGAGTGTCAATGGTCAACAGTGGCAGAGGCTTGGGTGGCGTTTCCAGTTTAAAACAGAAGGAACATGGAAAATCAAGTACATTAATGCCAATTCTGTTAAAAGTGAAGTACCATCTGCTTCCTCTTTCTAGATCTTTCCTTTGAGTATCCCTCCTGCCTCAAAGGGTTGCATGGCCATGCTGTCTATCTTTGCTGTTCTTGCACTCTTCATTTGATAGGCAGGAGTACTGTGAGGTTCAGGGGCTATGGACAGACATCTACAATTGTTGCAGGTGCCTTCAATCACGCATTTATTTGTCCCTTTATCCTGCCATTTCCTTTCCATTCAGTTGAGTTTCCTGCAGAGTTCTATTCCAATTGATGATGTTGCTGCTGAACAACAGTCAGGACATAAGACTACTAGAGTGAGTCCAGAGGAGGGTGACCAAAAGGGTTGAAAGATCTGCGAGGAGCAGCTGAAGTCACTTGGTTTGTTCAGGAGACGAGAAGGCTGAAGGGGGACCTCATCACAGTCTGCACCTTCCTCACGGGAGGCTACGGAGGTGGAGGTGCTGATGTCCTCTCCCTGGTGACCAGCAATAGGACAGGAGGAAATGGAATAAAAAGGAGGTTCAGATTGGACATTAGCAAAAGGTTCTTCACTAAGAGAGTGGTCAGTCACTGCAACAGGCTCCCCAGGGAAGTGGCCAGGGCACCAGGCTTTCAGAGTTCAAGGAACATCTGGACAATGATTTAGTTTTAGGCAGTCCTGTGAGGAGCAGGGAGTTGGACTCGACAATCCTTATGGGGCCCTTCCAACTTGAGATATTCTATGATTTGAGGAAGTCTTCTTGATTAAAAATGATCTTACTGTAATATTCATTTAATATGGCTTTGTGCAATGACTGTCTTGCTATCATAGCACTTGTCTTCCCTTTGCTACAGATATGAGAAAAGCTCTTTCCAGAGATACAGAGAATAAAACAGTTATACCTCTGCCACATCCTGTGAGACCAGAAGACATCGAGTCACCCCATGCATGCAGACTGCTGCCAGCTGAGCACAAAGGCTTGCAGGCCTGGAGCCTGCTTACAAGGGAGGTCAACACCCAGGGAGCCCCAGAGCTCAGCCTTCCCTCACAGCCACAGGAACAAGACTCCCCGCTGATGGATGCTCCAGCCCCGCCATCGGTGGTTCAGCCCCAGGGTCTTGATTTCGACCCCAGCTGTACAATCTTTACTCCAGCTCCTGCTCGCCAGGATCTATTCCAGCCCCAGGGCCACAGTACCTTGTCTCCAGCTCGGCCATGGCTCAGCTCCAGCCCCTGCCCTGCAAGCTCTGTTCCAGCTCTCCAGCACAGCTCCAGCAGTGCCTCTCCCCGCTGCCTCCAGCTGGAAGCCGCTCCTGGTTCTCAGGGCAGCTCTGGGGCTGTTGACAAGGTCAGAAATCACTCGCTGTCCTCCCGCTGCTGTCCCTGTCACCTCTCATCACTGTCCCAGTATGGCCTTAACGAGCGTGCCTGTGGGCAAACACTGAACAAAACCCCCCCCATCTGGTAAGAGCCCTGCACCCCCAGTGCTGCTCTCAGCCCCCCACCCCCAGACCCCCCCCCAGTGGTGATTGGGGGCTGGGAACAGCCACTCAGGCTCTGGTTCCTCATCCCAAAAGGCTGCACTGGGGCTGAGCCCCAACCCCCCCAGTTTGTGCCCAGGCCCAGAACTGCGGCCCTGGCTGTGCTTGAAGCACTGGGAATGCTCCCAGTAGTGGGTCTGGTTCCTCAGGCCCAAAAACCCACCAGTGGGGCTCCACATCAAGGGCTGGGACAGGGAAGGGTGAGGGAACCCACCCACAGCCCAGGGCAGGGAGTGTTGGGGGACTGGACCCAAAGTGCTGGGGCAGCCCCTGCCCAAACACCAGGGGAAGGTTTGATTGCACTTGGTTATTTACAGGGTTTTGTATAAACAGATCAACTAAAATGACATTACGGGAAGATATGGCCATAGCCTGTCAGTAACTGTATGACAGAGAACAGCAATCGAGAGTGTCAATACCAGCAACAAAGACAAAACACTATAAAGGTAAAAAGGTACAATAACGGTTTTGTTGCTCTCCAAAACATTATTAAGGTCCCGTCCCGTCTGTCCTCCCCTCCGTCCCCCCCGCAGCCTCGCGGGAAGCTGGGCCCCCGCTCCCGGCAGCGCTGCACCAGCACCGTGGACACAACACGACCGCCTACCCAGCCACGTCCAGAGCACGGCCCGACCGCCCGGCTCCAGCTCTGCTCAGGCCCCCCGCCACTCCGCCCAGCAGCCCGTACCCCCTACCACCCCTGTGGAGCCCAGGCCCCGCTCAAACGTCCGGGCCGGCTCCTCTCCCCAACGCCCCTCAGCCAGTGGAGCGACAGCACCTCCAACGCTTACATTCCTCACGGCACTTCTGCGCGGGGCCGCTCCTGCCGCCGCTCGCCCTTAACCCGCGGTGAGATGGGCGGGGCGGGCCCCTCTCCCCTGCCCGGGTGGGTCTTCCCCACACCGCGGCGCTTTCGGGCGGATTTTGGCCCCACCAATGCCGGCACAGCTGGCCTGATCCAATCCGAACCCACCGGTCCGTTCCGGCCCCTCCGCTCTGCCCCGTCTCGGCCCAGCCCTTCAATCCAGCCCCGCCCCGCCCGGCTGCCCAACCCCGCCCGTCCCCGGCAGGTCCCGATCCCGTCGCCGCCGCTCGGGGAGGCGCGGCCCGGCCGGAGGCGCGGGGAGCCCCACCCCGGCGCCCCGATCCACCGCGGTCCCCTCCGCTCTCGGAGAGCTCCCGGCTCGGGCGGTCCCGGCAGCGCTGGGTCCCAGCGACCTCCGGCCCTTCCAAACTCTCGGGGCTTGAGCGGGAATCGGGAGCGGTACCGGGGCCTGCGGTGACCGAGGGTGACGGGGCCGGGGAGCCGGGGCGGGGCGGGTGCGGATTGAAGCGACGGACCAGGATTGGCCGAAACAGAGAGAGAGCGGCGGGCTATTTTGAAGGCAGAGTCTCTGATTGGTCGGAGCAGTGATGAGAAAGACGAACCGGATTGAAACGACGATTTAGGATTGGCCGGAGTACAGTAGGGCGGGGAAAGGGGCCGGGTTGAAGGAGCGCGCTCGGATTGGCCGAAACACAGACGAGAGGGCAACGAACGGGGGCGGGTGGATTGAAGGGGCGCGATCCGATTGGCCGTAGCGGAGCCGGGATGGAGCGCGGCTCCTGCGCCGCCAAAGGACCCGCCGGGGCTCGGTGGAGCGAAGCCTGACAGGGGTCCGTCACCGCCACTCCTTAAAGCCGCTCAGCCCCGCGGCACAATGCGCTTCGCCCTCGGAACCGGGAGCGGGGGCTGAGCGCAGCCGATCCGGGCTGGCGGCGGAGTCCGGGCTGGGCAGACCCCGCCTGTCAAAGCCGGAGCGCGGCGCCGGGGGGCGCAGGCGCGGGTGGGAGCGAGGGACGGGCGGCGGTGGGAATCGGGCAGGGTCTCAGGTGGAGCCCATGAGGGCGGAGCCGGGGGCTCAAAAGGGCGGGGTCCGGCGGAGGTCGGCTTTAGCCGGGTCAGGAGCGGGGCTGGGCTGCTCTCGGGGCCGGCTCGCTGGCAGCGCTGGAGCGGGCGTGGCGAATCGTTCTGCGGGCGCTGCCTGGCTCGGCCGGGAGCTGCCGGGGCCCACTACCTCGGCCAGGGCCGGGGACAGTGACATTTCTGGGGCGTTTTATGGTCCTTTCTCTCTCTCCCCGTCAATCTTCCTTGACAACTCTCCCTTCTTCTCTTCCCCTTCCTCCTTCTTCTCTTCCCCTTCCTCCTTCTTCTCTTCCCCTTCCTCCTTCTTCTCTTCCCCTTCCTCCTTCTTCTCTTCCCCTTCCTCCTTCTTCTCTTCCCCTTCCTCCTTCTTCTCTTCCCCTTCCTCCTTCTTCTCTTCCCCTTCCTCCTTCTTCTCTTCCCCTTCCTCCTTCTTCTCTTCCCCTTCCTCCTTCTTCTCTTCCCCTTCCTCCTTCTTCTCTTCCCCTTCCTCCTTCTTCTCCCCTCTCACCAACCCCCTCCACCTCCCTGGGCAGCGGCGGGGCGGGTGGGGATTCCAGCTGAGGCTGAGATGTGGCTGTGGTGGCCCTGCCTGTGCCCGGGGGCTTTGCCAGAGCTCAGTGTCGCAGCGGTCCCTTGTGCCCAGAGCCCCTGGGTGTCCCAGTGATCCCGGGGCTCATCCCATCTCCCCGAAGTCTCTTCTCCCCTGGCAAGGGACACCCTGCGCTCTTCTGGCTGCTTGTTCAGGTTTGGGTTTTTTTGCTCCCCAATTCTCCTCCCCCGGGAGTGGTGGGACTGGGCTGGGCAGCCCGGGGTGGGGTGCAGGGTGCCCGCAGGTGCTTTTGGGCAGCCCTGT